>JACEII010000110.1:1247956-1358983 GCA_014332785.1 Antheraea mylitta
CACCGATAGCAGCGTCACTGTTGCACCGGTAGCAGCGTTACTGTTGCGTACTGTTTATTTATATAGCTAAGTAAAATAAATGTTGTGTAATTTAAATAGATACTTTAATGACATGAATGATAAAGAGATTTCAAGTGTACTACATTATTACATTTTATTTGTTGATCTCTGACTTCTCAGTCACACATATATATGTACCCATACTCATCAGTAATACATATCATAGCTGGTCTCTATATTAACAATTTTTGCTTATTCAGTATAATTTTATTTTTAAACTATAATAATACCTCTCCTCCAGAAGCGTCATATGAAGAGATGCAATATAGAGCCCTCTTGTTGGGAAAGTTTGGCAGCACAACGGCCAGAATGGCGCAGGATGGTAAACAGCCAAGTACGCGAGTTCAAGGTTCAGCGTAAAGCTGACCTTGATACCAAACGCGACCAGTTAAAGGTTCGCCCTCCTGCTGCCATAACATATCATTTTGAGAACGGCGTACTCACGTGTCCTCAATGTTCACGAAGTTTCGCCACGAAGATACGCTACATAAGCCATCTTCGAGTACACCAGCGCCGCTTACAAGTTTAGGGGTCAAAGTGATCGCCATGGCCGAAACCGGTTGGATCAGTCATCATCATCATCAGTAATGAATTCTTATTTTCTCGGTATGCGATAAACTTGGTTTTAGGAATTTAAATATGGAGGATGATACAATACATATATTTATAAAAATTAAAACAGAATAAAATGCCTCACGTAATTGCTAATGAACTGTCTATATCAGGTGACACTTGTGTCAAACTTGGAATCATTTGGGTTCAGTCTCACTGGGCTCAGCCAAACGTGTCAGCGAGGAGTAGCTGCTTCTTGCACCATCACCAGGTCTCCTGGCGCTAAACACGACCAACTACTTGTACAGGGAGACCAGGTAAATCAATAAAACAATTTAAAATGGATCAGTTTGTTCATATATGACTAACCGTTTGACAGTAGCAGAATCTATGAAACCAACCTTGCAATAAGACTTACTATACCACATCTACAAAATAATAGATACCCATTCAATAATAATTAAGTAAACCTTTTACTTAATTATTAACTAGATTTAAGTTGTATTCCAGCTTGTATAAATTATAATTGACATGGTTATACTATTGTAATAGGAATAATATACACCTTGTGTCTTTATTTATTAGACTACATCTAAAAAAAGGCCCTATAGCTGTCTATATCCACTGAATAACGAAAAAATTACAGATGTCTAAATCAAAATACTCTTTATTCCGTTTAGGTTCGAAGGCACTTATGAACGTCAAAACTAGTATCAGTTAGGAAAACAACTGAAGAGATAAATAAATAAAGAAAAACCTCATTAATAACAGAAGAGATGATGTCTTAGTTGATAGTATGTTAGACACCATGTCAATCGATGTTGGTTTGAATCCTTGCAACTGAACTGGAGCTTTCGCTGAAGGAAGACATAGTAATGAAACCATAGTATAGTGGTAGGGTTTTTTGTAAGCCCTCATGGCCGGCTAACTACCACCCTCAAGTTGGAACTCTACTGTCAAGCAGCTGGTGTGCTCCGGCACATGCAATTAAACCATACCTATTTTAAGTGTGTTTACCATGTTAGACCACGTCGCCATTTATGATGTGATTGTGATCAATAGAAATGCTAAAAAAAATATCACCTACAAAGTAAAAAAGTATCATTTCCTTTTTGTCATAAAATTGTTCCATAAAATATAATTTTATTTTCATTGTTAGCTTATAATTGCATCCCAACATATGGCTAAATTAATTTATCTTAATTAAATTTAATTAAGATAAAATATTTTTTTATATATATTTCTTTAAGATGTCATAGTTAATAACAGATTTTTAATCATACTTCTGCTTTCAGACACACTTTGTGGCGAAACTTCTCATTGAAAAATATGGATTACCAAAGAAGTATGTTGAAGGAGCAGATAAAGCTTTGAACAAGAAGAAGTAAAAATAATTAGAAAAAAAATTAATAATAACAAAGTTGCAACAATTCTCAACCTTTTGATAAAATCACTGCAAGTGATTTATGTTACTGGAATAACAGTTTTACAGAGCCAAGTCAAGTGTATAAGAGAATATTTTCTGCAGTAACTTCCACTTTGCGAAATATAATGTTAATTATTATTGATAATTATTGGAGCCATGTGAGTGAGATATTGGAATAAAACTCAAAATGAGATTTTTAATGTTTATTTTAAGCTTATTTTATTGAACCCCGTTTATAATTATATATTATAGTAATTATGGCCACAAAGTCAAAAGATCATAAAAAATTTGCTTATTTCTAATATAAGTTGTTTTTATCGGAAGACATTTTACATAAATCTTAAATAAGTGATGTACATCTAAAATATAACCTATGGCACTACATTACACCAATTTCCAAAAAATACACATATTTACCCTTGTATATTTCTTCTGGCTGTAGCCAGAATGTAGAATAATACAAGGGGCGGTTTATAGAATGAAAATATATCAGATATATTTTATTTACATTTCATATAATCTATAAAATAGTTTCATCAATCAAATATACATATATATTTAAACATAATTATAATTTTTCGACTATTCTAGAGTTAGGGTGGGTTGATGTCCGTATTCTTTATGTACAATGACAACATTAAAATATTTTATATAGTTTTAAACTTAAAATTAGGAACTGTTAATAAAATGGAAGCTAAATAATAAATTCTATAAGTTGAAAACACTATGTACATTCAATATTTAAAGTAAATCAGTAAAAATTTGATATAAAATTGTTTTTGTTTTTTCATTCATTAATTTTTTCTACAATGAGGTTCAACTGATTAATAACGAATTATAAAATGCTTTTACTTTTTAAATATACTAGGATTTTTTCAATTCATTATTTATTATGGCTTGAATTAAATAATCTCACTTAAATCTAAGAAAACCACAACCAATATAAAAAAATAAGCTAATATAAAAACAATATTTTAAAAGTGCTTATTATTAAGTACACAAAATAAAATGCAAGAAAAATCGATTTTATAGAAAAAGTTTAGGAATAATATTTGTACCTACATTATAACATTGATGTTTTTATTTACACATTATGTATATTATTGTGTCAAAGAGTTTTTATTTTATTATATAAGTACATACATTTGGATGAAGTTTCAAATGCTTCGTGATATTATTAAACATAATCTACATGGGGAATATAATCTTTAAACAGAGATCAGTGACACATTGAAGTAGAGTATGGAGTATACACTTTCCTAGAACCTAGAACTTTTAAGACTTACCAGATGATCTGAACTTGAATGGTGTCCTGAAATGTAGCAGTGATTTACGACTTTTTACCTTCTTCAGATCTGGAGGAACAGTCGGTGTCTGTGCTAAACTTTGCCTCATACTAGATCGAGTCCTTTCAGATATACTGCCTCCATTTAACTCATCACAAGGATCCACGCTCCACTGACTTCTGGACATTATAGAGAATCTTGATGATGCTGAACACTGGGAACTGATGCTTGACTTTGAGGGAGTCTTTCTTATACGAGTTATATCCCCAAATATATTCTTAGTTAATTTTGCTTGCTTTGATGGAGAGGAATGATTCCAGCTCATTGTAGATCTTTTGTCAGAGGGTAATTTCTGTGAATCTAGGTATTTGAACTTTGAAATATCTTTTGTAATGCTTTCCTTCTCTTTTACTTGATCACCATTTCCATTCATATTCTCTAACTCATAATAAGTTAAAGTGACACTTTCATCACTCTCTATAAACGGATTTGAAGATGTAACATGCACTTTCCTTGTAGAAATATTGGGGAAGATGTTCCGCCGTGGCATATTAGCCTCAGTGAACTTTGTGGCTGTTATTATCATACTACTATCTCCTGCATCAGCTGACAGTGAGCTGTCAAGATCCTCAGAACCAACACTCTTTCTTCTACCTCTATAGCGGATTGAGGAAGTTCTTGGACGACGTCGGCGAGGCATCCATTCCCTTTTCATTTGTTTCGCTTGTGTTATCATTGGAGGTAATGTAATACCATTGCTGTTTTGGCTACGGAGCAGATCATCCGAGTCATTGAGATTAATTATCTTCGTGCTAGGGCTGTTAATAATTTCCTTCACAATAAGATCTTTTTCTCTCTTATTTAAAGCATCTTCCCGTTCTCTCAAGGAAACAAGGCGAGATATCCACTGATGGCTAAGCGTCTCCTCAGAAACTCTTTGAGGACACTTGAAACTGTCTAATATCTCGGTATAGGGTTTCCTACATCGAGGTACAAAGCCAGGTAGCTCCAACGCCAACGCAGCGAGTGATGGCGACAATGAAGCACGGGTTGGGAGGGTATCATCAATAGTAATGCAAGGTTTCTTTTTTGGACTAATATTACAGTAAATAGGACTGTCTGGAATATTGAAACGGGTCCTAGGGAGTGGCTCTAAAGCCCTGGAGAGCTCAACAACCTTTTCAGCATCACATTTATTAGATTCAGATTTTAAATATGTAGATTCTGTTGATAGTAGTAATTCATTAAAAATTTTCGGCTCTGACAATGTCTCCAAGTTAGCAAGTACTGTGGGGTGGTACAAAAGGACATCTGCTCGTAGATTTGAGTTTTTTTCGTCGTTAAGGAAGTCAATGACGTCTTTTAGGTCGTCACTATAATGATATTCTTTAACTTTGTCGACGTTTTCTCCTAGTCGGTAGCATAACTTATATGCTAAATCTCCAACCATACGCATTAAGTTTTGCGTTTCTAAACCTTGTTCTAAGCCGAAAATATTGATCCGTAGCTCCCCAGCCACGCCTACAAACACTGACGACGCTTCTATACATTTTCTTAGCACCACAATATTGAGTTCTTCAATAACTTTACAAACTTGAGCGAGCTCGTGCAGCAGACGCCATACAAATTCCTCGGTGATATATTTGCCGGTGGCCTTGCATTCTTCTATCAATTCCTGCACATTGCGCCACGAAGTGTATTCAAGGACAAAGTACAAAGTCTTGGAAGGCGCGTGCAGAATAGTGTCGTAGTAACGGAGTAAACTCTTTGATATCACTTTACTAATTATTTTCACTTCATCCGCGATTATTTGTATTTGTTCGTTGGAATACGCGGAGCAATTGTACGCTTTCCAAGCGAAAATGTTGTTTGTGACCTTGTGTCTTACTTTATAGAACGTACCGTTGCAGAAAACATCTATTACTTGATAATCTTTTAATTTTTCCGACATTATTATAAGTTGTATTTTAATTTCAAAGTATTTTTTACATTTTGTAAGTGAAACAAAGCAAACATATATTTGAATTGAAGTGACGGTTACATAAATAGAGATGTGCACAGCGTCTTTTTTCAACGTAGTCGATATCTTGCTGTAGTTTGAAGTAACGGTAATTTAACAGTCATTGTATACGTCAGAAACATTCTGTACAACAATTTTATTACTTCGAATTCTCAAATATGTAGTTTTAAATCGATTTAGAATCAACTATATAACAAGTTGGACACTTGAAATTTTGAACAGGTCGGTATTAGTTGAAAATGTAATTTTCGTTAAAAGAAAACTCTCTGTTCTATGTATATTTACATATACAGACATTGAATTGAGTTTGAATTTTGACAGACAGTTTGCGGGTAAACTAAATAAAATTTATACTTTTCAGTTTGTTCTGACTACATTTTAGGAGTGTATTAAATATGTTTAAATTATTTTACTTTGAAGAATTTTATATATTACAAATTTTTGAAATTTTTGAGTCTGTGTTTCTTCATAGTTTTTCCTCCTAATTAAGAACCCGTGACGTTTAAACCTGTATTTTCTAATATCTTTTGCTTATTTTTGCATTAGTAGAGTAAAAATAAAAACATGGAATTTAAATTCTGGAATATCACCAAATATTCTCATAAAATTTTCAACGAGGCTAACAACTTACTCAATGTTTGTTGTCATTAGAATATTAAAGCACAATATTAGCTTCGAAATGGCAATGAATTTAAATCTGTTTGGATTTATGACAAAATTTAATTTAAAGTTTCATAATATAATAATTCTAAATACTAAATAATTCGCTAATTTTCATCCGATAATAAATATATGGAGAGGTTGTGGAGGCGTGTATGCTTGGTACACATATACGTTGCAACAACTCATACATATATGAATAGTTAGCTAGATTAGCTAAGATATGTCGCGATTTTGCATGCAACAGGCAACAGCCATACCGAGGTGTGCCGTACACCCTTGAGCTAGTTTCCAAAATAAAATCGGATGAGTGCCTTAAGCGCTCGCCTTAGTAGTCCCGTGAAGCTGTTAAGACCTTGCTAGGTCAATAGCGCAGTCAGTTCGAGAAAAAAAAGCTAATTCTCTAGATAGATTTTAAAATGACTGTGAATAAAATTTTAAATGTTTGTTTTCATAATAATGTTTTTAATGAGTTAATTACACAATCAATATTAATTTATTATACTAATTTTACTGTTTTATGGTTTCTAATGACAATACTTAGATTAGTAAATACAAAACGTAACGTAAAAGACAATTTCAGTATATTTATAAAAGAGAATTATTTTTATACTAATATTCCAGGATTAATCTCATATGTCACGACTAACGGATGATGGATCTAAACAGATCTTCTTTGAATTGATTGATTGCAAAGGATCTTATACAACTTCCGTACATATGATTTTCTTTTATTTAACGAAAAAGCATCTGTGGTCTGGCTAATAATACTGTTAGTTAACATTTGTTTTAAGCTAAGTAGTAAAATATGTCTTTAAAATAAAATCTTTTTATGGTATATATAGTTATTAGATTTTTAATTTATTGGCTTTTATTCAATACATTGATTTTGATATCGTAAGATTGAAAACAATTTATCGTAAGAGTACATCCCTTACACACATTTAAAATTGTAACGTTTAGAAATTAATTATTTATTGTCTGTGCGTAGAATCTAAGGCGGGAATCAATGACATTGGACGATAATGTTCTTCTTATTTTTCTTGTTTTGGCTTCGCGGAAGCGCTTGCCAGTGTCAATGTTTTGTTTCAACGGACGTTACAATACAATAGTATTACAAGCTTCGTGTGATTATTTCAATATTCTAACAAGATGGTGGATTCCTTGTTAGAACCATTTAGGGAGTTTTTGTGGCATCTCAGAATTTCATGCTCCGTGGTATTATTTTCCATTCACTTAACTTATGCACAATAAGCTAACTATATTACGTAAAACACCACCAAATTTACAAAATATAGAGCCAAATAACACAAGATTATGAATAAAATATAAAATCCATTACATGACAGCTTAATATCCTACCAAAAATTCCCGACGATAATGTCAGATGTTTATAGATTAGAAAACGTGTCAAATTTTAAATGGATTTTACTTGCAAATCTGATTTAGTAATTCCACATATATAAATTTATTCCTTATGATAATAGGGATATTGCATTTGTAATAACAAATAAAATACATATTTGTTTGGAAATAAGGTTTTTTTGTACTTGTATATCTATATGACGACATAAATAACGTGTAAATTTTCATTGTATATATTTTTTGTGTATATTAAACATTATTTTCTTAAATTATCGTTGTTATTTTGCACCAATTTTAATGGTTCTTTTATATTTAAATTGATTATACCCAGACATGCTTCATTTAAATATGAAGAAAATATTATATATAACCCCTAAGGGAGTGAAATACAGCTAATTTGATTTTGATCCACGTCTCGTCTACGTGTTGTTGTCGACTTTAAACCCATTTCAACGTTATTTATTTTATTCGAATCGCTAATACATCTTACATACCTACATGCTGATGATAAACTTAACACAATTATGTTTGTACACATATATATTTATACCATAAGAATAAAATTTGTAATGCTTCAAACTTGAATGATGATGGAATTGGCAGGCAATCGAGTGGAATTCCTTGGCGGCTTACAATACCTATCTTGAGTTATTTATTGTTTAGTTACATGCGTCTCTTTTATTTGTTTATCAACACAGTACCCTTTCCTGTTATAGCTGGAAGAATTGACTCTTAATTGCGTCTTAGATTGGTTGCACTTCGAAGTATGTAGCTTGCGGGTTCCGTTTGCCTTGACGAGATACAATTATTACACAATTCAAAAAATGGACAATATTTGTTAGTTTCCCAGTAGATTTTCAAACGTGGATAACTTTCTGAACTATTTTGACTATACAACAAATAAATTGCCCACGCCCGCGTAACCACAAATTTTGCTCCCGCACACCAGATTAGGCACCCCTCGGCAGCGGCTCAAGTCTAGGTTCGATCCCTCGGCTGGGAGCCCTTGAGTGCGTTACTTGCGCGATACAGTGACACAAAAATTTACATCACTGCTACAACACTACACGATCACCCCCACACACGTGCACGCTTACACGCTTACACATGGAAGTGGAAGGGTTTTATTTTTTTCCCTTATCGATCTGAAAAAAATCTAATTTTCCGATAAAAAATATATGGAGGGGTTGTTGAGGCGTGTATGCTTGGTACACATATGCGTCTCAACAACTCAAACATAATATATGAATAGTTAGCTAAGATAGGTCGCGAGTTTGCATGTAACAGGCAACAGCCAAGCCGAGGTGTGCCGTGCACCCTTGAGCTAGTTGCCCAAATAAAATCGGCTGAGTGCCTTAAGCGCTCGCCTTAGTAGTTCGGTGAAGCTGTTAAGAACTTGCTAGGTCAATAGTGCAGTCATTTCGAAAAAAAAAAAACAAATAAATTATTCCTTTCAACCGTGATATCAAATAACTTTTTAGGTATGTATCTATACCTAGTAGTAATCTATTGAAGACTGCTAATGACTATTGATAGAAACCGATTGCAATTTTTAATTATGTCCAAATCTCTAGACTTCCGTTTAATGGTCTGCTTTGATATGAGGTATTTGAAAATGTCGTTCAAAAAGATAGTTCGAACTCGAGTGCCAACAACGCTTCGAAATTTGTAACCACATCTTCACGGTCAGAAGGGACAAAAAAACTATTACTGTATTTTTCAGAGGATTATTCGTATCGCCATTTTTAGAGTTTTAAAAGCTTGGAACTTATTTTTTAGGCTGTATATTCAATATAAATAAATATGACGTTCAAGGTTTGTAAAGGTTTAACCCTCAAGAGATTAAAATAACAAATATATCAAGATACCAATTGAGCTATCATAGGCTTCTCTGTGGTTGCATATTTGAACTCGCTTTCAATATACCTCGTTTTGTATTGAATCAATACAGAATTAAAATATTTGTTTGCGTCATTATATTTAAAATGAGCCAAATCGAATTTTAGCTGTTAATAGATCTTAATAAAAAATTGAATATTATAAAATGAAAACTAAAAACTTATGAACGACAAAATATCTATTTTTAAAGACTGAAAATCTATATAAAATTAAGGGCCTCATAAGAGCGATTAAAATTAGACTTGGCTCATTTTCAAATGTAGCGATCGAATTGTATTAAGGGTGCAAATAAAACTTCATATAAAAATTTGAAATAGTTTATTAGTGAGTATAAGCGTGTACGCGGCGGCTGACTAGCGCTTTACATATAATAAATATATCACATGATTATTTCCCATCATCCGACATCCAAATTATTACAAAGCCAATTAATAAAATACATAAGGACATACACAAAACTGTAAAATTGATTATTTTTCATGATTTTCATATGTGAGTGTACAACACTTGTGATTTATATTATTGTTTGATATAATGTAAATATGAAACAAATTAATTTTCTACTAAAAATTATGAGCTAAACTTTCGCCTCGGGTATTCAAAAAGTATTGTGCGAACATTAGCGCCTTAACTACACGATTACTCTATACTTTTTAAATACCTAACATACAATATTTACAATATTTGTATAAAGAATGTTTGACTAGAAACCGTGTCTAGAATACATAATATAACGAACCGAAATTTCACAAAGGAACATGATCAGTGGTAATATCATATACGTGGGACAAAACTCATGGAATGGACTGTTTCCGTCTTTGGTAACGCATTTGAACATGACTCTTTCCTCTCTTTCTCTCTCTACACACACAAGAGTCACTTCGAGAATACTGAAAATTCATTAAAATTTCATACGATACAATTTCAATACCACAATTATTATAATAAAAAACTATCTAATATCACTTGCTTCGACACACGATCGAGGCATAAAATAAAATTTTACAAAAAATAATCAACAACGGTAAAATAATAATCATATATATATAAAACAAATGACAACCCTAAAATGACTACAATTAAAATTCGCGTAATAATGTGACCGCAGTTTAGAAGTGGCATCACCACTATCCCGCGGTATGATTCTCTAAGAACTTAACTAAAATAAGTTAGACAAAGCGTCTTTACCGCACTCAATACTGAGGGAACACTTCCTCACTATCTCCTAATATACACATACCTGTAGAAATATTGAGTTCTCAGCTCTCTCTCTCTCTCTACTGTAACTACTAGCGGGTTCACTACGATTCCTTTATTTATATCATTTAACTAATTCCACGGCGGTGAAACGGAAACCGATAGTGATGCGTCACGTCGTGCCGTATTGTGTGACGTCACGTCGTGCCGTATTGTGTGACGTCACGTCATGCCGTATCGTGTGACGCCACTACCGGTTGCGAGTTCCCGCGATACCTTGCGAAGCACACGTAAGCGTCAAAAGCGTTCGGCGTTCATTATAAACAATTTTACGATTGTACAAAAATATCGTAATATAATTTAACAAATTACAATTGTTTAAGTATTTAAGTAAGTGGGAGAAGGTTCTGGACGTCACTGCTTCGGCTCGGGATGGGTCGCCTTCGACGGAATGTCGATAAGGAATCACAAACGATACTTATATATCGATAAGATCCTCGATACAGAATATCGATGCACTATAACTATTAGTTTGGTAATATTTTATTTAAAGTATTTATTATAGAGAAGTTGATATCGATTTTTATTACCCACAAGGGAGGGAAAAACGATAATAGAGGGCTTGTACCCGTGGGAAGGGGGGAAGTAGCTGGCAAGGGGGGAATTGTTTACAACTACATTTTCCGTTCCATATCAGTTCTCATACAATTGGAATATATATGAAACATACTACTTACATTTATTTAAAGTTATAGTTTTTTTTCACGCGGTAAGGATAACCACCGATTAACTTATCATGGACCGAGCTGATTTTGTATCTAATGATCCAATTGTGATGAAGAACGTTCTATTGATATTGAAGAAAAGTCAATTATATTACGCGATGTCACTGTTACTTTTATTTAATTTATTGTTACAGTTAATTTAAATGAGAAGAAAATTGACAGTTATTTTAAGCACATTATATTGGTTACTTATCGCGAAAGCGTAAAACTTTACGATGGTTATCCTTACTGCAATATTTTTAAAATGTATTTTTTGTTTTGCATCAGACACACCAATGCTATATTACAGGTATAACGAATCTATTCGGTGAGCGATTACAAATTTATATTGTTTTTACTATTAAATAAAAGGAATTTGTTTGTGTAGATGCATTTGAATTGTTACATTTCAAAATGAGTTAAATCAAATTTTAATCGTTCATATAACATATTTAATTTTTTTTACATTTTCATTTTTAATACACTGCGAAAGGAGTTGAAATTTTGTCATTTATTAAATTTTTGGTGTTTTTTATGATGTTATGATATTTTACATGTATAGAATATGAACATGTTAAAAAAATAACGTCGGGTATTATGAACGGTTAATATTGAATTTAGGTAATTTTGTAATGTGACGTCATATATAACGGAGTGGGTGATTCAATACTGTGGGCCTGTTGTCGCTCACCGAACTGTGTGTGTGTGAGTGTGTGTGTGTGAAGGGGAGGTGGTGTGGGGGGGAGGTGATGTGGGGGAGTTGCTTAGACGTGTCCTACCGCACGCCGGCGGTGCCGAGGCGGTGAGCGGCGGCGGGCCGGTGCGCGTGGGGGGTGTGGGGGGCGTGGGGGGCGCGGGGGGCACGCGCACTCCGGGAGGGGGGAGCCGCTCGGCGCGGGGGGCCCTCCGTCTCCGGCTCCTTCTTCACAACCGCGGCGACGTTCTGAAACGTATGCGATATCATCTAAATATATATATAAATTATCATTATCATGACGTTCCCCCAAAATGTACTCCAAAACTATTCGAGAGTTCTTCATGAAATGTTACCATTTATGTATAATGTTATCCAACTTGAGAGATATAATCATTCATATTTCAATTACAATAGTTACCTGGATACTTTTTGATTACAAATTAAATGATTGTCAATGTGGATTATTGTTAATAAAGTTTTATCAGTCTCCTGTTTTAAATTAGTTTGTTGATAGATAACTATAGAACCGATTATTACAGATAATTGGCGCTACGCAATTATTTTACTATAATCTTAATTCAACATGTAGCAAGTCATAACAACGAGACGCCGTGTCAAGTAATTATTAATATATACATATCTGCACTAAAGGGACACACATTCAAGTATTACGTAAGCATTACAGGGCGGGAGAGGATCTTCGATTTTCCTAATTGTGATAACATGAAAAATGGAGGGATCAGGACGTATAGGTAGAATAAGTCTAGTTACACAGTCTTATGCACTACATTACTATCGCTCTTGTGGCAAACCATTATAAGTTAATTCTTCTATAGACTGTAAACTCTGTATTTCCAGGCCTATTACTTGTTAACCATGAATCAACATAGAAACCAGGAGAGACTAAAATTTTTACATGCACGTTTGAGTATCGATCGCTGGAAGAGAATGTAAGAGCATTGCTTACTTTTGCAGAACAGGAGGAGCGGACGGTCGGGAATGAGAAAAAATCTGTTTACGTATTTACTTAAACAGTCGGAATTTAGGTGTCTCAGGATACTTCCATTACCTTACTCCATTCTTTGACTCATATTACGTACTTATTGTTCACTATATATTTATTTATCTACGCATATATCCATATATTACAAAGATCGTATTTATAGTGATATGTTCGCATTATTATAGTGTTTAAACCTACTTAGCTATAATTAAAAATCAATATTGGGGTCTCCTGTAATGATGGCTGCCAGCACACATCTGTAACTATGTTGTGGCATAATTTTGATATCTTTTAACGTTTAATTTTATATTATTTTTATTTTATGTTATAAATATGTTTGAAAGTTTTAATTTTTCAATATTATAACGTGTGTGTACTTGTTATAATACATTTTTTTTCATTTTTAATTACTAACAACCTAGTATTTTTTTAAAGATTATAATACCATTGTCTTATCTTTTTTTATGAACATATGTTCTAGGTGTTTAGTATTGATTAATTTTAAAGAATAATATGTAATAATGGATGTGGGTGATAATAGGGAAAAGGTGGATTAAAGGTGTAGCGGTGAATTTTAGCATATAAATTAGATTTGAATTTTGCAAGGAAACATTATGCTAATTGAGAAATTGTATCAAGGGTAGATTATGAAAGATTAAGGGGAGATGAAGGACTATATAGAAGGATAGTTTTATAATTATAGGAAATAATGTTGTTAAGAGTTATATAGGGAACGGTCGAGAAGAGCATGTGTGGTGGAAGTATTTTGAAGATTTTATTTACGGACTGATGAGTTTTTATTTTTGAATTTGTGTAAATGAAGTGGATTAGGGTAGTGGGTAAATGTTTATTTAATTTTACTCTTGGTATTTAATGTCCTAGTAAATTGTTACTGTCATTGGTGAAGTAATAAGATTGTGTTTTTTGTGTTATGATTTTTAGGTAATGTTTGTTTGTGGTAAGTTAAAAACTGTATTTAGTGGTATTGTTTATTCTTTTCGATCATGTATAATAATGTAATTACATTACGTATAATACCTAATATTGTAACATATAGAGTGAAATGATATATGGTAATGGACAGAATATAAGTTCCATTAGATAATATTTTAACATGTTATTTTTTATATATATCTCGGAACATTGCAGTTTATAGTCATTTAAGGAACGAGTCTATTTTTTTCTAAAGGGTCGTTAGACCATACAAATATATTGAATATATTCATCGAATGGCAAATTTAAGTTCAAGTGTATTTTAATGTTTATAAGTAGGTTCGCAAATAGATAGAATTGTTTGTGGGAGGCAAAAAAATTTAAGGGAGCACTTTTACGTAACAGAAACGTAAAGTAAATGAGAACAAATGAAAGTTGTCAGTTTGAAATGTCAAAAGTAGTTGTCATCTACCATGTTTTATTATTAAATTTGTCAAAAAAGAAAAAGAAAAGTGGCATTTACAAAGCGGATCGATAATCAAAAATAGGCGAGCATTTTCCATACAGATCCGATTCTGGGAAGTGACAACGGCGTGGTGTTACCTGCGTGGGCGGCGCGGGCGGCACGTACGCGCGCGTGGTGGCGGGCAGCGGCAGCGGCGCCAGCTCCAGCAGGTTCTCGTGTCGCGCGCGGGAGTGTGCGGGGGCGGGGGCGAGGGCGGGGCGGCGCGGGAGCGGCTCGGCGCCGGCGTGCGCGCGCACCTCCCAGCACTCCGCGTCCTCGTTGTAGCGGGCGCGCAGCACGGCGGGCCGACCCGCCTCCGGGACGAAGCTGTCGGCGACGAGCAGCCGCCGTCGCAGCTCCGCGATCAGCGCCGCCTGCAGCGCCTCGTGCTCGCGCCGCTCGCAGTCGTGCGCCTCGCGCTGCTCCACCATCTCCTCGCGCAGGCACGCGTACTTCGACAGGCACTTCTTTAACCTGCGACGAACAAACACGAACACTACTTACCCGACGACGTCGTAACGACCGCCACGTACACGCCTCTACACGATCAACTCGATTAAATTCCGCTTCGGAATTTCAATTCAAAATATCGATCGGAATTTCGAACGCAATAAATCCATACAAACCTATAGACCTATCACGATCAAACGATACTTTTCTTTTTATAACTTTTTTCAATTCAAAATTCCGCATGGTAGCCTGTACGTTCAGAAAAACAATTTCAAAATTCAAAAAACACAAAAAAACTATTTCGAATATATCTCTTACATGAATTTTCTACAAATCACAATATACATGGTTCATTCCATACGAAATTCAGACAATTTTTAAAATTGCCTCGCCGTCTTCCTCATAACCGAATACGACAATAATACAATCACAAATAGACAATCATCATCCATCACTATTTCCGAGTTCAATGGTCATCATCGTTTAACTAAACCTTGTTATTTCAAACGAAGAAAACATATGTATGTGAAATGTATACGGAATCCCGAATTGATACTTCGTATCGAAATTCTGGAAAGGAATTCAATATGTACGTGGCCGCCTTAAAACGAAATAAAACTTATTGATCACCGTTCAATATTCTCATACTTATAAGAAATACAATCAAAACCAAAAAGTAAAAAACACAAACAATATAAAACCCTCCATACATCAATTATTCACATATATAAAGTATTCATTGATAATTTCTCAGCAACACCATAAGAAAATCTTCCATATTACAATATATAAAATCCACACAATTGTAAGCACATTAAAATGCAAGTAATCTAGTAAAACTATTAAAACCTTACTTAGATTAATAACATAGTCAGCTCGAGAAAAAAAAAGAAAATTAAAGTTTATCAATATTCGTATAAACAAACTATTCAGAGGTAAATAAAAACGAGCAATTCAAACTATTCACATCATTCAAACTACTTTCATTTCTTAAACTAATTACACATTTATCAAATATTGCGAAATTATTAGTAAGTACATTTCATTTAGTAAACCCGTTTCACACGTATATTAATTAAACAAGTCTATGTATGAAAAAAAAAACAGGCAAGATCACTATTCATTTTAAAAAAATATTCAAGATCAGATATTTGTTTCCAAATTGGAATTAGACCATTTAATTCGGGTATCATTCGCACAGCACTAGAACACATGTATATGAGTTAAGTAAGGTACCTCTGCGTTTTATGGTCAACCTCCTGGTGTAGCGTGGTGAAGGTGTTGGTGACTATGACCGCCGTCTCCTCCTCCAGCTCTATCTTCTGCTGCATCTCCACCTCCCGCTTCTTCCGCTCCGCGATCTCGTGATTCCGCTGCTCCAGTATGAGCTGACTCTCGTTCAGGTTGTTGAGGAGGTCCTTCCCCGCGCCGCCCTGCACGAGCCGCTCCTCCAGCGACCGGATCTGCTGCTCCAGCTCCTCCGTCTTCGTCTTCTCCTGCTCTATCGTCGATTCCGCGAGAATGTTCTCGTTCTCTATACTCACCGTCTCTTCCTCCGCTGTAATGTCACAATAATGATACTTCAATAATTCAGTCGTTACATTCCAAAACGAGCTAAATCCATTTTTAAATCGTTCATATAATGCATTTTTTTTAATTTTCTGGCCCAGTTCTATGGAAGTGAATAGGGAGGAAATGAGTCTCCCTTACGTTCCGACTGGTACAGGGATTAAACGGATATAGTTGTTTCGGGTGGTACCTGCACCAGATCGCTCGCAGAGAGTGGACCAGGGTATGCCAGGAGTGCAGCGCTGTTGGGGACATCGTGCAACACACTATCTGAGTGTGCTGTGTGGAAGAGAGAGCGCTGCATTCTGGTTATAGAGATTAGCGGTAATGGAAATTTGTCACTGCCGAACGTGGCTACGGTCATGCTTAGCAACGATCAGGTATCGCGGGTGACGGTCTCATTCTGCAAGGAGGTCATCTCGCAAAGGATAGCGGGCAAGACCCGTCAGGGTCGTCCTCCAAAGGGCCCTCTCCACCAACGAAAGACTAGCGAGAGGAAGCGACGATTTGCCGAACTTCGAGGGGATGGACCGGAGGCCTGTCTCCTCATTGCACAGATCCAGCTGGCGAGGGGAGACAGCTGGTGTGTACTCAGTCTGCCTCCCTTCTAAGTAGGAAGATGACCACTGAGCGGACCGTTAAGGTGGATATACAAGGTTGAATAGCTAATACGATCCCTTGCCGCCCCAACAAAAGAGATCTGTCGGTACATCGTAGAATTTTAGTCCGTGCGATTCGGACATGACGCATTGTCTCCCACGGGAGGGTGGACATCTATAATGGATTTCCTCACACTAATAGAAAAAGGTAAATAGCGTAAACAGATCGCAAAAAAAGTATGATAATACATTTTGTCAGAATATCACATGGCCTGAAGAACATTTAAGGCAAAAATAACTTGACGAGGAATGTGTTACTGTTACACATGTTAACTGAATAGAATATATTTACAATTATCGTGTGTTGGTTTGAGTTTCTGCACTCGCTTGACTTTCTTCTCTGTGAGTTTCCGTTGCTCGATGAGCGCTCGGAGCCGCTCGATCTCCGCCTGGTACTCGCGGAGTTTCGCATCCTTCGGGTCTTCATTGCGAACCGGTTTGTTCTTTATCGCTGTCAATAATTATCATAAAACATTTTATTATCGTATTCAAACCGTAGACTTTTATTCAGTTTATAAGTATATTATAATTCCCGTAAAAGTGTTTATGAAAACACAGCACTCGAAAGTTTATATAATTAAAATGGTTGAAAGGAAATAACCTTTAGCCATAAATTAGCTTAACATTTGAACGAAACTTTGGAATACCTAATCATCATAATCCTACGTTATTTCAAATATCAATTCTCTTTATAATAATATACCAAGAATAATTTATCATATATTAGTTGGGCCCAGCGGACGTTATCCCGTCCTAATAATAAAACAAACTTTGACAAATCGTATTCCTATATTTTCTCCATGACACTTTATCTACTGGTGAAAACCGCATGAAAATCCGTTCAGTAGTTTTTATCGTGAACATACACTCACAGAGATAATAACCGTTATATAACATATATATTAGGTTTATATTTATCAACTGTGAAATAGCAGTGACATAAAATATAATTTCACTGTTAGTGTTATTTTAAATTATCTGTTATTTTCATACCTACATATGTATTATACAATTTATAAATCAAGATTTTTTAAAATTGAAGACAACTTGCAAAAGGTTGTAATGGCATGGGTCTATAGGAAACTAAAGGTTACCCTTAGCTCTGTGCGCGTATCTGAGGGTCGTGATGGTCTCGTCGTAGTTGTATGAGGCGGGGCCGATGTTCGCTATCATTATGGTTTTGCTGTTCCCGCCCAGCGAGTCTTGCAGTATGCGGGTCAGCTTCGAATCTCTGGTTTTATACAATATTAATTTTATTATAGGTAACTGCTCTTCTGGTAGATTATTACTGCCATAGTTGAGCAGGTAATGACATTATAAATTGTTTGATAATTTCAATGAAGTAACAAGATGGTGGCCGTCTTGCTAGATCTTTCCAGGGAATTTTTGCCGCAAGTTAAAATCTATGCTCGCCAAATAACAAAAATGAAAATGAAAAAAAAATCCACTACATGACATTCCAAGATCGCGCCAGAATCTTCTTTTAGAATAGAAACTGATTTTCAAATTCTAATTTATTGCAATAATTGAATGACGTGTTCCTAGGTATATAATGTACTTATAATCATAACCCTGAGTTCAAAATATGTCGAAAAAATATCAATAACTACATTGCGGTAGCTGCTCTTGAAAATCAATTTTCCCCACTAAGCTTTGCAGGTTAACATATTAATTAGGTCACTTCGTTACCTAATATCAAACAAGATTATGGTTAAACGTTTACTCTTCGAACTAAAATAAAAAAGTCACATATTATAATAGTATCTGATATATTATGATTTATAAAAGCCGATATAACCTGCAGCATAATAAAAACATAATTGTGTATTATTTAGCAGTAAATCATCTCATGTCGGCGGGATAATTAAACATTCAGATGCATGTCATTATTTGCCCTTGACTACCTTATTATGAAATAATATTTTTCATACTTTATAACACTTATAAAAATTCGCGAATTATCTAGGACGAATATATTAAATTGAGAAATTGTATATCAAACGAAAATAGTATCTTATTCCATTCAATCAACTAACTCTGCGTTAAACAAAATCAAGTACACTGAATCTTCATAATTCTGATTAGGCTTCTGCTCGTGGTTTCGCTCGCATTAATGTAGATTAACTTATTCTTCGAGAAAGGTACTTTTATTGGATGAACAGTATCCTATTTTCTTTTCTCAGCCCGAGACTATGTGTATGCAAAATTTCATGATGATCGATTCAGTAGTTAAAACGTGAAAGTATAACAAACATACATATTCACTAATGTGATGTGATGTGATTTGCTAATGCAATTTTAGTAGGTATTACCCGATCCCTAATCTAATCTTATAAAACTCGTGTGGAACACTCCCTGGTCAAAATACAATTCAAAAACACTTTATTCAATTTAGGCTCTCATGAGGCGCTTATGAATGTCAAAACTACCACCAATTCGGACCAACGACACTGTCATCGAGAAGAACCAACAAGAAAAATCGAATCGAAGAGAAAATCGAATTTATGTTTTTAAAATAAGCTAGTATGGTCACTTCTAGAAAGTATGTGAAGTTTCAAATAAACCAGCATTGGCTCATCTGAAATTACATAAGACAAAATGTTCGAGAATAGTTCAATTACTATGGTAGTATGGCTGTATCCCGGTATGAACTCACCTGTAGGGCACGTGGGGGCTGTTCTCCGCGAGTGCAGAGATAACATTTCCTAGAGAGGAGAGCGCCTGGTTGATACGAGACGCCTCGCGGAGTCGCTCCGCCGACGCACCGGTCTTGTATTGCCGCTCGCTGCCGGCTAGATCTACTAAGTTCAACTTGCCCACACTGAAAACAAATAAATAGATTGCCAATTATTCATAATCAAAATTATAAATAAATAGTTTCCGGAATATAGGCCCTTAACTTATAATTAAATTTCAAAATTAAAGCATAGTATAAGAAGATCGCAGCAATATCTCATGATAAATTATGATATTTTAAATTCAATCATTATAGTCTAGTAGTTTGATCATTGGTATCTTCATTCGACGTCCGCAGTTTTGATCCCGGACCAACGAATTTATCGGATTTCACGTCCTTTATTTATTGACTGTGAATGAAAACTTCGTGAGGAAAAGTGAACCCAAGAAATGTTTATTAGATATTAAATGCATATTAATTTAAAGTCTAGATTGCAAATGGATGGTATTTAGGGCTATCTTAAAACCACTATGACTATGTTTTAAGTATCAACAGTTCCATAAATAGAGAATGAATAATGTGTAAGAAAATACAAAAGTTTCAAATAAAGCCAAAATAAAAAAATACTTTATTTAATTTGAGCCCTGAGAAGGCGCTTATCAACGCCAAAACTACCCCGCTTCGGATATACAATCCAGTTATCGAGAAGAACCGGCAACGCAGAAATATACAAGAATTATCGTAGGTGTATATATGAATAATGTATTAATGAAACAATGTATTATTATACTAAAATCTTTTCATAATTCAGACTAAGTTAGATTATTTCAGTAAATGAATTATAAAAATCGGTCATATAGTGTTTAAGACAATAACGGTAATATAAATACACTAAGTAAACAAACAGATAAACTTTTTATGGTTGATTAAAAAATTGAGTATTTATTTTAATAGTGGGCGCCCACTGGTCGACATTCGACCATAGTTCATTGATTTTTTAAAGTTTGAAAAGTTTATTAGGATTCTTTTGTCAAAGGGTTACTTCTGTAATCAAAGGTTTTCCTCATGGCTACTCAGTTATTTACCACTTTCTTTTTTTTAAATTACATAAACATTTAAAAAAATCTATGAGTAAATTAAATTTGAAATTAATTGTAAACTTCAAACAAAAAACAGGTGGTAAGGCTCTGAAATTCTAAGTAAACATAACTTTAGGAAAATAAGGAAATTTATCGCACCTCATGACACTACTTTCAATTAATTTTACTCGATACCATGAGTAGCTGGTATTTCTGGATGATAATAAATCAAATGTAGTCTGTTCATTATGAGAAATAGTGATATGCCCCGTATCTTCTCTTGGAAAAGTAATGGATACACAGTAAAATTAAAAGATGAATCTAAAATAAATATGTTTTAATACTACCATTAACTTTTGAAAATAAATTCATTTCTGTTCAAAATTCATTATCAACTGTACTAAACATAATTTCTACACCAGGTTGAACTGCATTATTGTAACCGCTGAGGTCTAAGTCATGGATTACTATTATGAAAAAAAAAAAATGTAGTTTGATTTTACAAAGTATTTTTTGGCTAATTTTTTTATTAAATCATCTTTTTAAGTGAGCTCACCATAAAAATACTAAACAATATAATATTGACCTTGACATTGGCAATATTGCTTTACTCTTATGACAACATGAAGCCAAATGAAATGAAATGAAAGCAGTCCTGTCACCTACTCCCAAGCTGCAATTGGCACCCGCCCCTGGAGGGGCGCGAAGTTCCCCTGTTGGACGGTGAGCCGCCTCAACCGCGAACTAGCGGAAGAGGCGGCCATCGTCCAGGCGTGGGCCATGCCTCGTCTGCAGGACGATGTCGACGCGTCCGCAGCCCGCCTCCGTGGTGCCCTCACGGAGGTTTGCGACGCGTCAAAGCCGCGGAGCGTACACCGCCCAGACAAACGGGCGGTATACTGGTGGTCGCCGGAGATCGCCGATCTCCGGGCGGCCTGCTCCGCGGCCCGGCGGCTGTTCACGCGCAGCCGCCGGCGGCGGCACCGGGACCCCGAGGAGGAGGCCCGGCTGTATGGCAGCTACAGGGAGCGCAGGAAGATCCTGCAGACTGCCATCAGCCGGGCGAAGGAAGCGGCATGGGAGGAACTGCTGCAGACGCTGGAGGGGGATCCTTGGGGGCGCCCGTATCGGATCGTACGCAATAAGTTGCGATCCTGGGCGCCTCCGGTGACGGAGTCCCTCCTGCCGGAGGTGGTGGCGAGGATCGTGGAACAGTTATTCCCCGACCCTCCGCTGCTCTCGATTCCTCCCATGCCTCCGCCTCGGATGGAAGTTGAAGAGGTGTTGGACAGTCCTCCCCCAATCACGGAGGGGGAGATGGGGAGGGCTGTTGAACGCCTCCTCAACCGGCGGAGAGCGCCCGGCCCTGATGGGGTCCCGGGCCGGGTGCTTGGCCTTGCGCTGGGCCATCTTGGGGGGTGGCTTCGGGAGCTGTTCGACCGGTGTCTGGCGGTCGGGCAGTTTCCGAGGCTCTGGAAGTTGGGGCGGCTCTGCCTCATAGCGAAGACGGGCCGCCCTCCGGACTGCGCGTCCGGATATCGGCCCCTCGTCCTGCTGGACGACGTCGGGAAGGTGTTGGAGAGGGTCGTTTCTTCTCGAGTCGTCCAGCACCTGGAAGGAGTGGGGCCGAATTTGTCGGACGCGCAGTTCGGCTTCCGGACAGGACGTTCCACAGTGGACGCCCTGTGCCTCCTAAAGTCGCTGTCGACGGAGGCGACCTCCCAAGGGGAGAGGGTTTTGGCGGTGTCCCTAGACATCGCCAACGCCTTCAACAGCCTGCCGCACGGTGTCATACGAGAGGCTCTCCGATATTTCGGAGTGCCTCCGTACCTGCGGCGGCTGTTGGAGGCGTACCTGGAGGACAGGGAAGTCGTCTACGTCGACGGCGACGGGCGGATTGTCCGGCGGGCTACAAGGCGGGGCGTTCCACAGGGGTCGGTCCTGGGGCCGCTCCTGTGGAACATGGGCTACGACTGGGTGCTCCGCGGCGCGCTCCCGTATGGAGCGCGCCTAATCTGCTACGCAGATGACACCCTAGTCGTAGCCCGGGGGGGGGGGACTGGAGAGAGGTAGAGCGCCTGGCCACGATGGCCACAACCCTCGTGGTCAGGCGCATAAGAAGGTTGGGCCTCAGGGTGGCCCTCGAGAAGACCGAGGCCATACTCTTTCATGGGCCTCGGCGGGGGCCACCACCTGGGGCCCACATTATAGTGGAGGGCGCCCGGATCAGGGTGAGTGCCCACATGAGGTACTTGGGCCTCACCCTAGACGGGCGCTGGCGATTCGAGCCCCACTTTGCGGGGCTCGGGCCGCGAATTGCTAGGGCGGCGGCGGCACTCGGCCGGTTGCTCCCCAATATTGGGGGGCCGGGTGCCGGGTGCCGTCGACTCTTCATGGGAGTCGTGTGGGCGATGGCTGCCTACGGGGCACCGGTCTGGGCTGATGCCCTCGGTGCCACCAACGTGCGCGCGTTGCGCAGTACGCAGCGTACGGTGGCATTGAGGGCAATCCGGGCATACCGGACGGTGTCATCGACGGCGGCCTTTACGCTCGCCGGCTCCCTTCCCTGGGAGCTGGAAGCTGGAGTGCTCGCCGCCGTGTATACATTCACGGCGGCGAGGAGGCGTAGTGAGGAGCCTCCGGCTCCCAGGGAGATAGAAGTTAAAAGGCGGGAGTTGCGGGAGGGGGCTATAGGGAGGTGGATGCAGGACCTGGCGGACGCGCGCTTCGGGAGGCACACCGTCGACGCCGTCCGCCCAGTCCTGCGGGAGTGGATTGGGAGAAGATGGGGCTCCCTGTCGTTCAGGCTGGTGCAGGTGCTGACCGGACACGGTTGTTTCGGGTGGTACCTGCACCGGATCGCTCGCAGGGAGCCGACCGCCGCCTGCCACGAGTGCGGCGCTGAGGAAGATACCGCGCAGCACACTCTCTCTGAGTGTGCTGCGTGGGCGGTTGAGCGCCGCACTCTGGTGGCGGTGGTAGGAGAGGATTTGTCGCTGCCGAGCGTGGTCTCGTCCATGCTCGGCAGCGAACAGGCGTGGCGAGCAGTGGCCTCCTTTTGCGAGGAAGTCATCTCGCAAAAGGAGGCAGCTGGCGTGTACCCAGCTGCCTCTCTATAGGTAGGAGCCCGGCGGCAACCTTCCGCCGGGTGGACCCTTGGGGCGGCTACTCAAGGGGAATAGCGTAGAACGATCCCTTGCCGCCCCAACATCACGGTCTGTCGGTACACCGTGGGGTTTTAGTCCGTGCGAGTCGGACATAACTCATCCTCTCCCCCGGGAGGGTGGGTATCCATAAGGGATTTCCCCACGATAAAAAAAAAAAAAAAAACAAAAAAGTCCTGTCACCTAAAAAATTTGACGTCCATTAAGACCAAAGAGAATAATAATTATTCCTTGGGTTCCATAAATGTAGTACATAATATAAATTATTTACAAATTAATTATTAATGTATATATATTATGCATTTACATATTATATTATTATAACATTAACCTATAATTTGACCAATTGATTTCAAACGGCATGTAAGGTATGCAACGTCATTCATGTTAAAAATATTGAAAAGGGACGGATGTCAATATGTTTTTTCCATTTACATGTGTGTATATGTTGTGTAAAAAGTTCGAGTAGTGGTGTAGGTAATGTATATTTTAATTAATTTAATATGCTTGTAATGTATTTTATATTTAAAAAAAATAGTGTACTTCTCCTCCATATAAACTTTAACTATGCCAAATTTCACATTCATCCGTCCGCGCATTTCGCTTAAAATAGGGTACAAAGTTTTGGTTTCTCGTATTAATATATAAGATTTTAATAATCTCTGTCAGTACATGACAGGGTCTGCGTTGCTGTTAAAAATAATTTGTAGCGAAACAGATCGTGTGAACGAGTGCAAAGAAGGAAGCCAGCAATCGAAACGCGTTGAACAACATCCGTCAGTGGCAGGGCTCCTCGTTCCAGTATTCATTAGATTCAATAGCATCATGACCTCTTCTCAACTGCACTACAGTACATTCGCATCTGTTGTAACGGTTTTACAGCGGTGTTCAATTAATGAATACCATTTACTTGAACCACTATACACATTACATATGTGCAGGAATATTGCGTCTATTGTTTTCTTTTATTAAACACTAGTTGGTGCCCGTGACTTTGTTCTCTTAAACAAGATTTTATTGATTTGATTGTTATTACATAGAACATACATATTTTGCCCTCACTTTTATTATTTCAATTGTAGTTTTTCCTTAGCTCTTATGGATTAGCGTAATGACGTATAATCATATAAAAAGTTCTCAATCTGGCACAAAAAGACTTGACAAAATCAATTCACTAATTGTGGACACCAATCCAGGCAAATAATAGACAATTCAGCTTTATTTAATTGTATAGATAATTCTTGTATATTTCTCCGTTGCCGGTTCTTCTCGATAACTGGATTGTATATCCGAAGCGGGGTAGTTTTGGCGTTGATAAGCGCCTTCTCAGGGCTCAAATTAAATAAAGTATTTTTTTATTTTGGCTTTATTTGAAACTTTTGTATTTTCTTACACATTATTCATTCTCTATTTATGGAACTGTTGATACTTAAAACATAGTCATAGTGGTTGTAAGATAGCCCTAAATACCATCCATTTGCAATCTAGACTTTAAATTAATATGCATTTAATATCTAATAAACATTTCTTGGGTTCACTTTTCCTCACGAAGTTTTCATTCACAGTCAATAAATAAAGGACGTGAAATCCGATAAATTCGTTAGTCCGGGTTCAAAACTAAAAACTTATAGATATATGTGTTCATTGTTTATCCTAAACCAAAAGGCTTCATCTTTTTTTAAATTTATTAGTTTTAAAACAAATCTATCAATTTGCGAACATCCTAATAAGACAGATAAAATAGAACGTTTGACTTAGTTCATTTCGGAATATCAAATCTTTTTACGGCGTAAATGTTGCATGACTTGACACAGTTCTTAACAGAACATAAACGAACAGACAGACGACAGACGTGGAATTATATGTAGAGTAAATAGGTGACCAGATGCAGGCAATAAATCGTGTGATCAATGGAGCCGCTCTGAGTCACCGCGTTCACCGGTGAGTCTGATATGGTAATGCGACACGCGGCGCTACACGCTCAATCGATACCTACACATTTATTGATAAGATATCGAGTCTATCATAATATTATAATACGTTTCTTGTTTAATTTGTTTTTTTTTTCATATCTATTTTCATTTCCCAGTAGACGGCTTGCCATATACTAGGTTGTTTACTCGTAGCTGACAAGGCATACTTTGGCAGAATGTTACGACTACAACGTAAAGGCTTTTATTTTAATTAATATTTTGCGTTATTTGATCCAATATAGTGTGTTTTAGTAACGTATTACATAATACAGCTTGGTTGTCGTAAACAAGTAAAATGGATGAAAAATAATAATACGGAACGTCAATTCCAACAACTAAAAACTCCCTGAAAACAACTATAAACGCTCTGAAAAGTATTAATAAGAGGACCACGAGCTTCTTGAAGAATTGAAGTTATCACATAACACACATAATTACCCACATGATGATGGCAGTAATAATTAATAATAAAGAAAATTGGTAAAATAGTAGGAAGAAAGAACCAGACAGTTACCAAAAAAATATTCTGTCTTTGAACAGTGCTTGAATTAATACGTGCTACTGCTTTCAAAATAATATCCATAATAATATATTCTAGCCATCGTCTGGTAATCGATTCTCGTGCGTACCTAATAAATATCCTAGCAGAGTGGATCAAACTGAGTACGTATGTGTGCGCAATTAACTGAACATTGACGTCACTATGGTGTAGATTGCGGACGCAGCGGCTATCGACTGCGCGCATATTTATGCCATATACGAGAAATTGATACGGTAATCGATACGTACGAGTAGTTCTATTGTTTATACTACTTCTGTACCACAATCGCCCTCACTCATTTGGCTAATGACGTTGGAGGACGTCACAGAGTTAACTGACGTCAATATAGTTGTAGAACTAAATTTATACCATTAATGATTTTGAGAAATAGCATGAATTGACTCTATCTTTCCAATGTCGGATATTGAGCCTTTTTTAAAGTTTTTGCTTCAATAATTAATCCTCTCCAAACTCTCCAAATTTATTGATCTAACACCATGAACAAGAATTGTAATGTATGTATTATATTTGTTAAAAAAAAATTCTGTATCGTGATTAAGACTTTTGTATTAGGAGACTCTCGATAATGTGTATAGGCAAGCATTCAATTGCACTTTTTGGACGGAGTACCAAAACTTCAATAAATACTCGTGTTTTCAATAGCAACGTAGATTCATCAGATATAAACATGTTTATGAAGTTATTATTGACCACTGTATAAAAACCTTAATCTTTTCATTGTAAATTATCGGATCCGACCGTTACCAATTTTCATTCCACAGAGCGCAGTACAAACTACACACTACCCACCTGTTACGTATCAGTGCTCGATGTGAGCACATTAAAGAACCAATGAACCCGTTAAATCAATCAACAACATACAAATTCGGAATGCGTTGCATAATAACAAGTCTGTAATTATTTGTGTACTATGTTTTTAAGTAAATACAGAGATTCGAGAGAGCGACATGACGCGTGTTAGAGCCGCGAAGTCGGGCACATGGCCGCAGCGGTTAGCACGTTGCCGCTTTGCCCGCTTGTAAATATTTACACCGCTTTTTGAAGTAAATAAACTACAACAACACGCTCGTCTTCAGTAGGAACAACAGTCAAGAGCGAACTGCTAACTTAAATGATTCCGTATATTTATTTCCAACCATTTTTTTAAGAGGAAAATCTTACATAATAAGCGCAGATAAATATGTTAGATTTTTACTGATTAAAAACCTCATATTTTTCTTAAACCACCTTTTGGCCTGGGAAGCGATACGACCAGTTTTTCTCTTAGTAGTGGTAAATATATCATTCTCCATTTATAATTTTAATTCAAGTCATTCATAATTGTACATATGTGTATATTATAATATTTTTTACCAAATATTTATAATGAATAAATGGAACAATAGCTGGACCAAATAAATCAATGGCAAAACGAAATTTATTAATTACGTAAAAAAAAAACGGGATGTGTTGTTAATACGCACAATAGAAATGAAACTTATACATTAAAGGAAAACGCTTTAATTTAAAAATACACACAAATATCAACGTCACATGATGCTCCCAGGCGGCCTCCTTTATCGAACTGAAAAACTCTCAATTTTTCTATAAAAATATATGTAGGAGTTGTTGAGGCGGATATGCTTGGTACACATATACGTTTCAACAACTCAAACATATATGAATAGTTAGCTAGGTTTGCTAAGTTAGGTCGCGATTTTGCATGCAACGGGCAACAGCCAAGCCGAGGTGTGCCGTGCACCCTTGAGCTGGTTGCCAATATAAAATCGGCTGAGTGCCTTAAGCGCTCGCCTTAGTAGCCCGGTGAAGCTGTAAAGGCCAAAAAATAAAGGCCAATAGCGTAGTCAGTTCGAGAAAAAAAAATCCCAGGCGGTCATCCATCGGACGTTGCTTAACTTTGGTGATCGGACGAATACCAGTGTTTTCAACACTGTACACGACAGTGTTTACCCTCATTACTTTTCATCAAACAAAAAGATTGCCGATCAGAATTTCAAAGCACTCCCATAAGAAGTTTTACATCAAACATGTTATCAACTATTAGCATCACTATATAATAAAATATATAAAAAAAAAATTACAATTACATTCCAATTTATAACATTTTTCAAATTAAAAGCATTGCTTTAATATTTAATCATGCGAAATATTGCTACTACTAATATGAATTAGAAAAAGCGCATGTCCAGAGACTTCAGTCTGCAGAACGTAAAATAACACAAAAGCTAACTGATCCCTAATAATCAAGATGTGACAGGAAGTAATCTATAATGCACTGTGTATAAGCTGGTCTACAATGTTATATTAATTATCATACAGTTATAGTTGTACTGCTAAATAGTGAGACTGGACCCACGCTAGGAGGCGCCGCGACATGACGTCACGCGCTAGGGGGGTCTTCGCGACCGCGACCCTCAGTATGTGCGAAAAGTAAACCACACACGTAGTGTGCAGTATGTTAATATGGATAAATTATTACTAAATTAAGGTCAGTCACGACTCACGCCGCTTTATTATCTCTTGTTTCATCTTCTGAGTTAAAACTCTAAATACTGCTTGTTTTAAAGTTTATTGAAAACGTTCAGTACATGACATTAAAATAATAATTATTTTATATTATGGAAATATATACCAATAGACCAGAATTACCTTCAACTATCTCGAAGGCAACCTGCTAAACCTAGAAAACGATTTCCGCGCTTAAATTCGAGGTTACGCATCGAGATATATTATATTTTAATGAGGTTACATGATTTACTGTTTAGACAGTGATTTCATAAGACAAAGAAAAAAATAAATAAAAAATGGTGGTGTAATTTCAAGCAAGTCTTAGCTATCGTATATTCTTTGTTATGACGTCAAACGTCGTAAATCGTCTTACAATAACTGAGTATAATTATAGAAATCTATTTTTTTTGTTTTATAAATATTTAGTTACGCATTAATATTGTTTTTATCTAAACAACAGAAGGCAGCCTGACCCTTTTAAAATGGGCAAGCGATCTTGAACGATACACACGCACATAATCTGGTAAGCGGTGAGTTTTAACACGGCTACGGCTGTCTGTAACCACAGTAATATAATTTGCACAAAGAACAGTTACCAACAAAAGTTATTACAATAATATTATTTTAAGATTATTAGAAAACATTTTTTTTCTATACACTGTAAACAAAACTAAAACTTTATAGTCGAAAACAAATGACACGAGACGCATAATTTGCATAAATATAATTCGAATTAGAATGTAAATACTCGTACATAGTAAGTACTTATATTGACAAGTTAACAAGCAACTATTATAAAAATTACAACAGGTATACTTAACAAAATTTGATTCTTACAAATTTTCAATTCAGCTGGGAATATCATACCCACAGAGTACCTTATATAAATAGAGTTCGCACTCGTTCTATTAAATCAGCGCCTCTATAATACGAGGCCCGAACTAATATCTGTTGGTTGTCGATATACATATATAGTTATGTATGTACACATAAAGCGGTACTGTGTAAATCGTATACAAGCTATTAATCATTTTTATTTGTATTGAATATATTCATCGAAAGGCAAATCTAAATCCAAGTATTATGTAGGAGTCAATGTTTATAAGTAAGTCCATAAATAGATAGAATTATTTGTGGGAGACAAAAAAAATTTAAGGGAGCACTTTCACGTAACAGAAACGTAAAGTGAATAAATATTTGAAAGTTGTCAGTTTGAAATGTCAAAAGTAATTGTCGTCCACCATGTTTTGTTATCAAACTTGTCAAAAAAATTGCTTAAAGTGCCATCTACATAGCGAACCATTAACCAAAAATAGGCGAGGATTTTCCATACAAATCCGATTCTGAGAAGTGAAAACAGCGTGATCATACCCATAGTCCTCGAAACGGAAGTGAATCTGAAGTGGCTTTTCAAATTAATAAATTTTAATAGCTTATTATATATAATGTAATATTAATATTTAATTTAATAGTTATAATATTTACAAGAAGATACTTGTTTCAAGTTTATCTGTACCCTCAAAAACTGAACAATATTTTTTTCTCTTTGGACGCCTAATCTTGTATATCATAAAGACAACGCTTGTCTGTATATCTAGCCATTATTATGTTTGTAGTTTGAAAATCAGTGAAACAATTGGCACGATTCTTTCTCTAAATTATAGATTAATTACATTGTCGATTTACGATACAAAAGAACTTAAAAAATTTAATAACGTAAAATATTAAACTCAATCGAAGAAAATAATTTCGTTAACATATATGAATATATTAATCCTTCATGACGTCTAATTTGGACAGATAGTTTATGTTAATATTGTGTACAAAATAAAGTAAATCCTGTTTTTTTAAGTATGCTTTATTCTAACATACACGTAAACGGAGCCACGTGAGCCACGGGGTTAGCTAATACTATTTCAAATTGAATTATGTTATGATTTAAAATACCGATCTTTACTATAGGTATATGCGATCGTAATATCTTTAATACATAATACTGGTAAATTTCTTGAAATGCTTTTCTGTCCGAGTGTACGCGACTAAATTTCTAAACGAGCACACGGGTTAACAGTGTTGACTTTATATGCGATAATACAAACAAATATTACATTTAATGAAGTTTCTTTTTTACGCTTGTTACATAACCAACTGTATTTGCATTGACAACGTAAACAATATTACCGTAGCTTCATGGTATCGTTATACAATGCGCATTCAATGCTTATTCGATATTTTGATTTTGTTTTATATATAAGAAATTAACAGCATGTGAATCTTTTCATATAACATTCCATATACTTTTTTCTTCTAAACTACTTAATTCTTGTATATATATTTTATATAGAATATAATTTATCAATATATATATAATTCTTCAGTCCGCGTGTTTGTCTGATCTCTTCCTAAACGGCTGAGTATTCAGGTGGATTCAAGAATGATTTTGATTCACAATCGGAACTAGTAAATAGCGTTGCGGTTGAATTTTAATTTTTTTTTTTTTATTATCTAGATAGAATAACATCCGCCGGGCCCGCTAATGTTCTAATTAAAACATTTCAAGATATACTGGCTTAGTTGATAGCGTGTTTGGAGACAGCGTGGATGTACATACGTTCGAATCCTAACAACTAGGTCGTAACTTTCGGTTACGGTAATGATCGTGATGAAACCATAGCAAGGTGGTAGGACTATTTCGCAGCCCGCCTTGCTTATTAATACCTTTCGCCTACCCTACCCTGTCGCCAAGCACGGCAGCAGATGAACTTATATCCTTCACCACGTGTATGTCAAACTTCATGATGATCGGTTTCGTAAATAAATCATACAAGCGTAACAAACAAGCAGACCCGCATTCGTATTTATAATATATTATTAGCTACGATTTTAATTGTACCTAATCTTTTGTTTTTTTTTATCTACTTTATTGTTCCAAAGTATAAAGGCATAAACGTCTTAATAGAATTGATAACGATTGGATTCTTTTATTGCGGGATTATCGGACACATAGGGTTGCCGGTTTCTTTGAATTAAATTTTGTACTTTCCACGAAATGACTTAAATGTAAACTATACACATAAAATACTTTAAAAATTTCTACCACGCCTCTTACATGTTACGTGGTTATTGTAGTTAACTATTTACATTTTCCATAATATTGCGTGACAACAGTCCACTAACGATAGACTTATCGAAACGAGACACTGTTACCTACCGTCCAGTTAGGATGAAGAAGTGGTCGTGGTGGTGTAGTGGTTCAACCGGTGGAATATCATTACAATGTCTGCAGGTTTGAATCTCGGCATATGCCAATTAATATTTCGAAATTCGTCTACATTTACTAATTTTAATTGGTAACACTATCGGCTAACGGTGAAGAGAAATATTGTGAGGGAGGGAGTTTATTCTGAACCCGAAAAATCTTCTTGTAGTACTACTGTATGTGGGAAAACAAACAACTGTGACTTTCTCACAGTTTAAAATCCCCAATACGTCGTGTGCTCGCGTGGTGATTACGCCCATACCTTCCTTCGGGGAGAGACCTGCAGTGGATCTCTTACAAGTGAAGATTATGATGAAAGATAAAAGAGTAAAAAGGTTATTCAAACAATATAAATCATAAGTTTAATATAAAGTTCAATCGGCAATCCTTAACTACACGGTACCGTGATAAAGGCTCGAGGCGACTCGAGTGCGATTACCTATCTTTCTATTGAAAATAAAATTACGTTTAACAATAATTTATTATAATTATATTGTTTGTTTGTAACAGAGCCGTTGATTACGTCACGGAGCAGATAGATTCCGTGTATCCCGGGAAACATGTTTACGAATGTGTCTATAGTTATCAACTATAGATCCAATTCTAAATAATTTTTCACTTATAGGAAGAGTATGCTAAAATACTCCTGAGTGCTCTATATTTAATTTATTAAGGCCAACAAAAGTTTTTAAGTAAAATATGGAAACATATGCCTCTATGGTTATTATTACGAATGGATATTGTTTAAGAACATGTTTGTATCTCTGGGACTACAAATTCAATTCTAAATATCCATTCACTTATTTAAAGTTTTTAGGAAATAATACCAAATTCAACAATAAAGTCCCAACACGCATCACCTATTTACCGAACAATAAATGCAAAGAACATGTCAAGGAGGCTTAGCTTTTATAAGGTTATTATTTATATACTGCATCATTATGTGAACGATGGTGATGCCTGGAAATCACACTCTTCTCTGTACATCCGCTTAAAATGATAATAAACGTCTATGAATAATTTGTAACTGCGTAGCTTTCATTATAAGAATAGCCAAAAAAACCTTGATCGAGTTTTTGTCATTTCTCGATGACTTGGATGTTTTATGAAGTGTTGGTAATGTTTTAACGTTTATAAGGACTCTTAGGTCGAAATAGTAGTTAACTTTAGGTTTTATTAAATTTTAAATTAATAACTAACGTGCACAGAATCGCGTGTACTTGATTAGTTTGTGATAAACAATTTGTGAATTATAATAGAGTTTATAAAAAAACATGTTAATGTAATGTTAATTTTATGTTATTAAGTAGGTAGCATGCATGTTTTCCACCAGATGTTAGATTGCAGCCTATAGCTTACAATCAACTTCAATAGGACTGCAGCGGTTTTCCGCTGAAATATATGTAGTGGTGATACTCCTACAATAGACTATTGCACAATCACCCCTACTCTCTAAAATGCATTATTTGGGCAACCTTGCGATTATACTGTGAAACTGTATTAGCGATATAATTAGCGAAAAACGTTTATTGTAGCGCGGTCGACGCGCGCAACCGCTCCAAATGTTCACTCTATCGAACAAGGTTATCAATCACATTTTTAATTTTTATATCTTACGTTCTTGCCTTTTACGATGCTCAATCTTCCCGACCCGCGTCCTCTAGGTTTAGAAAGAGTTTTGACTACAAAGTCTTATTAATCCGGCTCTTAGTAGTTATATACGTCCAATAATTCGTCACCTTACGGTCACGCTTCCCTCACTCCTCTCTATTTTCGTATGAATCAGTATAACCTCCAATAAAACTCCAAAAAAACTTTTATACAATCCAATAATTCGAACATTCTAATAGTCCGACACCCCCTAGTTTTCAATAGTGTTGGATTAGTGAGACTTTACGTGGGTCACGAGTAAACCTGATTCTAAAGGATGTACTTATAATAGCCTTGGTATGTGGGAAAAACATAAAACTGAATTTCTTGGAGTTTAAAATCAACAATAGGTCGCGTGTGGTTTTCGAACTGACTTCGCTATTGCCCTAGCAAGGTCTTAACATCTTCATCGGACTACTAAGGCGAGCGCTTAGAGCACTCAGCCGATTTTATCTGATAACTAGCTCAAGGGTGCACAGCACACCTCGGCTTGGGCTGTTGCCTGCTACGTGCAATTCGCGACCTATCTAAGCTAATCTAAACTAACTATTCATACATATATGAGTTGTTGGAACATATATGTGTACCAAGTACCTCTACAATTCTTACGTATATATTTCGTATAGGATAATTGTCTAAATTATTTAAGTTTTATAAGGGAAATAAATAGAACCCTTCTACTTCCATGTGTAAGCGTGTATGCTTGCACGTATGTGGAGGTGATATGTGTAATGTTTTCGCAGTAATGTAAGATTTTTGTGTTACTGTATCGCGCGAGCAGCGTACTCAAGGGCTCAACACCGAGGAAACGGACCTAGACTTGAGCCTAATCTGGTAAAAGCTAGTGTGGTGATTATGCACATCACTTCCCTTAGGAAAAAGTCTTTAGTTCAGCACTAGGACTAATACATTATCATTATTATATTATATAACATTTTTCTATTAACCCTAATGAGGATATGGCATAACGATAAAATTTATAATGTATAAATTAACCTCACATGTTATTCGTAGACGTATCGGATTGCTTGAATACTTCGAATACACATTTTATAGTAAAAAAAGGATTCATTGGTATAGAATGAATTGATATGAAATTTATTCGAAATAGCCAACGTTAGTCAAATCTTGAAGAGAAAGATAATTAGGACGTGACATACATATTTATTTAGCTTTAATTTATAGATTAAGTGCCCTGTTATGAACCAAAATGCGGTTTATAGGTACTTATCTGTACATACTGGTCTAATAAGATCTCATGGGCCTGTTTATTTACATGGCTGTTAGTCTTATTGAGCGGGTTAAGACTGCCTGGAAATGTGAAACCGTCACGGTACGGCGCCCTTCCTACGCAGAGGCGATCTGTGGCGCCTACTAAGCATTCAAAATCAAAGAACACTCACTTGTTCATCACTACACACACTTTGGTTTACAAAGCAGCCCATTCCCGGTAGCATATGTAAAAAAAACCAAATGAATAAGTTTGAGTTTCTTACGAAGGAAAGCATGGTGATTAAACTATAATATAATGTGGCTGACACTCTTCAGTAAGATATCTAGAACCTCGTGGTTTATGTATAGGTTTAGCTTGTTACTGTCTCTAGAATTATATATGACTAGGATCTACTAGCTGACCTAGGAAACATCCTACATCCATTGTGAGTTGAAGGTAAATAACATAAAAACTAATAGAACGGCTTTTAAAAATTCGACACGTAATATGTATAAAGACTAGGTAGAACAGATGCGACGGACAGCAAGATATATTCACACATGTCATAGATTAAACGATGAGATTTGAAATATTATCTTTTTCTCCCTTTCAGTCGTATGATTACACATAAAACAAAGTCCTCAGCCGCGTCTATCTGTGTGTCTGTTCGCGGTAGACTACACAACGGATTTTCATGCGGGGTAACTTTCTTCATTTTATTTACTGGTGGTAAACCAGTAAATAAAATGAAGAAAGTTTAAGTATATCATTTTTTTTTATTATCAGGGTGAGATAACTTTCGCTGGGTCCGCTAATTTTAAACTAAGTATTGTGTTATCCTTAGTACTTATTTAATTTGTTTGCAATTACATTTATCGATACATAAAAGTAAACATCGTAGAAATAAATGCACCTTTGTCTATAGTTTTTCATTGCCTTTATAAGGAAGGAATAGATCATTACTTATAGTGACGTAAGCGTAGCGGATATTATTAAATGCTGCAAAATAATATTTTAATGTAACATGATTATATTTAAAGGTCAAGACATAGTACATCGTTTATTTATGTTTTTTTTTTAATTAAAATCTTACTAAGAGGAACCTTCATTGGAACAATAGATCTAAGGATTTAAAATATATATATAAAAGCTACTGATATGCTCTCTTTGTTATCCATCTCTGTCACTGCATACAATAATATTTACAATAAACTATAACTGAAAATAAAATAAACCTTGTTGTGTAACTGTCATATTTAATTTGAACAGTCGGAAGCACATATAAAGTGTTACGTTGAATCATTTATACACACTTGAGGTTTGGTTTTATGGTACCAATGTTTTTTTCATGTTTTACTTTAATGCTTTTAGTTCTTTTTATACAGGATCGCGGATAGATTTCGTTAATATAAGAACTTTATTTTGTAGCCGTATGATAAATCGTACCTATTAACAATATCTATACTAATATTATAAGGAGGTAAAGTTTGTGAGTTTTTTAGGTTGTAGGGGTAACATCTGGCATTACTAAACCGATTTTGAAAATTCTTTTACCAATGGAAAGCCACGTTATTTGTGAGTATTACAGGTTATATATTAACCAGAAAAATGAAACGACTTGTTTGTGGTAGTCGGATTTGCAAAGTAAGTCGGAGAAAAAACGGCCAAACGAGAACGTTTCTTCCGAACGCCGCATTAACGATGAGATATATATGATTGAGTTCTAGAGAAAAAATGTAGAGCTTCGTAATGCATATAAAAAGTCGATGTTTATTGATCATATCATCAACAACAACAAGTAATTCTTATCAAAATACATGTCAGTGAAGGCATTAAACATTAATAGGCATTATGATTAGCACTCAGTACTAACCGAATAACACTCATAATTTCATCACAAGAAAAAATGTTCACTCGGCCAACGAAGTGGGCATGGGTCAGCTAGTTGTCTAAATATCCTTAGTTGACTGCGCTATTACCGTTAAATTTTTTATATAAACGAACAGTTTTTGGTTGGAACAAAAAGTTACTATAAAGAAATCATTTGTAATTATTTATTATTAAAAACATTATATATTATTAAAAACATAGAATATTAAGTTTGATTCTATTTCATTCAATGTTTATGTTTTGAAGTTTTTCATAGGTTTTTTTTTTCTCGAACTGGCTACCTGTTGGCCTTACTAGGCCTTCACAGCTTCAACGGACTAAATTGGGGAATTAATTATTCCCAAGAATTTAGACGTTTTGGAATATACATGCCGATCTGTAGCTGGGAGAACCACACTGAAGCTATTATTGGTTTCAGCATGAATGGGTCGGCTCGTCCGAGGTAGTACCACTCTCTCACAGAAAACCCGACGTGAAGTAACAGTGCTTGCATTGTTGTGTTTCGTGCGGTGAGTGTGAGCATCCCTCCCATCCCCTCATCCCCACTAACACAAGCTGGTAACGCACTCGCAACTCCTCTGTTGTTACTGGTGTCTATGGACGGTGGTGATAATTTAACATCAGCTGACCCACCTGTTCGTTTGCCTCTTATGATATAAAAAAAGATCTACAAGCCTCAGGGCAGATAGATATAAAGCGGTAGGTCCAAAAAGGCGATAAATGAAAGTAGATTCACTGTGATAAATTCACCTATGTGTATGTATAGTGTCGATAAGATAGGACACAAATGCCATATTTATTATATGTATTTTATGAATATGCCCAGAAAGTACAATTTCCACAATATAATTGTTATCATTTCATTTTAAAATTTATTTAACAATATATTATTAAAAAGAAAATGGTGGGCGTCAACAAATGGGTGTGCAAACCGCATCGCCTGTTCACATACGCGAAAACAAACACAATAAAGGTCCAAAATACATTATTTTCATATTTGGACAAAACCGAAATGAATCATTCTGTTTCGATATCCATACTTATTAATAATAAAACGATTTGTCATAAAAGATTTTGATATTTACTCATTTATATGGCCCACTATATAATATCCTTGTGAATCCTTTTAAGCCGATATAGCGACTTGACCACTAGGTCGTTCGAAGACATTCAAACACTAGTTTGAAATTATTTAAATTATAAAAGAGCCACAATTAGAACCGCCAGCTGTTTCGATATTTCCAATCCCATAATGCATTTTAGTCGCTTCATTCACGCGAATCGGTTTTCCAAAATTGGATAACTTAATCTGAAACTTAATTCTAAAATCATTGTAATCAATCAGTTACAAATCCTTTATTAAATTTAAGTCCTAATAAGGAACTTACGAATGGCAAAACCACCATCGAAAACCACTCATCGAAAAGAACCGGCAAGAAACTCGATCGGAGTTATGTTTTTAAGATACTACTATATGTATAATAATAAAATATATTACAATCGTTTTTCGTGGATATTTTCAGAGGTGTTATTTAAATATGTAAAATGTGAATAGTAAACATATTCTGTTTATAATTAAGTGCTGAGAACTATCAGGTAGTGTTATCAATAATCTTCAACACAAAACTGATTGTAAGAATTTTTTAAAATACTAACGTTATTTCATAATCGAGAAACATTCGAGATATAGTTGCATAGTATAAACAGCTACAGATCTAGCACAGTGTAACAATAAGAAAATGCACGTGACAAAGTCTCAGTCATCTAGTCACCGACTACGAATAACAGACTTGTAATGAGAAGGCAATGAGTAGCATTTTATCATTTTTGTATCATTGAGTAAAAAATAAATATTTGCAGTGACTCAGGGACTTATACAACCTAAGAGAAAACGTAGTAATTTGTACACATTTCAATAATATTTTGTATTGAAAAGTAGATCTGTAGTGGCTAGACGAGTTAATATATTCAAAATAACCTTGTTATATAAATGTAATAGAATATCTTTATTTATTATTTTCATTTTTCTTTGTAGTATACTTCGCAGTATGTCGGTATACTATAAATTTAATTTGTAATGTGGAATTTTTCATTTTAAATAATTTTGCGTTGAGCGGGATAGTTGGTAGCCATAAACTTATTATTTCGCGTCATAACATGCGAGTAAGTGTGGTCGACCGCATTGCGCTTGCGCAGCTTGTGTGATACCTAGCGACACGTAGTATAACCAGCCTACGTATATATTGATATTTTGCATAGAGATTATGCAGCTTATTATATGTTTGATTGATTAACTAACTGTGTTAAAATGTACATAATTGTTGCTCGGAGTGCCAATAGACGTGAAAACCAGGTTAATGTTAATCATTTCAATAAACGAACTATTAAATTTCAACGCTGTAATTCAAATTATAATTAATTCAAAAGAAAATACAGTTATTTCATTGTTTTGAGTGTTCACTTTTGTCGGCAGTCCTTATAACTGCCTCGACTTTTTTTTCTAAATATAGTAAATCTAAAGAGCAAAACAAGTTTCTGAATACGACAAATAAAAAAAGAATCATTAAAATCGGTTCACCCAGTACAAAGTTCTGAGGTAACAAACATAAAAAAAATACAGTCGAATTGAGAATCTCCTCCTTTATTTGAAATAGGTTAAAAATATAAAAGGATTCCTCGACACCTATATACAATTCTAAACGTGTACAGTAAAAGTGAACTTGTCTTGCGTTTGAAAGAAGCGACGCGACGTGCGCCCCAGAACGAGGTTAATCCCTCACAACCTTACTAAGTCACTAGGCTTCATCTGTTCCACAGTTAACTATTCAACAACGAACCACACTGCATTACCTAATTCCAAGACGTTTGAATTACGCCAATCCTCACATCATTTGTATGACCATTAGTGGTTACGAAACGCGTGCGCACTCTACCATAAGGCACATTGCTTTATAATTAAGAATTTCGCATAAAAATGGATTCAGATATATCAATTCGATTAAAATAAGCACAACAAATTTGAAGCGATGATGGCTTAATTTCTAGCGTGTTCGGACACCGCATCAATGGACGTAGGTTCGAATCCTAACACCTGTGTTAAGGCTTTTTCTAAGTACGCCGCCAGCTAGCTACCAGCCTCAAGGGTTAACCCCTAACCCTCAAGGGCTAAACCCTGTCGGTTTTATTATAAAAAAGTTAAATACGTATTGAATACTTGCTTTAAAAAAATACGTTTTAAATACACCGCGCCGCTGAATGTTCAGCATCTTGCTCTTTGTCTCGCTCTGGTTAGGTTAAGTTACACTTGCGAAAAAAGGATAACGCGAATATGCCTCGGGCGAGCGCAGTGCATTTAGTACGAAAGTTTCTTAAAGCAAATATTTAATACGTATTTAACTTTATTGTAATAACACCGTGTAGATTTACCGTGTTTACCATCTTAGATTACATCGGCATTTAACGTCAGATAACATTGTAGTCTCTAAAATATATAAAATAGAATAATTAATCAATACAAGATAGACCTTGCAATTGGATAAATAAAGATTAAAATAGTACAGTAGAGACAGCTACATTCTATGTATTGATACGATAATTACACTTCAAAAGAATTTCATTTCAAATTGGGGGAAATTATCTGTCGGTGCGGTTTTTATTTAGTGAATTATCTGTTCAAGAGACAAAATAATGTTAGTGCGCAACGTTTGCAAACTGTCAATAGCCAGGTTTTTGCGCAGAGCACGCGACACAGCGTGACCGATAAACAATTGAGTTTTTATCCACGATGGCTAACACGATTTGCGAACAAATACATGGCTGTTTTATAGATCGCGTCTTATGATTGTAACTGTCAATCACCTTTATCTATTAAAATCTCGAATATTTCCTATTTTATATATTACTAGCTGGGGATCGTGACTACTCTCTTGTGAAAATAGTTTTCTTGTTCAGTGAGAATTACTCGATCCATTTAAATTAATTGAGGGCTTTTAACCATTTGTTATTTTTCTCATTACTGCTTTATGCTTGTCGGGAAGTGTTATGATGTGTAATATAGATAATACCCCGAAAAGCTTTCTACAAATGAAAATTTTATTAAATTCACTTTGAATACTAAGGTGGACTACCGCAAAGTAACGTCTTCTTCAATCGAATAAATTCGCTTTTGCTATTTTGAAGAATAGGTCGGGAATAGCAATAGATACTTTAATTTTATTTACGCTAATTTAAAACGTGCTTTAATAGTCCTACATGATCACATCATAAATTAACAACCGCTTTTCAAAATATTTTTGATTATTCCTATACTTATTAGCAACAGATACTAGTGTAACTAAGGATCGTTTCTTTCAGATTATATAAGATCATTATATGTGCTACATTTGTAAAAAAAGAAATGCATATTGACCCCATACCACAACTGAATTATAAGAGTTAACTAATTAACAATGATATAATCTATCAATACTAGAATATTCACGTTTACCTGCTAGTTAGTTCTGAGTTACAACTGGAAATTAGAACCTCATTTAAAAGTGACACTGTCTTCAATGAACTAGATAAACGAGCCCTTAAATTAAATTAAGACACACCTTCCGGGTCGAGGGGATGAAACGCATACACAGTCCTCTCTCCCCGGGCAATAGGTGTGCAAATAATACCATGGGGTTTATTCTGCGGGAGTCGGACATAACCCACCCTTAGCTGCGCGGCGGGATGGGTATTCATAATGGATTTCCCTATGTAAAAAAACCTTCGATTAAGAGATTTATCACATAGAATATACATATGGCTACTTCAAGAAACCATATTACTTTTGCTTAATACTAATGTACAATGGATTACTGAAGACATTGAAAATACTCGACGACTTCAACGAAGTCTTTCAAGAGCCTGTTACGTAATTCATAAACCCTTTCGGGGAAATATTTTTTTAATATCTTCTGTATACATATAAATAGGCAAATACAAGAAAGTTACATACATCTTGCTTATCTGTTTCTCAATCGATTTTCTTTATTCCTTTTATGTTTAGACGCTAGTAGCTTTCGATTTATCAATAACAATTTTGGAAAAATACGTTTTTTTGTTTCATGAATGCTGAAACTTGGTCGGATTTCGACTAATAGACGTTCACTAGTAATTTTAAAATTACAGTTTCGTCCGCATTCTTGTTCTAGCGTGTTAGCATTAATATACATTGCTCGATGAATTGTTTAAAATAAATCATTATTGTTGTATAGTAAACTAGGTTGTTACATCATGGCCTATTCTATTATTATACTACGTAAACTAGGTTCTTCTTATAAAAAAAATTACCGAATCCTAAAGGATTCTTAATGAAGATAAATATTTAAGCGTTGTAAAAGGCATCAACGTAAATTATTTTATTTATAGAATCAAATGATAATAATAAAGCAGGGCAGTCGAAATTAGCTGATTACTGTTGATGAATTAGATAAAACGCCTCGTGTAACAGGGCGAATTACAAACCACACCTATTTAACTAGAAAATCGTATTGCGAGCACTGGTGCTCCGCGATACAAACACATGTGATAGTGGTGCCTTCATAGTTAAACCATTTTTTTTCTCGAACTGACTATGCTATTGACCTAGCAAGGTCTAAACAGCTTCACCGGACTACTACCAGTTAAACCTGGCAGAAGTTCTAACTACTTTTAAAATAGCTGCAAAATTAACTTTAGATACGTGTTAACAATTTAAAAGCAATTACCTTGAAAAATAAAAATCGTTATCACTGCAGTCATCAAAACAAAATTCAGGATCGAGTTCAAACATATTTCCCACAATAAAGGAACAACAACAAAGGTTTTTAAGATATCTGAGTTAATTGCTAACAAAATTAAAATCACTAGTACGTTTCGCATTACTGAAGGTTGGACACGTAATACGCGGACAGATGGAGTATCATCAATTGGGGCTGAGGTCCTGCAGACACCCACTACATAACATGTTAACTGTAATCTACGACACTGTGACAGATACGCTCTCAAACATTTTATACTGAGGAGTCAACGCAGTCACTCGTTAATTTACTGTAATAACGCCTATACAGAGTTTTTGGCTAAATCTTGACTCTTGGAATGTCATGTATTATTTATAGTTTATTCATAATCTTGTGATATTTGACTCTATATTTTGTAATGTTGGCGGTGTTTTACGTAATATACTTTGGTTATGGTGCACAAGTGAAGTAGATGCGACATAATACCACGAAGAATGTATTCTAACGTGCCATAAAAACTCCCTGGAAATTTCTAACAAGAAGACCACCATATTGTTAAAACATTGAAATGATCGCAAGAAACATGTAATACCATTACCTACTCGACAATGGCAGTAACAATCTATTAGGATATTGTTTGCCAAAAAAAAGATAAAAGGCCAGTACAACGATCACTGTACATATATTGTAAATATTTTTAACACTTCATATATGGATCTATCGATGAAGGAAATCAACAATAATTATGAATTTTTAATTGTAATAATACAGCACATTGTAGACAGTTTTGGATTTGATATTGCCGTTTAATCATACTCTATTCCGTTTAAGATTTACTTATCAATACATTTCATTTAAATCTCCTTTTATTGGAAAGTAAAAATGAGTAAGTTATCAGCGTAAAGATTAGTTCGGAGTCAACTCATCTTCAGAGCGATTTATTTGACAGTTCGCCCTAAATATAATACGTGCAAGTACGTACGTATGTTTGCAACATTTTTCTCTTTGGAACATGACGAATAGTACGAAATTGATCTGATTAATACAAAGAAGGGGCAACGTTCCGGCAACATGCCGCACCGCACCGCACCGCTCTGGTGCCGCAGTGACTCAATTCCGACAGAACTACCTTTTTGTATTGCGATATACGCACTACGAAACACTAATTAGCCGCTTGATAATGGAATTATGAATATGATACATTACTTAGAATCGAGTGATACAAATTCATTTGTTTCCTTTATCGTAGAAAATCGAATTATTGTATAACGAATAACAATAATCATGTGTTTAAGATTGATTCGTATTTACAAGTTTAATATATTTCGTATTTACAAGTTTAATATATTTCGTATTTACAAGTTTAATATATTACAAGTTTAATATATTCGTATTTAAAAGTTTAATATAAACACATCAAAAAAGTCTAAGCAACATGCGTGATATTACAAATTTTACCATTTATATTAATTAATTTCTAAGTATTTACTCAAACAAAGTGCGTAGGTAAGTAAACTTTTTTGTTATTGACGACGTACTGGCTGGTTGTAAAAAAAAAATGATTATGTTTTGTATTTTATAAAATTCAAATGATTGCGAATTTGTTTGAATTTAAGTGCGTTTTAATTGCTGCTTTAGTCTTGATTTTATAATTTTACCAACCATTTCAATAAAGTTAGCGACAAAATTGAATTGTTAGATATTCTTTACGTCATGAAGCGACGTCATTTGATGGCAGATAAAATGCAAAGAGCTGTGGGGATGTTGCAAGCGGGAACAGGAGAACCCGCTGAACAGCATCCAGGCCGTAAAAGGAGTACAACCACTCGGCAAGACCGGTACATACAACTGACTGCAAGACGCCAGCCGATGTTAACCGCTCGAGAGATAAGTTTGAGGCTACAAATTTCAAGTGGTGTTGATGTAAGTCCTCAAACTGTGCGAAATCGACTGCATGAGTACGGCCTACGAGCTCGACGCCCAATCAGGTGCCCACCGATACGTCACGGGAATCGCGCTCTTCGACATGAATGGTGTAGAGAACCCATAATATGGACCCAGGAACAATGGGATAAAATTATGTTTTCCGATGAGTCGCGATTCGGGTTTAAGCCTGATACAAGAAGGGTGCGAGTGTATCGTCGGCCCGGAAATACTGAAAGGCTTAGGTGCATTCAGGAAGTTCATCCATACAGCGGCTCAAAAGTTATGTTGTGGGCGGGTATTATGAAGAACAAGCGAACTGAGCTCGTTTTTGTAAATGGAAACATGAATGCTGAAAATTACATTGAGGATATTCTCAGACCTTATGTCTACCCATTTGCACAAACCTTTGGCTCCGATTTTAGGTTAATGCATGACAATGCGCGTTCACATACAGCTCGGCGAACCAGTGAATACTTTGCAACGGAGAACATTCGGGTATTGCCCTGGCCTGCACAATCGCCAGATCTCAACCCTATCGAGCACGCGTGGGACATGCTCCAGAGACGTGTTTTGAAGGACTTGGACGGAGCGACAACAACCCAACAGCTGAAGGATTTGCTACAATTCCATTGGGAGCGAATACCGCAGGATGACATAAACAGTCTCATTAATTATTCAATGAATAATCGTTGCCGACAAGTTCTAAATAGCAGAGGAGACCATACTTTATATTAAACTGTTCTATTCTTTCACAATAAATACATTTTCTTTAGAAATTTCATTTTGTAAAAAAAAGTTTAGTTTCTTATGTATCTTAGTTTCTACAGTATATTCTAATATTGTTCATTTCTGTTATTAAAATAAACTTATAAAGACAACAGCTGTTATTTTTACATCATAGAACCCTAAACATATTATTTTAAAAATAAAATACGTTATAATGTGATAAACCATCCTAAAATTAAAATTAGTACATGTTGCTTAGTCTTTTTTGATGAGTGTATTTATTATACTTCTCCCAGTGATTAGTTAGCAATACAGCAATTTGATAGGTAAAAGCCAATAGTTTGCGAAGGGTTAAATTTTTTCAAAAGCGCTGATAAACCAAAGAACTTTAGAATCTGATCACTCGCACAGGTAAATTTAGATTTGATTAACAAGCTGACATTCTGTTGTAAACGACAATATTTAGGGGACGTGTTAGAGTTCATCAGACAAATCGATAGCGGACAGCGTCGTCCACGTATATTTACTTGTCCAAGGACGATCAACACCTGACATCACGCAATCAACTAAAATGGACGCAGAGCCAAGGTGATCCCTGAGTGACCTCAGCGTCGCCGACAAACCACTATTCACAATTCTATTTATTAAGCTTTGTAATTGTTTATAAAACGTTAGGAACTATTTTTATTATTTTATACTGTACTAGTTGTGCCCGTGACTCCGTCCGCGTCGAATGTTATGTAAAAAAAACAGTGACTAATAAAATCGTCTAAATGTAATAAGTCCATTCATTTATCTACATTCCTCTCGTACTTAAGTCGCGTCGTCATTAAAATTACAAAAAACTTTTGATAGAGTAAAGCGATTTGAATGAAACCAAGACTATGTATATGTTATTCGAGGATATGCTTTACGATTTTTTTTTATCGTGAGCGTAGTACGTGAGCAGTAATGAGTGTTCAAATAGACAGTCAGATATACAGACAAAGACACATTTAAAAAAATGATTGCAATGTATTTTTTTTTCACGAAAATCGACAAAGTACAGACGCCTTACATTTACATTCTTCTTATTTGCATAGGTAAGGTACAGTTATAAATTTATAAATAAGGTCAATGACTAACGTTTCGTCTTAGTTAAATAAGAATTACGTCTTAGCCGTGAATGAAAACTTCCTTCGGCGCGGTATTTTTCGCAGGATGTAAACCTATGAATTCGCGTCAGCAACACGCAACTAGCGTGACCGACCTTATTGCACTTGCGTAAGACTAGCGACCCGTAGCGGCTTGTGTACATGTAATATTGATATTTTGTATTGTGATTGTGCAGCCCAACGCATGTTAAATTAATTAATGAACTGTATAATCAGGACATATTATAAAACAAAATCTACTGGCGCGTCTGTCTGTTCGCGATAAACTGAAAAACCACTGTGCGGATTTTCATTACTAGATAGTGGTGATTCACGACGAAGGTATATAATTTGTCAAGATTTTTTGTAGAATATTTGTAAGTATTGAAAGTGTCAAAAGAAATCAAGTAGCCTGGGAGCTTTAGTCGAAAACGCTGCCCTTTGAGATACATGAAAATAATAAACAATGCAGGCGAAGTCGCGGGAATCAGCTAGTAATGTATATAAATATTGTTTGAAAACCAGACTAATGTGAATAATTTCAATATAAAATTTATTAAATGTAAGTATTGCAATTCACATTATGATTAATTTAAAACTTCAAAGAACACAAGTTATTTCATTGTTTTGAGTTTTCACATCTGTCGCCGGCACGCCTTGTGACAGTCTCTTCTTTTTTTTAATTTTACGCTTGTTATCGAAATCACTACATTTCTAATCATATACAATGTCTCATAGTTTGATAAGAACTGCTGTTGTGGGCCATTTAAATATTACGAAGTACATAAGGGGCGAGCTTGAGGGGCGGTTGTATTTGATTCGCTTCTATTTCATGACATAACAGATGAGGAAATCTGGATGTGTAAGTTAATTTCTATATTGACTATAAATTCCTTATTCCTAGACTTCTTAACAACTATCCATGAGTTAATAAGTTAGTATTAAGACATATGTAGACGTTTACAAATATTTTACATAAACAGCCTGTATTAAAAATAAAATTTAAGTGATTGATCTCGTAGTCACAATCTACAATACCAACAAGATGAAAACATCAGAAACCAACATTTTTTTTATTCATGATGACTATTACTTCAAAAATCGTAGTAGTGGAGTGGTTTGCTCGGTGGCAAATTATCCCTATATTCGCAGCTTCAAAACCTTGCAGGTACCAATGATTTTTTGGAATTTTTGTACTAATTTAAATTGGTAACGCTATCGGCTGATGATGAAGGGCAGCATCGTGAGGAAACATGAACCTAAGAAATGTTATTTTAGTTTTTTTTTTATATCATAGGAGGCAAACGAACAGATGGGTCACCTGATGTTAAGTGATCACCACCGTCCATAGATACTTGCAACACCAGGGGAGTCGCAAGTGCGTTGCCAACCTGTATTTAGGAGGAGGGTGAGGGAGGGGCAGGAAAGGGAAGAAGGAAGGGGAAGGGGAGGGTAGGTGGGTCTACTACTATATGTTGGGAAACAGAATATTTAATATCGCCAATACGTCGTGGGCTAGCGATTATGCCCATTTCCTTTCTTGGCAAGAGACCTGCAGTGATGCTCGTTCACAATGGCGATGATCATGATGATTATTTTAAAATCAAAAGTTTAGGGTTAAAATGTTAGTGTTTGATTGTTAAAAGTAGTTACCGTATGCGGTTGGTCTGCCGGTGCGCGGTCTCGACGGTGACGAGAAAGACGGCGTGACTCCGCGACGAGTGCTCGTTCATGTCGGTGCGTCCGGCCGCGCGGTGCTTGTTCCCCGCCCTCATCACACGGACCATCTCCGCCGCAGACTTACACACTATCGAAGTCATCTCCGGTATATAGAATCCGTTTAGCTCCTGCAGACGTTATTTTATTTGATTATACTATGTCTATAACTTTCCATTTTGCAAATCATTCATTATTTTTAACTACATCAACGTTACCTTCGAGATCAACTTTATTTAATAGACGACCTGTATTTGAAATCCAAATGTAAATCTTAAATATATAAAGATATCATGATGTTTGTCCACGATGAACTTAGAAACTACTCAACCGATCTTCATGAAAGGCTGTATTTATGTATTATTTGGTCCAACTTGAGAGATAGGATAAGTTATACTTCGGTTAATGTCCTCAATATTTTAAAATTACTATTAAATAATTGTCAATGTTGATTATTGTAATTAATTGTAAGTTTCGTCAGTCTCGAACAGAAGGCGATTTACATTATTTTGTTAACAAAAAAAAATAGGACCGACTGTTATAGGTGTCTCATAGATGACCCCACGTTTTAATTTTGAATGTATTTTTCAACTTTACTTTATTTCGAATTGCATGTGTTTTATTCAATTTAATATGTATTAACTGACACACTGCAAAGCGTCAGCCACTGCTAAGCGGGTCAGCTAGTTCCGTTTTATAAAATATTGTTCAAAACGACTTTGTAAAAGCTGCATCCTACACCATGTCAAGCTTATTTACAGATGTATCTCATGTTTTTTTACTTATACTAGGAGCATTAATGTTGCTATTGAAGTTAGAAAATTAATAGGTATAACATCTGCTATATCAAATAGACTTTTACCTGAGTCATGCAAAATATATGAACGCGTAATTGTATATACTATATATAGTGAAATATGAGCAGTACCCACAATGCCAGTGGCAGTGATTGCATAACCGTATGATTTATAACTAGCTGTTACATAAACGTTTGTGCGCTCCCGAGCTGAAAGGAACAACATTCGGATGCATCCGACGGACGACCGAACAAGGTTAACTTAACCAAACTTACTATCATTAATATATGTTTTCAGAATACACTCTTACATTCGATTTTTTTATTCTGGTTTAATATAAATCGAAAAGCATCGCTGCATCTGGTAAATAAATACATAAAATGATAACCCTCTGCGATCATTAGCTGCTGATAAATGATAATATTACTTTAGCTAATGACAATAGTGAGAAAGATTTGGACCATCCTCAATATGCAAATTTTCGACTAATACACGATATAATAATTACAAAGGTCGGAAGTATAAAACACCTCATTCAAAACTCCAATAATAATTACCTTTGTTTAACTAATTAAAAGAATTATATAAAACAGTAAATGTTTTAACTTTTTTACGAGAGGAACGGTTTCAGCGCGTTACTTATTATTAAATTATTTACATTTCATGAATTATTCAGTAAATGAAGAAGCGAGATTGTGTTTTATATACCTTTTTGTTTACATAGCACTTTCGTTTTCGCCAGACACATTGTTTAAATAGTTTCGACATTTACGTCGCTTCGTACGGACATCTCTATTCAATGAGTGGCTCAATAATTCGTATTGATATTTTAAAATTATAAAAAAATAAAATCATAGCTACAAGCTTTAAAAAAGTTATTGCTTTCGGAACATTATATTGACAGTAGTACCTGTATCATCAAATCAAGTCTTTTATGAATTCTTCCACGTTTCTGCCTTTGCAGGGTATTTTTTTAATAATGAAGGCAAATTATCAAAATCATAAACCATTTTCCTTGCGTATGTAATAGAGTATATCTGATAGCGTATATGATAAATGGTAGGATTAACTTTTCTTAACCAGACGGTTTTATGGGATATTTTATAAACGTAAAAAAACTGTAGATGTTTTTAATTTAACAGGCAGTACAGAATAATGAAATCCTATCAAAACTCGTAACTGCGTAACTCGTAACTACTATAAGTAGACAAACTAACATGCTTGTTAGTTTGTCCACTTAATTTTTAGGTTAGTTTGCTGGCGACTTCGCTTCTTATTTCAAAATATAAGGAGACTTTAAAAAGTTGACTGTTACCGTGAAAGTGACACATTTTTGGCAGAGCTTCGCGTGACCTCATTACATTAGGTAATAAGCATTATAGGTTTTATAAATACCCGTCTAGTGTTTAACTCGATAATGTACTCAGTTGGACAAATTTAAAATATATTTTTACATGTCCAAATTACATTACATTTTACAATATTTCTACTCTCTATGATACCTTTTTGCTGTTCTAAAACGAAACAACGTTCTGTTCGTAAAAATCTGTGTCCAGTATTAAGACTAGAGGGGAATATCATAATAAAGTATATGACATTACAACGGTTTATTTTAAGAGAATCTATGTGACTCACAGTTTTGGTGGCTCAATGTCACACCTTTCATCTCCTGTCGTGTCAAATCAAATCAAAAATACCTTATTAAGTTAAGCCCCAATAAGGCACTTATGAACGTCAAAAACTATCACCAGTGATCAGGCAATGCTGACCTAATGCCTATGCCTATAAATGTTTTTCTTATTCAGTTTTTAAGCATCAGGAAACCTAAACGTGAGATATGTTCATGTAGTAACATTGTATGTGAGAAAATATACTGCGGATTTCTCGAAGATTGAAATCGCCAATACTTCGTGGGATAACGTGGTGATAATTCCCACAACTTCATTTGGAAAGTAGCCTATTCCTTTGCAGTGGATCTTTCATTAATGGTGGTAATTGTTAAATCCTCGTATACTCTCGTATATATGCTCGCAATGTTTACCTAGATTCTTAAAAGTGTCGTATAACATATCTTACTCAGACTTCAACTTATAAATAATTTGCATACTATTGCGTAATTTGTCCGTACTTTATTCAAGTTTCCATCGTAGTAATTGAATTAAAAATCATAAAATAATTACCTAGCTTGACCTGTTTGCCATATTGACGACATTATCTATATTTAGATTATTATGAGAGTTATTGCATTTAAGAGTGTTAGACCTCTGATGTATATTATTCCTATACACTTATTGTAATGAATAATACCAAATCCTACTCATTAAAAAAAAATAGAATAGATGAAGAATAAATAAAACAGAATAATTCAGTATTACGCAATTAGATATTTAGTTTTCTGACAATAAACTATAGTGTAGGGTTTTTCCCGAATTATAAAAAAAGGTACATAACAAAAGGAAAATTGTAGTAATATTTTTTTAAACAACATCAGATGTTAATCAGGGTTGTCGACCTTCCTGGAATTTGTCGCCATATTTAGAAATACTTCTGCCATTCTGAATTAAACCGAGAATTTGTAACACGCGTCAAATCAGAGCAAAACCAATGCTGATAACAATGGCGATGTTGCAGCAGAACAAATGTTTGATAAAGAGCATTTAGCCGCTTAGTCAAATCATGTAACCTTATTAGTAATTCATTTTAAAACTTCGTGGTTTAATATTTCTCGTTACTGATCTTCATCTTCTTACCCTTATCCCACCTAAGTAGAGACGCCATAACATGTATTCCTTTTCCATTCTCTCCAATCAGATGCCATCTCAGTATTCAAACGTTTTACACATATACCTATTATTTTGCACACAATCCATCCATACCTTTTTCGAACTTTCTCTACTGCTATTTCCATCCACCATCATACGCGAAAACTATTCTACTTATATGGTTTTATCTCTCTTCATGACATGGTCATACCATGCTAACCTATTACTCTTCAACTTTCCCGTTAGTTGTGTCTCTTTTGTAGTCCAGCATTCATATGCACAGAATATGACTAGCCTTATAAAAGATTTATACACCTTCCCCTTGGGTTTTATGGGCATTCGTGGATAGCAGCAGTAAAGCTTAAACTAATGTGATTTTTACTTTATCGAATCCTACCCGTTCACCTCGTCAGTTGATTCTTATCACAGTAATTAAAACTATCATACAGTCAAAGTCGTAAATAAAACCCTGTTATTGATAGAAATCGATATAGATTCGTTATCGTGTAGTAATGAATAGATAATGCGGCCCTGAAACTGTAAGAAGTGCCGATTGCGAAACGTAAAAAGCAATATACAATAAACCACGCATACGTTTCAAATAATCATTAAATCTGATTAAAGGATTTAGTACTTTTCTATAACTGATAATATATTACGATCGTATCTAAATTTTACGATAAGCGTCAAAAATTTCTTGGTACGGGGAACGGATGGATTTAAACTATATCGCCTACGCGTAAATGAAGGAAAATTTTCAGTAAAATGTACAGTCATGGTTTCTTTAAAACAATATGTATATAATTTTTGAATTTCTACCTCTAAGTGCTCGTGCGCACTTCGGTGCGGTGATTTGCGGTAAGTTTTTTATTGCGAATAGTATAAGAGCCCATGAACACCAGACCCTACATTTTTATATTAATGTTTATTATTTATATGGATTTTACGTTAGTTAACGTTTTTGAAAAAAACAATTTTTTGCCATTATTTTCTTTTATAATTTACACAAATAAATTTTATTCATAATACGCGCGCACCAAAAATATTGCGAAAAAAAACTGCAGTGCGCACGGGCACCAATTTAAAACGTATCTGTCTATACAAATATATGTAAAGCCTCTGTGTCTAGTTTACTCAAAATGCACAAATTAGTTATAGTTTAATTTTCGCACTTTATAACTCCGATTTCTTAAAAGTGCATACGGATATATAGAAGTACCTAATATAATGAATTTGAGCATAGTATGACTGTAGACTCTTGATACTAATATAACTAATTCACATATTTTAAGCTTTATTGGAAATTGCAACATTTTATCTATTTTTGAATGAGACGTTATATACTACTTATATTTGTACCTCAGGTTATATAAATGAACAAAACAAGACGGAAACAAAGTGTAGTTATCGAGTAAATAACAAATGATTTATAAGGATGAAACACATTGAGATAATATTGATGTTTCGCGAGTACTCGACCAACATCTGCTATCTCATATGTTGTTTTTTATGGTAATCGTCTATTTGCTTAATACTTGAGGTCACTCGTAATATGTATGTGAAAATCTTGTGTCATCAAAGAACGCGACAAACTTTACTTATATAATAGTGGACATGTCAAAACATTATTTGCCTTTGTACTTTTTTTTTGTGTTCCAACAATTATGTTTAGTCACAGAATTGGTTGTAACGACTGTTTAATTTAAAATAGTCTCATTTTACGGATCAGTAAGTGTTAGCTTCTTGACATTGTTAAAAGGTTTATTATTTTCTGCATTAAGTATTTTTTTAATTAGTACTCCAGCAAGAACACTGACGACGGATGTAACTTGCAGAGAAACCCAAGAATTTTGCTCGTTCACAAATATAACTGATTCGGAAAAAGTACCGTACTAAGTACTCATGGTGATCATGACAGTTACGATCAGCAGTAGACAACTTGGTAAAAATCATACGCTTTATCATATACTACATCCGTAAAATATATTATCTATTGTGGAGTGTACGATATACACATATATATATATATATATATATATATATATATATATATATATATATATGTATATATATAAAGTTTAACTCACCTGTCCTCTAATGGTGAGCTTCTTGCAGTCCTTCGAGAGGAGATCTCTTACATCTTCAAGGTAGAGCTCTACGTAGGAGCAGGAGACGAGATGCGTGACGTCAGGCGAGGCGCTATTCTCTATGTGCGCCCAGATGTGACGGAAGGCGCGTGGGATTACACCCTCATGTTCCGGCGTGCCCTCCATCGTGTGGGTTTTGCCTGTACCGGTCTGCCCGTACGCGAACACGCAACCGTTGAACCCATCGAGAACGGACGCAACCAGAGGTCGGACCTACGTTAAACACAAATATTATTCAAAATCAAAACACATCATTCAATTTAGACCGTAATAGGGCCCTTATGAACGTCAAAATTGCCACCGGTTAGGCAGACAAATAACTCATCCATCGAGAAGAACCGGTAAGAAACTTGATCGGGTTATCTTTTAACATACTAGCTGACTCGGTCACCCGTTGTTATAGCTCAGTTATTGAAAAAGAAATTCAAAATTAAAATGTATCTCCATCTGTGAGATATTTGTAACAGGACGTACAGTTTTCTGTCAACAAACTTAAATCGTCATCTATCCGAGACTAATGAGACTTACAATTAATAACAATAATGAATTTTAAATTAATTTGTAAAAAAAATATTGTGGTCATTAATCGAAATATAAATTATCATATCTCGCAAGAAGAACCAAATTATATGTAAATGCCAAATTTTATGAAAATCGCTAAGTATTTCCGAAGTTTAGAAAATAATAGTATTTGGAAGATTTATATTTAAAATGCCTTAATGTCATAATCATTTTTATTGGATACACAGAAATATGTCAATTCCAGTCAACACTATAGTTCACATTCAGTTCATTATTTACATTTATAGACAGTTTTAAAAGTACGTAATTGAAACAGTGTCTCTGTGTTATCGTATCCTTGATGAGTTTTCACATCTGCAATTGTAATAACAATAGTAAATTGAATACGTAATATTTACAATCTGAAATGGTGTAACAATTGTAAATTTATCGAATTCGGCAGTACCAGTAAAATAATTTGCATTTAAATTAAACATAGCGTTAAGATTAAAGTTTAGTCACATCATGTAAAATACGACGCTATTTATACTGATTGATCTTTATAAAACTTTTTAGAACTACTCAATTGTTTTTGATCAGCAACAACATTGTAACAGATCAAAGAGAAGAAACAAACAAAAGCTTTAAATTGTTAAATTCACGATAATATACGCATATTAAAAGGTTTTCTAACTAAGTTAATTATAAAGTTATTTGTATCTAATTAGGGATATTTGCTTAGTATTAAATGATACAGATGTGCAAAGTAGTTTTGCAATACTTAGAGAAATTAACAAATATGTAGATAGGCTCCATAAATATTAATTACCTGAGATTACTTAGTCCAGCTAAGTCAGGAAGACCAAAACAATATTGAGATTGCATACAGAACAATGTGAACGTCATTTTATTTTGTAACACAAAGTAAAATATTACTCATAGTTAACGTTTACTAACATGTTACAGAAACAGTTAAACAACCATAAAAATAAAACGATTGTCACGGTTTAAGATTTAAAACTAAAATGTCACGTTGTGACTGAGTTTCCTGTTGTATTATTCTCATTCGTTTTATTATAACACTAACGAATTAAAAAGAAACATTTAAAAATATTGCACAGACAATGTTCTTCCTGTCATTCATAGGTACTTATAAATCGATAAATATTAAAAAAAAATAGATAATACTATAGGATACAGGGGGCCTAACCAAGTTGCTTATCGACAATCACTATCGCATTTTTTTTTCTCGTACTGACTATTGGCCTTAATTTTTTACAGCTTCACCGGACTACTAAGGCGAGCGCTTAAGGCAGTCAGCCGATTTTATTATGGTAACTAGCTCAAGGGTGCTCGGCACACCTCGGCTTGGCTGTTACCTAGAAAAACCCGACCTATCCTAGCTAAACTATACTAAGCTAATACATGTATCCGTTTTTGGATCATACAAGTAAAATTGCATGATACTACAACACAACATGTAATTCGAAAAGAGATAAACTAAATCTACTCGATTCAGTTCGATAAGAAAAAAAAAGTAAACCCTTCCACCAGATGTGTAAGGTGCATGTCTGATTAACTGTGTATGTGTAAAATCGATGTGGTGTGTACTGTATCGCGAAAGCAATATCTTTGCGTCTACCCGAGTAGCCACGGACAAAAATATTGCCAAGATAACGCGAGCAAACAATGTGCGGGTACAGAAACGATATCTCTCTGCCCGTGACGCACGGGACAGGGATTCGCGATGTGGCCGGCCACAGAAAAATGAAAGAAAGAGATCGAATTTACAATGTAAAGGGGCGGCACCGGTGCCGAGATCTAAAAATAGATATTACGAAAAATTTTTAAACGGTTTAGGGGAAGATAGACGCAAACACGCGAGTTTACTCTATCTTATATTGAAAAATTATTATTTTTTCGACACGGCGGCGCGCGAGAGCCGTTGACTCGTAGTCGCGATGGCGGGAAATTTCGCGATCACGCGAATGGGGCCCTGTCTGGGGTCGTTCGCAACCTCATCGTATGCTGAGATCTCGTGAAAAACTAGAAGCTGGGCGGACCAGTCTATGCCGGAGAGAGAGACTGCGGGGTCGGCCTGTGAAGGCTTCGCCACCTGGAGTCTGGGATCGACTCGCGCTGCGATCTGCGGTGTCCACGGGGCCGGAGGGGCCCGCGCGAGGAGAGAGGTTGCGTTAGGCGCAGGTGCGGATGCTGCTGGTGCGCGTGACGCGCGCGGCAGGCTCGAAAAGGCCTGTCGAGAGTCGAGAGTCGAGAGGCGGGGGGCGGGGGCGTTTAGAAGCCGCAGGCGCCCTGAAGGGCGAAACCTGCCTCGCGTATCGGGGCTGCCTTGAGCGCGGGGCGCGGGGACAACCGCGATAATTCGCGGTATGACCCACGCCGCGACACAAGACGCAACTCGGAGGATCGAGCGAGTCTTTGGTGCGCGAACACTCAAGTGGAGTGTTCGCCTAGGCACTTAACGCACCTGGGTTTGAGGTGACAATTAAGTGCGGAGTGTCCGTACTCCTGGCAGTTATGACACTGCGAGGGTACGGACGTTTTGCGCGGCGGCTCTACGGTGACGCCGGAGAAGCCGCAGAGGGTCGAGAGCGAGAAGATTTTCTTACCCTCTATGGTGCGGTCAAGAATGACAAGCACCATGTCATAGAGCGCTTTGTTTCTATAAGATCGCATGCGATGGACCTCTTTGACTGGGAACTTCTGTTCCTGGAGGTCTTCGTAGATATCGTCTACGAGAATCTGGGCGGGGACTCTGCGTATTACTACGCGTAACATGCGCTCTTCTTCGAGCGCATATGTGAAGAAGGGAATTTTCTTAGCACGCAGAAGGCGCGTAAGATCGCGATGTGAGTCGGAGGTGTTAACCTTTACCTGAATACCCGTTCGGGTACTCACGGCAGAGGTCAATGGGATCTCTGCCTAATTCAGGAGGTCAGAGATGTCGAGCCAGGACGCCTTGTCCTGGATCGTGACGGATGGAGGGGGGCGGGGCTTCTTACTCGAAGCTGCGGGATTCGCAGCTTTCGAGGGAGCCGGTACGGAGGGCGTGGGCGACGTCTTAGGTACTTTCGCGCCATCGGCCTTAGATAATTTCGAAGGCTTAGGGCCTTCGGTGTCGGAGGAAGAGTTTGGGCGCTTCTTGCGCGGCTTGGACTTCCGGGAAACGATGGTGAAGCGTTTTCTATTTGCGTTAGTAATTTTCGATAAGCAACTTGGTTAGGACCCCTGATTACTTATCTGTAAAAAAATCTGACACACGTTGGAGAAGTAAAAAAAATTGTCATGATCAAAAGCGACAGCGAATTAATACAATACCGTTTAAAATCAAATTAATCTCATAACTGTTGTATGATTTTGTATACAATATATAAGTGATGAAATTAATTATTGAAAGAGAATAATATAAAATCTATTGTTATTCGACGAGTGAGTCATGTAGCAGCTGCTGGTGAGAGCTGAGAGCCCGAACAAGAACCAAATATAGTTGTAAATAAATGCCAATATTACTTATAATGTGGTACCTGTATCATACTACATATAGTTAAAAAACCTTGACTGAAGAGCGTCAAAGGTAACTTTTAATAGATAAATAAAATCCACGTGAATATAAGCCAACAATTATCTAAACGCAACACTCGATGATCACGCTTTATTATCGAAAACACATCTATTAACGGATTAGACCTTGATTGTAAGCGATCACGACTTAACATATAGGTACATAAAAAAATAATTAAAAGCAATGAAAACAATTTCAGTATTTTTTTTGGTTATCCTATATTATTCATTAAATTTATAGATGATATAGTGTTTCCGTTTACGATGATTTTGGAGAACTGAGGAAGTACAATAGTGTCATTTTACCTAGTTAGTATTAATAAAACGATTAGATCTGTTGTCGAATCTACTAGGAAGTTTAGCTGACCTTAGAACAGTGGAAGGTCTCGTTAAAGTCAGTGTTTTTGCCAACTTCTAACCTTGAGCACGACCTGTAGATGTCTCAAAAAGTAGGATCATTTTTTGATGCCATCATCACTACATATTATAAAACAATGTCTATCGGTCTGTCTATCTGTTCGTTCTAAACTCAATAACTACTGATCAGATTTTCATGGGGTTTTCACCAATAGCTAACTAAAGTGATTCACGAGGAAAGTTTAGGTATATCATTACTCAAGAATTTTTTTTTATTATCAGGGCGGAATAACATCCTCTGGAGCCGCTAGTAAAAACATATAAATAAATTATCTGTATTAATATTATAAAGCGGTAAAGTTTGTGACGTTGTAGAGGGTAATCTCAGGAACTACTGGTCCGATTTGAAAAGTTCTTTCAGTGTTATATAGATCATCTATCGAAGAAGGTTATAGGCTATATCATTACGCTAAGACCAATAGGAGCGGAGTATCAATGAAGAAAATATCAAAATCGTGGTTTTTTCTCTTGAGAGTTTCCGCTGCGTGTTAGCGTTAGTCCAAAGTAATTATTCCACGCAAAAGAAGTCGCGGACAGAGGCTAGTATTTAGATAAAGAACAAATATTATGTAAACAATTAGAAGGCAAAAAAGTTTACAATTATGGAGGAAATAAGATAGTACGATAATAATAATAATATAAACGAGATGGGAGAATAAATTAGATATATTTATCGTTGATCGAGTGAAAAAGGTCGACATCGTAGCGATGTGAGGTGACGTAACGGAGCTTTGCATCTCGTAGCCTTGACTGACTGACTACAGACGCGTGCTCATTAACGAACTATACAGAACAGGGTTGCCATCACAGCTCTAACTCTAATAAAATTGTATACATCGATAAATTATGATCCGCTTATTCCGATGCCACGCGACTCGAGGGAACCACACATGGACAGGGTACGATATAGATTTCATAGTATGGTCACAGTATAAATTCTCTTATATTTATGCTGTGGTATGGCTGTAGTCTTGTTTCAAATATTTTTTTTATTTATTCATTTTAACATTTTTGTACATTTTACAAACTACTTTTATAGTGGCTACCAAACTAGGCAAAGCCTGTATCTTGGTAGCCAAAAACCGATTATACAACGTGTAAATAACAATGAAACTGTAAATCTTGTTGATATAAAATGCCATTATTAATTATAACTAACACTAATAAATTCTAAAAATGACTACATATTATTTAACAAAATCATCTGCCACGTTTGTCTGTCTATTCAGGATTAACTCTTAAACTAGTGTATTAATTTTCATTCGGCTTTTTCTGATAAAGTGGTTCATGAGAAAGGTTTAGGTATATAATTTGTCAAGGTTTTTTTTTCATTATCAAGGTGAGACAACGTCCGCCAGAGCTGCTAATTATGACATAGCATCTAACAAAGAGAATCAGATATTTAAATTCAAGGAAATCACGAAAATTGAAAAAAACTGAAAGAAAAAAAAATATGTAAAATCTATTTGTAAGCCCTAAAACTCACCAACAAACTACATAATATGTACACACAATGAATTATTTTCCGAACAAAAGGTAATCAAACACACCGTTCTGTATATTTCCTTGAACAATGCCGCCGGCAAGTAAACACGCGCACGCGCACATTATACACATTCACGTGTTTTATTTATAACTAGCTGACCCGTGCAACTTTGTCTGCACCAAATTAGTTATCACTGGTATCAATTGTATTTTTAAAAGCGATAAAATTGAATAAAACTGATACCCGATTGCAGCCACAACTACCGTTTCCAATTGTGAATCCAAACTATCCCCGGTCTCACTCAAACATATAGACAGATTATATGTGATTTTTGATGTAAAACATCTATAGGCGCACCCTAAACTTAAATCGGCCATGGCGACGTTCGTGGTGATTACACACAAGCTTCGCACTATTAACGACCCTATCAGTAAAGCATAAGACTCAAATTATTTTTCTAAACTATTATAATAAAGAGGAATCGTAGTATATTTGTATGTTAGTTACGAATAAACTCAAATTACTGGACGGATTTCGATAATTCGTTTACCATTAGAATGCTACATCATCCCTTAGTAACATACCGGATTAGGCCTCCCACGGTTGTGGCTCAAGCCTAGGTTTTTTTTTTTCTCGAACTGACTACGCTATTGACCTAGCAAGGTCTTAACAGCTTCACCGGACTACATCAAGCCTAGGTTCGATCCCTCGGTAGGGAGCCCTTGAGTGCGTTGCTTGCGCGATACGGTGACACACAAATATACATCACTGCTACAGCACTACACGATCACCCCCACACACGTGCACGCCTACACGCTTAATCATGAAAGTGGAAGGGCTTACTTTTTTTCCTTATCGAACTGAAAAGCTCTCAATATTCCGATAATAAATATATGGAGGAGTTGTTGAGGCGTATATGCGTGGTACACATATACGTTTCAACAACTCATATATATATGAATAGTTAGCTAGGTTAGTTAAGATAGGTCGCGATTTTACATGCAACAGGCTACAGCCAAGCCGAGGTGTGCCGTGCACCCCTTGAGCTGGTTGCCAAAATAAAATCGGCTGAGTGCCTTAAGCGCTCGCCTTAGTAGTCCGGTGAAGCTGTTAAGACCTTGCTGGGTCAATAGCGTAGTCATTTCGAAAAAAAAAAAAAAACCATTTCGTGTTGTATTGTGTTGCAAAAACGAATTACCTAAGTTAAAAAGGGGTCATTTTTCTATATCAGCAAATGAGAATTTTCATTCCAGATACATTAGGGTGGCCCAAACAAAACGATTTTATTTCGAGTCTCTTACGAAAATTAGTAATAGTTTAGTTTATCATGTTATAGACCACTACAAAGCGCAGCTCAAAACAAAAGCATCGACGATTTTGGAATTTTTAAAAAGTTTGAGCGGCCTCTTACAATTTTTTGTGCTACGCTTTTGAGGGTGCGCTAAAAACATAATAAACGAAAAGCCATGAAAAATAAATCGTTTATTTGTGTATTGAAACAATTTCTATTAAGAGCAATTTTCTTAAGAGTACTTTTGCATTTTAGATTGGTCTTCTATAATCTTATAGTTCCAAGATCTACCATACTTTCTACAATAAGTGCTTTAATCTGTATTTAATTAAGTATCGATGGAACAACTTTTAATAAAAACTTGTCACAGTGACTCATTTTGGAAAGTCACAATCGTTATTTATACCTGATACTGTAGCCGTTGTACATACGATTCGGTATTATAGGATAAATATATTATTCTTTATACCACTAATCTTTTTTCTCCGCGTTTCCTATGTTCTCTGAAAGAACTAAAAATCATCATTCCTACTAGACTAGATCTTTGTGAAATATCTAAATAGACGCAGCATCTTTTGCCTTTTATCAGCAGTAAACGTTGTCTTTGAACTATATACCGAGGCTATGAAAAAGATAACAATATACATAGGCTTCCATCCACTGGGAACCAAGTCAGCTACCCAAGTAAAGAACTTACCAACACTCACATCATGAGTAAGTGAATATATTAAAGAATATTCGCAACAAAAATGTCAATGACTACCTAGATTTTTAGATAATTGGACATGTTTGGTAACTCGTTGTGCACCTTCAGAGAACAGGCATTATTGTAGCTGAGAGACCTAGGCTTTAGCTCCTAACGATTTATACATTACTAGCCACTGCTCACGACTTCGTTCGTGTGGAATAGTTACTTTGGGCTAAAGCTAACACGCAGCGGAAGCTCTCAAGAGGGAAAAAAAATTAAACGTTCTTCATTGGTGCTCCACTCATATTGGTCTTAGCATGACCAGCCTATAACCATTCTCGATAAATGAGCTACATAACATTGCAATTTTTTTTCAAATCGGACCAGTTTTTTTTTCGAAATGACTACGCTACTGACCCATCAAGGTCTTAACAGCTTCACCGGACTACTAAGGCGAGCGCTTAAGGCACTCAGCCGATTTTATTTTGGCAACCAGCTCAAGGGTGCACGGCACACCTCGGCTTGGCTGTTGCCTGTTGTATGCAAAATCACAACCTATTTTAGCTAACCTAGCTAACTATTCATATATGTATGAGTTGTTGAAACGTATATGTGTACCAAGCATACATGCCTCAACAACTCCTCCATATATTTATTATCGGAAAATTGAGAGTTTTTCAGTTCGATAAGGGAAAAAAATAAACCCTTCCACTTTCATGTGTAAGCGTGTAGGCGTGCACGTGTGTGGGGGTGATCGTGTAGTGTTGTAGCAGTGATGTATACGCACTCAAGGGCTCCCTACCGAGGGATCGAACCTAGGCTTGAGCCGCTGCCGTGGGAGGCCTAATCGGGTATCGGACCAGTCGTTTCTGAGATTACCACCTACGACGTCACAACGTTACAAACTCACAAACTTTACCTCCTTATAATATTAGTATAGAAGTTAGGTATGTATAAATTTATTAAATTTTTGCTTTGATTTTGTGTTTCTGATTTTTTACTGAGTATTTTCATTGTTCGATATTTTTTTTGTCTTACTTATTTCTAATTACTATTTTAGTTTTTATTATATCTATTTTTATATTATTTCGATTGACTTTGTCTGTCATACAGCACATGCTGTGGCTGCTTTTAAAAGTCAATGTACATATACATTGTTCATATATAGTGTCGATTTATGTTTGAGGTATTGGTTAGTAGCTGTCCTATACTAAATAAGTAAATAATCGCCTGATTAAACACACTGTAGCGCACACGACAGTAGGATATCACGCTAAACGAACAAACTCATGTTCGTCACAGATGACGAAGCTATTTTTATTCCTATCTCTAATGGGAACAGAATCATTGATTGACCTTCGGTATTAATGTTGAACATTTGAACGAAAAGACAATGTACAGTAACTAACGAAACTAAGTAATCAGCTATGGTAAGAGTGAGGCGACGAGGCTGATGCGGCCCACGTCCCACTTGAATCATGACAAAAGCGCGCAACGAAATAAGGAAACCTTCGCTAACGTCAAGGTGAACCATTGAAAGTGAAATTGAGCACCGTATACTTAGCCACATTTCTGGCGTTGGATTCATTATTGATATTTTTCCATTATACGTATTACAATTCTCTATAGGATATGGACGGACACATTTCATCTTATTTGTTCATTGTGTTATAAAAAAACTTTTCATAGAAAACTGAATGAAAAATATGATCTACCCGGTGGTAGTTATGGACTAGCACGAACTAGCTTATTTTCCCTCACACGATTGTCGAGACCTATCTATAGGTGTTTTAGGGACGGTAGTAAATTTCGAAAGAAATCGAATTGATGCCAGAAATATACTTTTATTGTTGTTTTTTGGCTATGGCTGGGTACAATATAGAAAAATATATAAAATATGTACTAAGGTTTGCGTTCATATGAAACTATTCGAACAGAGTAGTGCATAAAGTCTTATTTATTTATTTATACAGATACAAATAATTCTCTTCTTAATTTAGGTTATGGCATTTCTTTATTGGATCATTTGATTGAGGCCAATTATTATATTTTTTATTTTATATTTTTTAGTAAAGTTGATTTTTAAGATTACAGAACAAATGGGGTATTAAAACATACAAGAATGTATTTAATGATGCGGCAAATGGCAATTCTTAAATTGGGGCGCTTTGTCATCGACACCTTAAAAGGTCAGATATAAATAAATATTGTTTTTGTAAAAATTGTTTTTAAATTTATAAACGTATATGACTTAATCAAACAGGAGCGTACTTAAATAAGTTTTTAGAGGGGAAATTATCTCTTTTCCAAAATTACATTATTCTATCCTCGTTCCGATTAAGTGTGGTGGCCATTGCGTTTCTCTAAACACAGTTCTTTTAACCTTAATAGATAGTAGCGTTCGACCACAATATCATCTGATGTTAAACGACGACATGGTCTACGACAAACCTACTGGGACCTCTGGGTTACTGGGACTGACTCTCAAGTGCAGATGCCATACCACACCAACAGTTGGTTGACAACATATTTTCAACTTGAGGGTGATTGGTAGCTAACGAGGCGGAGTTAGAAGAAACCCTACCACCATGCTATGGTTTTCAACGTTTTCCTGCACCAAAAGTTGCGACTCAGTCGCAAGGATTGAACCTACGTCCATCGAGGGTGTGTCCGAACACGCTATCAACTAAACCATCACCAAAAAACCATTATTCATTATAAACCTATTTTGAACTTCAATATCACTAGACCATGGAAATTATTTAGGAAACAAGCATTACGTATCGACTTCCAAACGAGCTAAAATTAATGGCACACACATCACTGCCAATACGGACTGTATGTAATAATAACGTATCCGGGAAACAAGGACGGATGTACCGATCAAAGAAATATTTAATTTTCTCGATAAAAAACTGCACCGTACCTAATGACAGTATATTGCATACGGAAAACAAATATCACGGTAAAAATCTTCAAGCATATAGGCTGAATCCGTTACACAGTTCAAAAAGCGGTTCTAATTCCTTGATTATATATTTCCCAGTCGGGTCGTGTGGCGTCAATTTCTATATATAATCAACACCCTGCACATCCTGAATAACGGTAAATTGTTACATGTTATAATCTTGTGACTTCTATTTCGGTGAAATGAAAAACATAACAGTTTCTAATTCGATTATGATCTAGTGTAACGTTGTTCTTATAAAATGCAATATCATGTTAGGATCGACTCGAGGAATGTGGGTGAAGTGTCGCATAGCTTAGCCCTGAAATGTTAAAAATTTAAAAAAAAATCCTGATTTAATCCTATTCAAACTGAATGAATTCGCAAATTATGTGAAAATATGTATTACATCTTGAAGCGAAAATAACATAACCAATAATAACCCTCAAACACAACACATATACAGTACAACTGCCGCTACTTTAGAAATCTGACGAGTGAAGATCGTAAATCTTTACGAAGGCAACACATTTTTCAACGAATTTTTTAATACGCAAATGACGTAGAAAACAGCAGCTGAGATGCCAGACTACGTAAGCGTTGTCATAAGCATCGGGAAATGAGACTCGGGACGATCAGTAATCATGACTCGTCTGCATATTTTTGGCAACAATATGACAGTAGCGAACGCGTGCGCAATATTCTCCGGAATGCTGCTCAACGAGATTTCTCTCCGTGTAAATGTACGCGTGTAATTTTTCTACGACGCTTCGCTGAAACTAGCTCGTATCCATTAATCTGATATCATTTTTCAAATAGAAAAAGTGTTTAACTTGTATGTAAAACTAAGGAAAGTAGCTTAAAACATTTCATCATATAATCATTTCAACTATATATTTATTGTCACTATACTCCGTAGTTTGTAGGTGGTAGAGCCCCGCTGAAGTTATTTTTGGTTTCAGCATGATTGGGTCGGCTCGTCCGAGGTAGTACCCCACTCTCACAGATAACCGACGTGAAATAACAGTGCTTGCATTGTTGTGTTTCGTTCGGTCAGTGAGAGAGCCGGAGGCCCACGTCCCTTCCTCTTTCCTTCTTTCACCTTCCTTCCCCTTCCCCTTCTCCCATATACAGGCTGGCAACGCACTTGCGACGTCCCTGATGTCGCTAGTGTCTATGGACGGTGATGATCACTTAACATCACGTGACCCACCAGTTCGTTTGCCTCCTTTGATATAAAAAAAAAATATTAATTGGAATTAAACTATTTACTTTTAAAGAACTTGACAGATTCTAGGAGCACATGGCTTGTGCGTCCGAAATGATCGTTACAACCATACATACGCCATCGTGACACACTCGGGAGTATTGCGTTTCTGGATCAGTCCATGTCTATCCAGTAATCGACCGGATTGAACGTGATCATTATGCAAATGATAATAAACAGTATTTCCTAGTTTGTCGCATCTTAGGATTAACCAGTACGTACACAGAGGTTTTTAGGCCAGCATGACAGCGGCGAGTGTTAATGGATTGTAGTAGATATCGCGGTGGTTACTGTTATTTTGAATTTTATTGTGCTTGCTGACAAGTACAGAGCAGCTGGAGAACATTATCGTATTAAAAAAAAATCTCTAGCCTAATCAATTTTATGAAGAAGCTAACAATAAATACTACAATTTATACAAAATGAAAAAAAATTTTTTTTTCGAACTGACTACGCTATTGACCCAACAAGGTCTTAATAGCTTCACCGGACTACTAAGGCGAGTGCCTGCGGCACTCAGCCGATTCTATTTGGGCAACTAGCTCAAGGGTGCACGGCACACCTCGACTTGGGCTGTTGCCTGATACATGCAATTCGCGATCTATCTGAGCAGACCTAAGATAACTATTCATACATATATGAGTTGTTGGAGCATATATGTGTACCAAGCATACATACCTCAACAACTCTTATATATATGTCGTATCGGATAATTTTCCAAAGTGTTTCAGTTCGATAAGGGAAAGACACAAAACCCTTACACTTTCATGTGTAAGGGTGTATGCGTGCACGTGCGTGGGATGATATGTGTACTGTTGTTGCAGTGATGTAAGATTTTGTGTCACTGTATCGCGCGAGCAGCGCACTCAAGGGCCCCTCGCCGAGGGAACGGACCTAGGCTTGAGCCGCTGCCGAGTGAGGCCTAATCTAGTAATTAAATAATTTACTAGCTCTTTCACTTTAGTTGAAGTGCTAGATAGAGGAATATAAACAGCATTGCGACCGAAATATGGCCAACTTAACCCAAAAGCATTGTAGTAATACTCGTAGCTTGTTTACACTCAACATTGTACCGACAACATTTGCGCTTTGTTAAAAAATCACCACATATTATAAAACAAAGACCTCTGCAGCGTCTGTCTGTCTGTTTGCGATAAACTCAAAAACGACTCAACAGATTTTCATGCGCTTTTCACTTGTAGATAAAGTGATTCCTGACGAAGGCTTAGGTATATATATTGTCATTTTTGTTTAATTATCAGGGCGGAACAATGTCCGCCGGGCCTACTAGTATAAGACAAAAAAAGACAGCATCATTGCAACACTAGGGTTTAAAACAAGAACGGGTAACTCACCATCTCATCGTATATAGTCTGCGTGTCCGCGTCGCATGCGTAGGCGGCATCGTATGTGAACAGCTTGTCCTGTCCCTTCGGGTTGTAGACTTGCACTGCGCCGCGCTCTGGCCACACTTTCACCACCTACACACAAAATTATAATAAACCACAGACACTTAACTATTTTTCATAATCCATTACGATCTCGTTATTTAATAGTCGACTCAAACAAAATATAATCGTTACTTTTGGTCCAAAATTCAAAAACAATACAAAATAAGCTCAGATTGACATGAAATATCTTTTGTACGAAAAAAAAAATGAATTTTGTGCGAAAATGTAAGTGCAAATTATAAATATAATATTCATTGTAGTCTAATTTACGAAAAGCAAGGTTATAGATAGCGGTAAACTTATGTAAGTTAGTATAATGTTATCCTTATACGAGGCTAAAACTATATCTAAAACTAATTTAACAATAAGTTAGTATCTAATTAAGTAAGATTAGTGGACAAAAATAATTTAGCTGTAGATTACTTTTAACCAATTGATTTCAGAATTTATCTTTATCTTTCATGTTAAAGTTTTGAAATCCTATGTATAATTCTAAAACAAAGCTCCCAAAACATAACAAAGTACTTAGGGAGAAAAAAAATTAAGTCTCAAGAAATTAAATAATCACATTACATCCTACAGAGATCAAATCATAATCCTTAAGTTTACTTAATTTCATTCTTCACTATTTTTTATTAATTGATTGAAAGAATATCAAACCATGTCACATTCTTCAATTTGCTTTATTGTGCCCACGATAACTGCAATATAACTAATTTCAATTTATTTATCCAGGTAATTCAAATAATTTAGAATGGAAGCTTCCCGAAGAGGTCATTCACGCAACTATTCTGCGTCAGTCAACTCTGAACAATGTATCATAATTCCTAAAACATGTTATTTTCCTTCAGTACGAAATATAACAAAATCTGGACTGCTCATACAAAGTGCGAGTAATTTGTGTACAAAAATTGTGAAATTAAAGGCAAACTATAGTTTTTGCAGATAAGATAGATATTTGTCACATAGTTTTTTTTTTTTTGATAAATGAGAACGCTGTTAACCTGGAAAGCTCTTTACAACTTCACCGAACTAACTATCGAGGTGAGCGCTGAAGGCACTCAGCCGATTTGGGATGTTTGGGATCATAAAGTATTTATTAAAAACAAATACACGATTTACTTTTCCGCAAGCGGCACTGTTGCTAGGGTTGCCAATTTTAATATAATTTAGTATTTTACTGTAATTTCTTATCCATATACTAAAAATCTTTAACAAAACATATACTACGTAAAATACTGTATTTTAGCCGAATATATTAAAAGGTTTATTATACTTTTATTATAAGCTGGATTGTTAAAACATTTAGCAATACATAACATATAATTATTGCAAAAATAATTATACATATATATGTAACTTGCATGGATGACACAGTGTCTAAAGTGGTCATTTTTGTGTGTTCTTCTGTGATCCACAAATGTTTATTTTGTGTTCTTCTATTATATTTCTAAAGTCCCCCGCTACATAGGACTCGTTTCCAAATACGAGAGCTGTTCCCTTATAAAAAATAACTTTTATTTTTAAATTTTCATTTTATTCGGAAAACTGCCGTGATCGACTGAAATGATGTTGGCAACCCTATGTGTAGCTTACCCTATTTTCTATTATCACCCATCATGATCCATCGCAAAAATCAGATGCATCAAAACGATTGAGTTATTAAATATTTCAAATTAATTTTACATGAACTATCCAATCCATTTTACATGAACCAAACCACCGCTATGAGTTAATAATTATGTAATGTTAGTACAACTATTACGAGTAACGTTGATTGACGCTTCTTTATTCTAAAATATTCTTATAAATATTATTTTGATATGGATATTATGCTAATGAGTGAGTGTGTTAGTTTCAGCTATAACGTTATTAGTCTCGCAGGTAATAATGAACATGGACGCTTTTATATGTGTATGATTTTTTTGTTTATGCACCTTCTCTCTCTCTTTGTCTCACTCTCCCTCTTGCTCTAGCAGAAAATATACCGACAGGTTGTTTTTTTTTTGTTCTGGTGAAAATTCCCTATCAGCGATTCTCTATGAATATTTATGTATTGGCATCAACCATTGTACACATAATTTTAAAGACCAATCCTCTGTTACAACTTGTCATTTAAAAGGTTAAGAATAAATTGTAATAACCTTCAAATACAACGACAGAACCTGTTATTTTTGGAAACCCAATAAAACCGTCCTACGATCGGTTCAGATAAGATTCTTACCGTTTAGAATATCACAAAAATACAACTACTTCCTCTTAAATTTTGAGTAAAGTCTGGTAGTAGGTAAACGAAGATTTCTGAGATGAGGTTATGTGACAGTAAAATGGTTCAGTGAGACTCATTACCGAAAGAGACCATCAAAACAATTTCTTTTCCTTAAAAATTTGATAGAAAACAGCTCATTTATTAGTTTCAAAAAATAAAAGTTCAAAAAATAAAAGTGATATCGATCATGTAAGAATAAGCACGTGTCTGAGGCACGGGCAACACTTATTTTGAGCACTACGCTTTATCCAGAGAGTTCAAATTGTTTTATTAATTATTGTTTTTTACATTAAATTTCACGCGGACGTAGTCGCGGGCAGAGCTATTAATTCATATAACCAAAATGATGCATTATACATTTTTTTTTCAATAAAATATGTCAGACTACAAATCACGACAATATTCATTAATTACAACTTATTCATTAATCAATAAATGTGAGTCCGATCGCGGATGTCTGCGACGTGCACATTTATTTCCTAATCGTATGATATGCGCACATGCTATCGATTTGTCGCCAACACATTTCCTTGAACTAATGAATAAGCTATGAGTTTACCACCACCGTGTTGTTCATTAGCTAATATTTTCACTTCTGAAGCCATCCTATAATTATCATAATTCCTGTCCGGGTGAAACTGTATCATAGGATAAGAATTTGATAATTGTTGTACTTGAAATAAGAGTATTATAGTCAGATTTATTTAAAAAGTTATACCTACAAAAGCAAACATTTCTTTGCAGTAATATCAGACACAATTAGGGATGCAAATTTTATTGCATTTACGAAAATATCTGTTTTAGTAACGCTCTTAATCAACACAAAACAACCGATAGTGATTTATTAATAAATTATAGAAAAAAACAGAGTTAAAATAATCTGATTAACAAACTTGCAAAACATATTACACAATACTAATTTCACCCAGACGCGACCGAACCAAATCCTGAATCTAAAGGCTACACATTCCGTCCACCAAGTTAGTGCTCCGCTAACCACCTCCTGTTATAGACTCGTCCCTCGTGTCACACCTGTAAGGGGCCATCAAACTTTTTATTATCCACAGGATTCTTGGTTGATAGTCGCTCGTACCATTTCTGTTCGGTCCGTGATTTCTTAGCCTAGGAAAAAAAACAAAACAGTACAAAACACAACATAAAAAACAACAATAAACAGAAAGTGAAACCTGAAATTAGTCATTAAAATTTTTCTTAAAATATTATATAAAGACAAGTTTAATTGAAACACAAATAAGATTTACGTCATGCAATTTATTATAAAAATAGTATTATTTCGCATTCTACAATTACTATTAAGTTCATGCGTTTGAATACGTAACGAAGTATTTAGAATTTTAATAAATGAACTAAGTATGCATTCATTATATTATATAACAGCAACAGTATAAACTAGGATATGAAGCGTATCTGTTACAGAAACACGTAAACAAAAACTTTACTTTCATCTAAGAACAAAAATCTTGAAAATGTGCCAAGTGCACTGATTCAGTTTAATATGTTTAGGAACGTTACTGCATCCTAGTCGTAAAATGATCTTCTAACTGTTTTATAAGATTCCTGAACACATCGACAACTAAGATTACTTGTATCGATAATATAAATTTATATGCTCCAATCTATATCTGTACATTTAATAAGAATGTAAATCTAACGTCTCTGTACTTTTAGATCTTTGGGAAAAAATAAATGCATGTGTCTACGAAGAAGTACATACATTTCAATCATTTTTAGAAATGTCTGCCTGTTTATTGGAAGATACACCACTGCTAAGAACTAAAAAATATCCTCATATCCTCGAGTAACATTTATTCTTGGTTTCATTAAAATCGGTTCATCCTACGAAAAATTATTTTTATTTTAATGAGGACGCGAATTAAGCTGATACGTAAATGGAAATATTTTTTTTGTTAAGTAGGGGACAAACGAAAAGGTGGGTCACCTAATGTTAAGTGTTCAACACCGTCCATACACACTAGCAATACCGGGGATATCGCAAGTGTGTTGTCCGCCTGTCTTTGGGGGAGGTGGAGGGGAGAAAGGGTGGAGGAGGAAAGGATGAAGGGGGAAAGGGAAGGGGAGGAAAGGTGGGCCTCTGGCACTCTCACGGACCGAACGAAATGTAACAATGCAAGCACTGTTACTTCTAATGGGTATTTCTGTGGGTCGGGTGGTACTACCCCGGATGAGCCGACCCATTTATGCTAAAAGCAGTTATAGTTTCAGCGTGGCTTTACCATCCACAAAGAATATATTTAGATGATTTTATTAGTCATTGTTTTTTACATTACGTTATGCGCGGACAAAGTCGCGGGCACTGCTAGTATCTAATATAATAAATGAGCTATAGATTACACCCCATTAGATCATAATTTCGTAAACAGAATTTAACTTAAGCTAAAACGCCTAAGATATATCTACAATTAAGTAGACACCATTGAAAATATGTATAATCATAAATTACACTAGTTCAATTTGTTTATAGTTTACAACTACAAATTTCACACTCCTCCAACAATGATCCGCCCCATCAGTTTTATGAATTATATCGTCTTCGAGATCAAACCGTGACGAACAGTCTCAGTAGCCGCCTTTAAATAAATTGATGTTAAATTAGGCGTATCACAAACACCGAGGTGTTGGATAACTAACTACTATAACAAACGAACTTTACGCCTAGCTCCAAACCACTGTTTTAAATTAAGCGTTAAAATCCCTACATAAACAGTCTCGATCAGGCCAAAGACCCAAGCTAAATATAACGAACTGAATACAATGATGCAAGTCGGTGTAAAACCGCTTACAGATAAAAAGGATGATTAACTAAATACATATAATAAAGGATATAATTAACGTATATATAATAAAGGAAAACTAAATTACTAAACTAGAAAATAAGTAACAAAATCATTATTTTAAAAATATCCTAGTCGCTCACTAATGATTATAAAATGTTACAAATTCTCTCCAGCGGCTTTTAAATCGGTTAAGATAGAACTTATAAGTGAAATAGCGTTATTAAAATAATAATATCTATAAGAATATACCAGAAGACGGAACCTTGAAACCTGATCGTTCACCAAGTGCGTAGTGGAAGGAAATCAAAGAGAACGCGATATTTCACGGACAGTTGCGCGCGCGCACCTCGACTCACCCGCTTTCAGTTGTTATCGGCCATTTCGTAACCGCGCTCTTCGGCGCCCCTATGTACTTTGATATAACATATTTGTGCAAATTTTCCATTTCACATTGCCATTCTTAATTGAGATGGAAGATACTCAATATATAGATAAACAATTCCATGAAATGACAACGATTACATTAAGACCACCAATATTAATTACATCCACGATCTAATTACAATTGTATATTTAATTATTCCATATTAATATGATAATATCACTTTTATGAAACGTATTATAGTATAGAACATATTCATACTGATCATAACTAGAGATCTACACACTCGAGATAAAGACTTTACCTGAGCAGTATATAATTTACACACGATAATTGTATGTATGATAAGCAATTTAATATACAATTATTATAAAATAATAGAATACGGTGAGTAAATAAAGAGACTAAAGATCACGTTATTCATGGAACACAAGCAAATAACTTAATATTATTTTCTAAACTGTTATAGAAATCGAAGAGTGGACCGTAATGAGAAAGATGGCGCTGTGCAGCATTGCAGCGGTGCAGTGACCAAACGAAGTTTTTGCGCACCTGCCGACCACAACCGCAACAAGTTTTCGTAACATAATAATGCACCAAATAAAACAAGCAATTATTACGTAAACTATCAAGATCACTAATCTCACAACTCAAGGTCGATCTAGTTGTTTCCGAATTTCATCCAAAACGTTCACATTATAACAAAGAACTACAGAGATACCGCTACGTCCCCGGGTTTCAGCGAAAGAAAACAACAAAATAGCTATATAATTCTCAAGGAGAGGGATCGAGAGAATGTTAATAAAAAAAGAATCTATCAAACTTCAATTTTGCTGTCGATACGTGAGCGTCATGTTTTTGTGATGTTTTTGTCGGATCCCATTTAATCATGAGTAGCTGAGCTGAGGAGGCGCGTTGTTTACCTATTCATCGAGTTCCTGAACGGAATTTCAATTACTTTCGTCTTTATTTCCAATATTTCTTATAAAACCAACTTTATAGTAACTTATTTAGAACACTTAATTGAAACAATAGTCAAATATAGTTACTGCTTTGTACGTATACAATATTGTGTATAAAACGGCAAAACTCGTATAGACAAAAGTTTTTAGACAGCACGCACCGAAAATAAAATTAACATTCTAAGAACTAATATTTACCGAAAATAAATGTCACCGCGAAAAGCATAAAAATACTCAAATGAGGATATTAACATTATTTTCACCTTTAATATTTGTTCACATAACCAAAACGAAGTAAATAGATTATATTTTAGAAAATTTTATTTCTATATTTATATCAGTAAAATCAATTGCGTATCCCTATAGAAGCGCTGCAATTATTTCGCTATTTTTTTTTAACTCTGTAAACTCGCACAATAGAGTGAAAAGTTTGGATTAAAAACTGTCCTTTTAAAAAAGAGTAGTTAGACAACATTAGAAAAATTTTCAAAATTATTGACAGATTGTCTTTCCATTTTCCGTTGTCACTTTATTACATATTCATGCTGTAAGATTTGTTCTCATATTATTCGTCAGTAGACCCGTGGGCAGCTAATCAAAATATATAAAAATCCAGTATCATGATGTTTGTCCACAATGAACTCCGAAACTACTCAACCGATCGATCCGCGTGATACGTTGGCATTTATGCATATTTTTTGGATAAACTTGAGCGATAGGATAATCTATATTTCGATTAATCCCCCTCGATATTTCTTATGACAAATTAAATGATTGCCAATGTTGATTATTGTTATTAATTGTGGGTAAGTTTCATCAGTCTCGAACAGATGGCGCTCTAAATTAATTCGTTGGAACAAATTGTAGGACCGACTGTTATAAATATCTTATAGATGGCGCCTTATTTTAATTTTGAATTTCTTTTTAAATAACCGAGCCACAGTAACGTGTTGCCGGATTAGTATTTTATAAAAATAAATTTTGGTATATTTGAAATTTTGTACTACAGTTAAATATGGACGAAGTCGGGAGGATTTGCTAATAGATTATAAGAGCCATCGGTCAAGTCAATATCAATTATATTCATAATTGACACAAATAATGTTCAATTGGTAGGAACATGACGCGTGCCGCGTTGCGGTCCACTCGCGAAGGTCACGCCAAACTCGTTCAGATGATCTAACTCTTAATACGGAGTACACGCATATGGACATTACTGCACACCTACATTCGAGTTCGGGTCAAGATTCTTTTGTGACATATTGTTATTAGTTGCACCGCTTTTTTAACTCATAAATGTAAAACATTTAAGCAATTGTGTGACCTAAAATTACGTAGTTGTTGAGTTTGAGACATTTCTCTCTGGCCAAGGATATAGGCCAGTACAATCAACACGGAAGAATGATTCTATTAACTAAGTTTGAGTTTTTATTACCTGTTTAGTCTTTACGTTTTTTTTTTATTTCAGTCTCCCTAGTTTTGCGAGTAAGTTAATGAGCCAATTAAAGAAATACAGCTTTAAGAATGATTTGACAAAACATTGCAACCGGATATAAATTAACCTATCAACAAATCTACTAAAAGCTATTTTATTAAATACAAAATAAAATATACAAAGGAAACTCGTACAATGAAGTGCATAATTGTAAATTTATTTTTTTGTTTCTCAAAAATTATAAGCAATGATGGCTCAGTAATAGCATCGATCGACATATGTTTAAATTCATATAGCGAGTTTGAGTTTTCTGTGAAGGAAAATATCATTGGGAAACCAGTAAGCGTTTTATTAATGCCCGCCTAACAAAGTACCGTTGCGTCGCGTCGTGTAGTTGAAACCCATTCACTAATGTATTCCAGCTGATAGTGCAGAAATAGTTCTCTCTAGACTAAACCATATTATATCTCATCGCCACTTACATCAAGTAGGGTTGTTATCAAATACTAAAACATAAAAGAAAATTTTAATAAAAACAAAAGCGATTTCCATTAAATGTGCTCTAACAATTGCACCAAAATCTCTTTGACCAAAGTTATCAATATCACAATAGCTATACATTTTCTATAACATTTGGAGCCCTTTTCTGGTCTATCTTCGAAATCCAAGGTCCAATTATTAAATTATTGTTATTAAAATGAGACCCTTTGAAAATATATCCTCTATTGAATAAAAAACGAATTTTCCAAATGGGTTTATAAATTAAGTTTGAGGTATAAAAACATAAAAGAATAACAACCGATCTAAGAACCATTTTGAAATCGGTCAATAAACAAGAAAATTTCTTTTACAAAAAAAAAATAGATCCGACTTCAATATCAAAAAATTATAAAGCACTGAAAAGTGAAAAATAAATATATTATTAAATTAACTAAATTAAATAAAATATATGAATATTTGCGGTACCTAGAGATATATTGGAATTCGGTGTATATGGGACCACCTCTGAGTATAACCAATTCAAATACAAAAAGAATTATTAAAAGCGATTCACAATTGACAAAGATATCGGTTAACATACATAAGATTAAGTTCTGTTCATTCCTTCCACCCTTGGGCTTGGAATATTTTTTCTAATTTGAAGGACACTATCCTCATGTATCAGTAATGCAAACAATTTTTTTTTAATCGGTTTCAAGTAGACGAAAATACGTAGACACGAAGTGGGTGAAAATCAAATAAACGATATTTCACCCCTTTACGGGTTGAATATTTTGTTCAAATTTATATGGGACCACGTCTGAGTATAGCTAATTCAAATAAAAAAAGAATCATTAAATTCGGTTTGCAATTGACGGAGATATCGATTAACATACGTAAAAAAAATACATACAACCGAACATAGTAACCTCCTCCTTTTTCGAAGTCGGTTAAAAATCCATTAATACATCAATAAATTAAATATATTGTATTTGTATATATTTTCGTATTTGGATTATAAATATCAAATGGTACAAAGGAGTACTCGTAATCATTTGATAAGAATAAATTACTGATAACGTGTTTTGCTATGAGAAGTCGATATATTGTAATAATGATGAATGAAGGTCGAGCTTGTCTATTGAATATTGTGCGCTTAATATTACCAATATATACTAAACATTACTACCTCAATAAAGAGAATCATTACATATGTAATATAACTTTAACAACGCAAATTAGTACTTTTTATTGGCCCCACTTTAGTTTCCTATAAACTAAATATATTCTTATATGTGTATTAGAATATTACTGGAAACTGCAGCTACGTATTAAAACCAATTGAATAATAGTAAGAATCATTTCAATAATTAAGTGTGTAGGGTAAAATCTGCTCTTAATTTTTTTTAAATCTTTTATCCATTAAGTTCTTTACTTATCCACTGTTCTTTCTTACTTAAGTCCCATTATAACCTTTATGATTGTCTTGAAAAGTTTTCATCGTGAACGCAGTATTTTAGTAGTGATAGGTGTCCAAACAAACAGAAAGACTGACATTTCAAAAAATAATTGGAAGATATTTTATTACTTATTCCTAGACACCGCAACAATTTTTTTTACAGTAATCTAAAAAGTACAGATACGTTAGATTTACTTTTTTTTATGACTGGGATCTTGATGTCCCAGTCGGCGGGGCTCTGCTGTGGTAGGCACTAGGCAGAGACTTTGTTATTCCGGATTTAGTTCCAATTCCACTTTCATATTTTGTCAGTGATCTGTAAACTTGTCGTTTTTTCGGTTTATGATTCTATTCTTGTTCTTCAGTTCTAACTCTTGTCAAATTTTGTCCTCCTTCCCTTCTACTCTCACACATCTCTTCCGTTTTCGTCATCGATCTAAAATTTCAATCTTGTTCTTCAATTTTAATTTTTATCAATTTCATATGTCTTGCCCTCTACTCTCACACATTTCTATCTTCTTGTCTTCCTATTTCCTTCTTTATCGTGTGTCAGGTTGCCACTGTATAAATCTCTTCTATAGTAGCTGTTTAAGGTCCGAATGTGGTTTATTTCGGGTAGCACTGCATAGCACACTGTTTACCCTATACGTTATATTTAGCTTATCAATTTAGTTTACATTATTAACAAATTTCATTTATTGTTTCTTCTTTCTACATTATTTCCACATTTACATAGATATAGATTGAGATTGTTTCAAGTTATAAGAAAACTTGCATAAAATTACTTGTATTTTTGTATGGCTTAAGGGGGCTCTAACTATTGGAACTTTTACAATATGACTACAAATTAAATCTTTCTCTCTCTATATTTCTCGCTGTTTTATTAAGCTCTCATTTATCCGCTGACAACCAGTAAGATTGATCAACAATTGAACTTCATTGAAACATGATTATCACTGTGGTAACACAAAACTCTTGGACGCGTGACCAATGCGCACGAGACGACGCGACGTAGAATCACTCAACATCTTAATCTGGAATACATTTGCGTAATTACAGGGTGCTTAGCATTTTAGAACCCGTCTCAGAGTCGCCTGACCGATGTTCGCACGCATTGTGCAATCCCAACAACAAAGACATAAAAACAATTAACCACCACAATATATATTTATTATTTACAAAGAACACCTTATATAATACGATTTTTTTCTAAGTCCTTAGATGAAACCTTCTTAATAACTTGAACATTATCTATAAAATCGCGGACAAATTAAAGAATAGTTATAATGATAATACATATTTCCTCTCGTATAGAATTGATGCAAAAAGAGTGATTGATGACGCTTACAAAAGATCCTAGTTTGATGTGGGAGGTAGAGCAGACCGACAGATACGCAAAGATGGAATCAATCAACACGACAAAAAATGTGCTTCACTCTACCGTTATTTCAGCAGCTTAATCATCCTATTGTTTGGCTAATAACATAATTTGACACTATTCAAATTAATTATAGTTCATATATTCTTTGTAACCATACAGACAATTATTTTGAACTAGCTTTTACTCGCGGCTTCGATCATTTTAATATAAATTTAACTTATCCCTCAGAAGCAATACTTTTTTGATTATGAAATGTACCCACTCTATTTCCTTTTCTATACACCTGACTATTCGTACACAAAATTTCACGATGATGATTGAAATAGTTGAGATGTGAAAACATAACAAACTCCTATTGTCATTTATAATATTACTTAGGGTATATGGATTTGATAAAGCTATAGAAAACTTTGAATTAATGTGCGAAATACGAATATCAATGAAGTCATTCACAAAAATATAATGTATTTCTATAGTTCATAGCTAAAAAATATACTTAATATTCAACTATGATAGATAGTTAGAAAAGCAACCTCTATTTAGGCATTTTAATAGCATAACGACAAAACATTGGCTTTGAAATATCCATGAAAATAGCGTATATTTTAGTTTACATTATGTACCGTAATCTAAAGAGGTCATTTTGATGCCGATATTTACTCATATCCACTGTTATCCTAAATTAAATTATTAGGATGCAGAATAGGGGAAAATGTTAAACAAAACAGAAAAAAAGGTAACTCACAAACTTACAAACAATCAAACACTATCAAGTCTAACAAAGCCGTCATACTTTAAATGCTTTAGTTCCGTACATACGTTTACTCAATATCTCGACATCTAATCTTTCTATGAGATTCCTAAAAGATAATCTAATCGATTTAAATTGTTATAGCTGTAAGGTAATGCTTTTGTTGATTTACACGAAGATCACAGATATTATCAAGTGTCAATATCATTATTCTTTGAAAGAATAGTCTGTTGACAACATTCCATATCTCCTGAATGGCATTAGATCATAACATAAACAAAGGACAGCACACCGTGTCGGTGATTCAGTGACCAAGAGATCTGCATTAGGGTTGCTTCCAAATAAGATTTTGAATAACACAAGTTAGTAATTTTATTCATTAAAATTATTACAGGTCACGAATGATTATCATCAAATATGATTCGGGAAAAAATAATCATTTATATAGCAATTAGAGGTCCTTGTTGAGTTTCATCATCATCATCAGCCTCTAAGAGACACACTGCAGGGTCATAATACTCCTTTCTAAAGGAAGGTATGATCATTATCATCATGCCAGCCCCACGACGTATTGGCGATTTCAAACGATTAAGTTCAGTTGAGTTCCCGTTTGCTATATAAACATCTCTAGAAATACAACAGTACTGTTTACTTAATTAGAAAAGTTTTATAACAATGCTATGTGAATATTTAGACAGAAATTTAGGTAGGTACTGCAAAGATAATTATGTCGGGCAGCGATAAATGGTGTCCAAGTAGAAGTATGACGTCAGCCATAGTGACGTCATGGCTATAATTTGATGGATCAATCCCCCATGAACAATGGAATAATACGTTCACCGAAACAGAAACACAACACTGACTATAGTTACGACGAATTATCCGTAGGCCTGACTAGCTCAAATGTCTGAGGGATTATACACAGCATTTTTTTTTTTCGGACTGACAACGTTATTGGCCTTGCAAGCCCTTTACAGCTTCACCGGAATACATACACAACATCTAGTCATTAGTTGGTTTTTAAGGAATCATAAACAGCCGATAACATCCACCAATAGTGTTTGAAGTCATTATAGTAAAACCCCCGAAATAGTCAATAGCGCTGTATCACAGGTCAATAGTGATAGTTATATATATATATATATATATAATTAATATTAGGTCTTTACCTATAAATTTGCCGTTTTGTATGAAAAAATTTAAACGAGTTTTTTTCATGTATTTTTTATTTGTATTAATCGAAGTAATCACCCATGTAATCAATGCATCTTTGCCAACGCAGTGGCAGTTTATTGATGCCCTTCTTAAAGAAATCAGCTGGACGGGAGACAACAAATTCTACAAAGGCATTTTGTGCTGCCTTTCGGGTATTGAATTTTGCTCCCGCCAAGGAGTTATCCAAATTCTGGAAAAAGTAGTAGTCTGTAGGCGCAAGGTCTGGTGAGTAGGGCGGATGACGGAGAACTTCCAACCCCAGTTCTTGCAACTTGGAGAGAGTCTGCTGTGCAGTATGAAGTTGCGCGTTGTCGTGCAGGAGCAGCGGAGACGAGCGATCGACTAATGCTGGTTGGATATGTGCCAGCTTCTCCATCATTGTGTTCAGTTCTTTACAGTACACATCTGCAGTAATGCTCACCTCATTTGGTAAGAAGCTGTGATGAATCACGCCGGCGCTAGACCACCAAACAGTGACCATCACTTTTCTAAGGGTAAGTTTTCGTTTAGGGCATTGTTTAGGTGCTGAACTAGGATCCAACCAACTTGCTGAGCGCTTGCGGTTATTAAACAGAATCCATTTTTCATCGCAGGTAATAACGGGGTTAAAAATTCCTTCATTTGTGTGTCTGTTGATCAGTGTATGGCACGTCTCGAAGCGCACTTCGCGCTGGCGATCATAGAGTTGGTGGGGCACCCATCTGTCAAGCTTTTTACCTTGCCAATTTGACGCAAATGGATCAATATTGTATTGACGCTAACGTCGAAAGCTGCGACTAATTCTGCCGTAAATTGTGTATCATCAGCTTCCACAATCGCCTTTAATTCGTCATTGTCGACCAAAGTCTTTGGACGACCGCGAGGTTAATTTTCAAGTCGAAATTCCTAAAAGGGAGAATTCCTAGGAAGCGAGCAAACTAATAACAGATGGTGCGTTGGTTTGTAGTGTTAGCTCCGTAAACGTCGTTGATGTTGCCACGATGGTACTCATATTCCATAATTACTCGAATTTTTAACATATCCATGATGGCAAAAAAGATTGAAATGCGATGAAAATGTAACACTAATCAATAAACAAATGACTACTTTTGGAAAAAGAATTCCATGTTTTTAAAATAAAATTAATTTGAAATTAGAATTCTTAGTCAAACAACAATTATTTTGATTTGAAATGGCCAGTACTACAGAACGGCAATTTCATAGGTAAATACCTATTATTAAATGAAAATATAAAATGTGACAACCCTATTTTGAAAGTACAACAGTAAGCAGTATTGTGTTACACTGAATAGGAATTAATGGAACAAACATTTGTACTCATCTTCAAGTATATGCACGCAATTTGCAAATATTAGAATTTAAAATTATTATGAATTAACACCAGTGAGCAATGAAATTACATATAAAAATTTACATGTTATGAATGCAATGAGACATCTAGGCTTTAGTGTGTGAACTAGATTATTTATTGTTTAACATTCTCAACACATGTAAAGACATTATGGTTCTCATTTTATAAAAGCCTCAAATCACTATCCTCTTACCCTTATTCCACCTAAGCATGAATACCATATGTTTTACTCTATAACTCTTCTTTCAGCTGTCAACTTAGTATTCCCACTGTTTATACACATATCAATCCTTACACAATCCATTTTTACCTTTTTTGGTGTTCTATATCTATCCATTTTCATTCTTAACTCTTTTCTAGTTGTACAACTTTTTTTCCCTATAATCTTACAAAGATGATCTAAAATCTGGATTTAATTATGTGATAAAATATTCTAATATATCAAAAATGAAATGTGAATAATATTATTATATAATATAATTAAATTCATAATTTCTCTTAGATCTGTTATTTAACTGACCTGCTTATTCATACAATATTTATTCTGATAAGATTCAGACAATGCTATATGATAATCTCAAATTTAGAAGGTTTATTCACCTCTCCTCATGAGTAATGTCTATAAACATGAATGTGTATCTCTACAGGCAAATGAATGACACTACTACAGTTGATTCATCAGTATTAAATGTTCTGATTAATATGTATACTTATTCTGAAACTATTTCAAATTTATAAACCACAGTACATTGAATATAATTATTTTTTTATGTGTCTGTAATTGTGATGCATCTTATATTTGAACCTCAATCTAATGCCAGGAACAAACTTCCAGTTTATTTGTGGAAGATAAATTTCAAAAGTGCAGTATCATGTTCTCAAGGGTTCAAAAGATGATATTTTATAGGAAAGCAATGAATGAGAATTTGAATAATGATGGATTTTCTAAGGATGAAATTTTTTGAATAATAGAATGTATTTTTTAAGTATATGTGTACATATTTTTGTTAATTTTACATGTTACTATAAAAAAAAATTCTTGCTATTAAAATGAATTATTTTTATCAATGTATTACTGCTTTCACATATATTTTTTTGATAAATAAACAACACCAAAGTGAAATGAAAGCTCTATATAACAAAATTATTTTATTTTGTAATCCTCTGATTACATTAAATAATTACACATTAAAATATACTCTTGGATAATTAATCTGCTAAATTTTATTATTTTTTTGATCTGGTTGTATATATTAAATGGGACAAATGATTAAACAATTATCTATAGTAAAAGAATACAAAATATTATTGCTTATATTTTTTTGGGATTTTAATCATATTAACAATAATCAAAATAGTAAGTAAAATTTAATAAGCTAGGAATCATTTCATAAAATCCTATTTTAAATAAAGGTAACATAAAAAAATGGAATATCAGAATTCTTATCAGTGATTATAATAATTTGCTGGTATTATAATAATCAAATGATATGTTTGTAAATGAAGGTAGTCAATTAATATTTATTGAATTACACTCAGGAAGTACCCAAGCATTGTTCACAACTAATACATGATTTATACTCATCATACAAATAGAGATTACAAGTACATCAGCAGACTGTGCGTTTAGGCGTCGATTTACATCGAATCGCATACTCAATTACCCACGCGTGTAATTCACGCCTTTCCTCAATATCATAGTATCTCAATCATATTAAAACCAAAACAATATATAATCTACTACCTATACGTATAAAATGCCAATAAACACGTTCAAAAGAATGCAAGCCCTAGTCAATAAATATTTTCAAACATACAAATTGACGCAGCTACTCCGCGCAGCTGATATAAACAACGTCTATGAATTCAGAGAATCTCACCTCATCGTAACCCTCGTTTTTCTCCTTCCCCGAGAGCGGCCTGCATCGTACTACAACTTTCACACATTCATTTAATGCAGTTCGCGGCCGAGCTGACTTCTCCATCTTCAGGCAGCTCTCGTATGTCTTCTTCAAACTCAAATGCAACGATATCGATCCATTCGGGGAGCCCTTATCGGCATCACCGTACACAAACGTCCGCACAAATACAAAACAATTATTTAATAAACACTGTCATTTATTAAAAATTGTAACACTATTTATAAATGTTAAAACGAAACATATATGTAAAAAATATTTCGAAAACACAAATTGTCAACACACGACGGAGCATAAACAACCACCCCAAACCGACAGTCCTTTTCTACTGCTTTTGATTGTATTGTATTTCAAGTTTGTTTTCCCGCTATCTTTTCTCGAGATCGGATTGGCCGTTACACGTGCTTCTAATATACAGATAAGCTCATATTGTTCAGATAATATAGAGACAAACAATTTATTTAATAAGAACAACAATAATAGTAAATATTGTTAAAAAACATATACCATAATATTATACTATAAGACATGCCAACTATAGCATAATATAAGCTATGATGGACATTTATAGATTTATGTTTTAACAACTGAAGCCTTGAATAAATAACATTCATTTATTCCTTCATTTTATTTAATAACATTAATTCAAGTGTTTATTTTACCAGTATTTTGTATACTAAAACGTAACTAACATCATTTCTAATGTTTTTTCATTGATTATTTATTACAAGCCACCAACATAACGGTAGACATGCGGTCTAAGATTAGAACAGGAATATCTCATTGAATGTTGATATTCGGCTGTGTATCACTATCGACAGAGAATATTTGAAGTGTTTTTAAGCATAGACATATATTTAAATTCACCATATTATAACAAGTATTATTACGGCAACACTTTTTAATGTTGTATTTAAAATAGTAGCTTTGTTCCGATATATTTTTAAGTACTGTGTTGAAAGTGAAGAACAGCTTATTATTTAAGTAAAGCCACATTGCTATTGATTATTTAATTTTATTGAAATAAATAGTATTGTGACATCATAGGATTAAAAAATATTTGTGCCCACATGTATAAAATAATTCTTGCTAAAAAAGAAACTAAGCTATAAAAATAAAACCAGAGATCACTATTACTCTGTGTTCACTATCACAGAGGACACAGATTCATATGACTACTGTTGCCGTTTTCGCGACTTTGTCGCTAGATCTAGCGGATTTTGGACATGTTCAACGACTTTTTTTTCAATCTAGCGGCTTAAAAAAAAATTAGTGACTAATTGAATATTGAAAAAATTTAAGTATTTTGGTACCAATTTAATTGTAATTACTGGTAACAACATGAATTGCTGATGTTGTTTTTGGAATTTCTCTACTAGAATGACGTTCGATCTCGGGGACGACCAGAATGAAAACAGCAAGAAGAATTATAACGTGACTAAAAGTTGTTACATCTAATTCAAATAAAGCCTTTTGTTCGTTTTATCACAGTAAAATATTTATATTCGCAATATATTATTTTCACTAAATTTTTTTACAATGAAATATGAAACATTTAGCAACTTCTGGCGGATTTTTTTATGTATTTTTCAAAATCTTACGACTTTTTAAATGACGTCTGGAGACTTTTTTATTTCTTATACGGCAACACTGCATATGACATATATACAAGCTTCATTGTCCATGGCATACATCTCCGCTAGGAGTAATATTATTCTTTGAATACTATTCTGTGGCATACATACTAGGACTGTTGATATTTTTAAAAATATCGGATTTTTGATATATCGATATTTATGTAAATATCAATATCGAACCTCGATATATTGGAAAAAATATCGATATTTCGATATATCGACTATGTAAAAAAATGTAATTCAGCTTAACATTGATTTACAGTTTTTAATCCAGTATATTTGTACAATTTATACCATATATGTTTTAAAATATAACAGTACAGTTCTAAGAGCCACTTGCATAAGCGTTATTCAATCACATTGATAATCGTCATCATTATTGTTTTATCTAAATAGGAAAATTATGTCTACCAATATTTTTCAGTCCATCTATTACCAAGTTTTTTAAATAGTGGTAGTCTACTAGTTTCACTAGTAGAATAACATTTCGATGTCTGCTGGTTCGAACCCCGGTGTGTAAAACCCGTGAGAAAACCCGAGCCTTAGAAATGTTCTTTTAGTATTACTATATGTGAGAAAGCGTACAATTGTGGTTTTCTCAGAGTTTGAAATTGCCAATACGCCGTGGGCTAGTGTGGTGATTATGTCCATACCTTCTTTCAGGAAAAGGTCTATAGCCCTGCAGTGGCTCGCTTACAGGCTGATTGTAATGAATATTTTTCAACAAGAGATTTTTCAAATACTATTATTGAGTTCAAGTCCCCTTCCGGCTTTGAGAAGGCAGTAAAACTTCAAGACTTCAGTGGACTGTATATTTTATAAAAGGAATACTTTACAATTCTTTCTTCGTATTTCGAGAGCCGGTAATTCACATACATTTTTGCTATATATCTACACGATTAAAGACTTACAACTAGTACATTGGTTATGTCCTAAGGACGCCGCCATTTGCCATACACATTTATAATTCGCATTAATCGACGATACATTTTTCATGGTGGTTCAGTACAATATCAATAATAATCGGTATAGCGGTTAAATTCAAATATTGTTAACGATACTTTTAATCGTTACATAAGGCTATTTACTTGAGTAATACACATAAGAACACGTTATTTACTCTTCTTAAAACATTATACCTCGAGTTACACTAACATAAACATTATATATTAACACATACGGTTTTACCGTGAGATATTCTATGTACGAGACATTAAGCGACATAACACTCATTAATACTACATAGAACACATTATCTTTGACATTAGAACCTTATTAATACGTAAGACATTATAATAAAGGACGTAAGCCTCTTTAATATTCCAAACATAATTATTCATCTACATTCAAACATACAAAAACTTTACATGAGAAATTATATTCATAATGCTTAACGTTGTTAAGCCTCGCAAGACGTTTACGTCATAATGCTTGCTCTACCTACGATATTTTTATGTATCTTATTCTACAAATATTAACGAGGCTCAGCTGTCCGTAACAACTATTTACTTCATATGTTCAGCAGTTTCACCAGGTACTACGATTACTACTAGCCTGCTTCATATTCATTGATCCAAAACGTGGCAGCGTAGACAATAACGGAAGGAATAAGATAAATGCAGGATGCTTGAAATGGAGAAAGATGTTCAGGTTATGCGATCCACGAATGCCCTTGAAACTCACGTGGAAGGCGTATAAAATTGTTATAAGACAGTTATACTGGATGCATCTGGGTGCTAGGTTACAAAAGGAACAGATGAGAAAAAACTGTACGCGGCAGAGCTGCGATTGTTAAGATGTATGGTGTAACTAGAAGTGATAGAATAAAAACGTATCAGATAAAGTTTGAAAACATCACCAGTGACAGAGGAGTTGAGAAATAATAGGTTAGCATGATACAGGCATGTCATAAAGAGAGATGAAAGACTTATAACTAGAATAGTTTTAAGTATGAAGTTAAGTAGATATAAAAGTAGACGAAACCGAAAAAAGTATGGATAAAGTATGTAAAAATAACATATGCAATAGGTATGAATTCTCAGATTATATCTGACTGAGGAGACTGTAAAAAAAAACATAATGTATCGATTCAACCTAGGTGGAATAAGGCTAAGAAAATGATTATGAATAAAAAAAATATCGACCGCCGATATCCAAATTATAATATCAAAATATCGATATATATCCAAAAAAATATTACTAAAAAATATCGATATTATAAGATAAAAATATCGATAATTCGATATTTTATCAACAGTCCTAATACATACATAACTTCATCTGTCACTCTGTGTTGTTTGTTTGCATTGATATACTGGATCTTTGAAATCTACTTTTAAACAAATTCTATGTAACATGCCTGTGCTTATACATGACATTATTTTTATTATGACATAAGAGGTGAAAAGTTGGAAAGAAAACTGAATAACGTTCACGGCTTCGTACAGACGAAATGTCTGTCAATTTAACTATAACTCTCAAGAGGGTCAGCAAAATATACCATGAAGGGGTAAGAGTTGCATATAGGAAATAAATTGATTGGAAGATAAAACTTACAACAATCAGACCTAAAGTTTGTTCTTAGAATGTTTTACATGTCTCAACAGAATACGTGTACAGAGTTCTATAGATATATTTGCTGAGAAATACTATTTGTTTTATTCTCCCGCTGTGGGCATTTGTGGCATATAAATAAAATAAACCTGAGAAACGTTGAAAATTTTGTTTTGAATTCGGTGTAATCCTGAAATAAGGATTGTGAGGTGGCAGACTACTCTATATACCACTCCCCCGATGCAGAAAGTCATAGTTACTGATATATTCATGATCAAAGTTTTGAGGCTATACCACTTACGATCATTGCTAATTTTGTATATTAACAACTTGATGATTTTTAAGTTGAAACAAAAAGGTTTATACAATACTATATCTATACGGGTAGAGCAAGAAATGATTGCTACAAAAGTGTAAATATTATGAATTTTTTTTTAAGTTGTAAAAATCTTCTAACAGTACTAAAAATTCTAGTAATTTTGCATAAGGAAAGGTTCAGTTTTCAACAAAAAAAAAAAAACTTGTATGAAATTATGTATATTTATCTACACATTAATGAGTAAATTATTTATAGAAACTCATAAATCCTGAGAAGCAGCAAAATACATTTACAATAAATTTCTGTTCTAATTTTTCACCCAAATATCTCGCATTTAAGATCATAGTGATTAAAAAAAATTAAATCGAAAACACCAAGAAAATTGAAATGTATTCGCAATACTAACTTATATAGAGATATAATATATATAAGATTTATATTATATAAGGTATATATATGATTTATATTTGTTTTTTTTTTTTCATAAAAAAATAATTAGAAAACAAAAATAAATATATATAAAACAACATAATTATAGAATTATAAACCTTAAAAATGTGCATCTGAAGAAAAAATCACATTCAGACATATAGCTTCAAACATATAAAGAAAAACTACATGTCTCTGTGGTAAGGGGGGGGGGGGGGCTTTTGAAAGTGGTAACTAACCCCTATAAAAACAATCCAAATTCGTGATGCACATTTCTAATGGCAACTCCCAGAACAAGCTCATAGGCAAACAACATATATACAAATTTCAATATTGCAAGAAAAACAAACAAATATTCATTGATAGATAGCATAAACTGTTCACTAAATTAGAATAGAGCATGAGTTTGATGATATCTAATTTGTTTTTAGAAATAATTTAATATGTAATAGGAAACAATAGCCGGTGTGGTGGTTGTGGAGACCAACAGTGATGTGAGACATGAAGGTCTCTCCCTCACAATGGAGGGTTGTGTCAACTTGCAGCTCAGCACCAAAAATGTGGGCATATTTGAAGCCTTTTCTAACAGCATTAAGGTCTGTAATAGTACTCAAAAAAGTATCTATTAGACAATATTGCTTTGAAAAATAAGCCATATTAAATTAAAACTAGAAAGTAGAGTTCACCTGTAATTTGGTATTTGAAAAAAAACCTCATATACTTCTATTATATTCATATATAACATTCGCTTATCCTCTGTGGAAGCATTTAAACCAGTAAATACACCAAGATTAAAAATATGTTTTTAATATATATCATGTTTCACAATCACTTTACTTACTACTGCGTTTGTCATTATATGAACCAAAATAAAATCTTTTGATAAAAATGTAATGAATCTAATAAAGCATTTATAACACTAAGAAGCTACTATAAAAAAAGTAGGATTAATTTATGAATAATACTAAGAACCTGTTTTATTTATAGCTTTTCCTATTTCTTTCATGTATAACCAACACACATTCAAAATTTCACATATTTTTGATATACTGATACATTGATAGCATTATTCCACAGCCTATAAATTTAATAAACACAACAATAGAACTAGCTCCTCCCGGGAAGATACCAGTGGGCACAACAGAGATCCCATTTGAGATGCCTTTACGTGCTAAGCAGGCAACGTCCCCTGGATACCCCGGCCTACTCGAGACCTACCATGGGGTCTTTGTTAGTGTAATGTACACACTGAAGTGCAGCATGCGAAGATCATTCTTGAACAAGCCACTCAACACTAGTTGCCAGTTCTTTGTACAACATAAACAGGTGGATATGCTTTAAAATTGTATAAAATCCTTGAAAAGGTATAAATTTGCCTTATTGGAATCTTATAGTTTTGACAATCTTCTAGTTAATTATTACTACCATTATCGAGTAGGTAATGATATTAAAGTTTCTGATGATAATTTCAATATTCTCACTAGATGCTGGCCCACTTACTGGAACTTTCCATGAAGTTTTCTTGGCAAGTCAGAAACCATGCTCTGTGATATTACTTCCCATTGACTTCATATGTGTACAATAACTGAAGGATATTAAAAACAACACCAATATTACAAAATATAGAGCTAAATAACACAAGATTATGAATGAAATATAAGATCTATTAAATGACATTTTAAGAATCTGCCAAAAGCTCCTGGAAACTTATTTCATAGTTTTATAATTCTAATATAATCCTAGGAAAGTAGTCTGAATTTGGTTTCTCTTAAAGAATTCTGTACAGGTACAATTATTTTAAGAAAATAGTGTTGTTATTCCCAATGTAATAATTTTTCTTTTATATCATATAGGAGACAAATGAACCGGCAAATCACCTGTTGTTAAGCAATCACTGCCGTCCATAGACACTATCAACCAGAGGAGTCTCAAGTGCGTTGCCAGCCTGTATTTGGGGGAATGGAGAGAAAGGGAGGGAGGTTAGAAGAGTGGAGAGGGTCCGGGGAGATGGATCTTCGGCACTCCCATTGACCGAACGAAACTAAACAATGTAAGCACTGTTCCTTCATATCTGTTTTCTGTGAGAGGCTGGTACTACACCGAATGAGCTGACAGTTATAATACTGCTTTAATGAAAGGTTAAAGTATATTAATGAGCAATTGTTTTACCATCACCATCAGGCTGTAAGAGACCCACTACAGGGTCATAGGTCTCTTCCTGATGGAAGGTATAGATATAATCTCCACTCTAGCCCACAACAATTTTTGAGAAATCCACAGTATGACGTTTTCCCATATATAGTACACAGTACTACAAGTATATTTCTCAGAATGAGGTTTCCTCACAATGTTTACCTTCACTATTAGCTGATAGTGTTAGCAATTTAAAGTAGTAAATGTACTCTAATACCAAATTTTTTGGTATTGGTTGGTACATGCCAAGATTTGAACTTGCAGACATTGGATTGAAATTCCTCTATTCAAACCACTAGACCACAATGACACCACAACTTATACTGTTTTAGGATGGTTAATATGTTTGTTTAGTCTACCTGACTAGACTACTATCACGCTTATGTTGTAAATTTATCAACAATCTGGCAGTTACACTTGAGAGCCAGTCCTCTTCTTAGCTTTGCATGGATACCAGCAGGATAACTTCATCATTCAAGGTCAGGCAAAATAAAAGATAAACTGTATAACCTACAATATTCAAAATACCATGTTGTTACCATTTATAGACATGAAGTATTCATTGATTGAAATTTACATGAATATGAAGAACAATTAATATTAATGTTAAGTGACATTTTGTAGAGTTGTAATGAATATATTTGTGCAACTTGACCCAGCAAGAGCCAGCACCTGTAAAGCCTGTGCGATGCGAGATAACTCCGGCGACGATCCGCGCTTGCAGCAAAACGAGCTCGCGTACTGCGATGCCGCAGTTTCAAATTTATGCAGAGATAAACTCCACCGTGTGTCCCCTTCACTGCCCTATCACTGGCAAGGTGATAACATGTTATTCATATTCTCACATAAGTATGAATATCATCATTAATAACAACATAATTATGGTTTTTGAAATGCGCTTTGAAATGAGTTTTCTATAAGCAAGCAGTGTACAATTTCTGGTTATATTTTCAATAGATTTATTTGACTTAGTATATGGGATGAAATACAGAAACTAAAGTCTCATTAGAAAACAAAATCTGTTTCTGTAATAAAGCCATTGCAATGTTACTGTAAAAATCAATACTAAACTGGATCATTAAATAAATACATATATAATTTTTTTTGGTTTAATACATTTTACCAAGAGGTTTGTAAGCCAGCAATAGTGACTACCAATAAATTAAAGATATCGCAACAGTCACGTGTACACTGTAATATACACGCGTTTATTATCAGGTATAGTAGTCCGGTGAAGCTGTGAAGGCCGAGTAAGGCCAATAGCGTAGTCAGCTCGAAAATAAAAATCATCAGGTACCGTGCAGTGACTATGACTTATTACAATAATGTTTGAGCAACTCTAATACAATGCATATCTTCACTCTTCTCTCGAGTGTAGGTAATAAATAAAATCATTGACAGTAGGATCAACCCTTCACTATATATCTGGTATTTATTTGAATATAGGGTTCAAATGAACTTAAATAGTGATTAATGCAATTACTTACAGATACGAGTAGAGGAATGTTCAGTACCAATTAAGTCAATAGAACTGCAGTTAGTGCGAGTGGAGACCTGCGGCTGTGCCGAAGGTTATTCTAGAGATGGTGAGATCAAGCTCGAATGGTTGTCGTAGAAGACAATTATAACTATGTAAATGATTGAAGACATGTGTTATTACATTTGTTAGCGACCGAGATACAGAATATCCAGATAGGCGATGGCGACGTGTGCCGCGCTCGGGACATCCCCCTCTACATGGTGCTGCCGAGGCTGTTCACGTGCCCCACCACCACTACGGTTCACTTTAAAATTGGTATAACATATCATTATTTACACTTTATATGTAATTCCACTCTCCTACAATTTATACATACTTATCCATCAGTAATGCGATTTAAAATCGAACAACTGTGCAATAAAATAGATTTCAGTTTTAAGAATAAATGTAACGAGTTGATATATACAAATATAACAATATCGTGCCCGGTGAATAATAAAAAAAACCTAAAAGCTAACTGCAGTACCACTACCGGGTTTGATTTTGAGTATAATCTATTTGAACACAACAAATATCATGAAAATCTATCCAACCGTTTAGGAGGACGTCAGTCACATAAACACGGACAGAAGAGTTATTTATAAGGATAGATCTATAATGTTAAATTTTATTATTATTATTTTCAGAGTTCGAGCTGAACATTGCTGTTATTTTCGAGGATGACTACTTGGTTACGGAAAATTTTCCAATTTTACTTCTACGGAGTAGATATTAATAAACATTATTCATTTTATATCTTTCATTTTTGTTTGGTGATGCTGTTTAGTGTCATGTAGTAGTATGTAATAGTTTTATATGCTGGAGATACATTTCTAAATGTAAGTGATTATGTATTGATTTTCTAACAATGATTTTTTTTCAACTGGTTCGACAAGATAACTGCACAGTACCTGATGGAGAGTACAGCACAGTCCACAAATATCGGCGACTGTCGGTATTCAAAAGCAACGGCAGTCGTCGCTATCATGCCGACCTGCAAGTGCCTCTTCACGCCTCTCTTGAAGGACCCCATATCATATGAGGAAGGCAACACACTGGCTGGGAGGCGATTCCACATCTTCACAGTACGACAAAGAAAAGAACTATCGAACTTCTTCGTTCTAGTTGGGATGGCGGTCACTGTGAATCTGTGGAGACGCGTACCCGCCCGTGTAGTTCAGTAGTCGAAAGGAGAAGATGGAATGAGGTTAAACAACTCTACAGAACACTTGACATGATACAGACGATAAAACACGCTCAGTGAGGCGATGTCTCTTCGCAACTGAAATGGTTCAAGGTCGTTAGCGATGTCTGTATCATTCACAATGCGGACAGCCCCTCGTTGCAACCTGTCAAGAGCTTCAAGGAGGTATTGGGCGGAACCATCCCAGAGATGCGAACAATATTCAATGCACGGTCTAACATGTGTCTTATAAAGAAGGTATAGTTGGCCGGGCGTAAAAAACCGTCGCACTCTATACTTGGTTAGGCCCCCTGAATACCCAATCTCTTAGATGTAGCATGATATTCCTAACATACAGCAACTTGGAAGATGGTTGGAAAAAGCTGATATGGTTTTTTACTTAACCAAAACAAATAACTTTTGTCTAAATATAAATCAACAGATGTTGAGCTATACGTGTTTAAATTCATCTAAAGGAAAATACTTTGTAGAGGAAATACAAGTACCTATCCATTGATTATTATTGAATATGTAGTGGTCAAAGCTTTTATTGTGGGGACACGCAATGCCTTTAAAAGGAAATTCGAAAATACCGAAAAATTGCCAAAGTTTGTTTTCGTTTTGAAATGTTTAGAACAGTATCTGACTACTATATGTCGGAAGTGCACAAACTAACAAGGTTTACATTTTTGCACTTTTTAAGTTACAAACAATTATGGACTTATAACTTACAAAAATTAGCGTGCCCCCAAAATATAAGTGACAAAAATATGGCTGGTGGTAGTCATACCAAATAAACAAAATCATAAATATTTTGTTTTATTTCATGTAAATATTATTAATGATAAATATATAAGATCGATACACAAATACCCTCCAGTTGAGAAGTGATTTTCGTCAATGTTTTGGTCGTGTCGTGCCCCACCTGCTAAGAACACACTGCGGGAACGCAAATTATTTTATATAAATGCACACAGTGTAAATTCTTTATAACTCTGTTATTATCAAAATAGGCCCTGTAATAAAGGAATCCCTTTAAAACCTATATTATATATACTGAAACAGTGAATTAATAAAATAAATATATTCATAATGTAGATATCAATAAATACATATAGTAAGTGTTATTATAGTTGTTTATATTATCAGTTTAAAAAAAGACTTTGACAAAATCTTTAAGATATATATTGAAATTTCTAACAAAAGATAGCTAGGTCTAAATAGCCACCATGTATTAACAGGTGGATCATTGCCAAGAACATGTTTACCATCATTCTTGTCTTGCAGTTTCTATACATATCAGGTAACTATTTTCTTTTGTTCATAAACCAACTCTCAAATTGTTAAAAGTGATATATGTCGTTGAAAACTTATCTGATACATATGATAGAAATGGGGAAAAATGAGTGACGTTGAAAAGTTTTAACTATTAAAAAAATATATCCCTTAAGTTTCCTTATGAGGAGTTTAGGTGCATGGTATTAAAACAAATCAACTAACTAATATTAAGTATTATTAAATAAAACTTAATATTATAGAAGTCATTTCTATATAAAGTTAGTTGAAAAACTATCATTAAAAACAGCTATAGATATGTTCTGTCCTGCACTTGGTGGTCACTCTAGGCCAGGTTGTCACATAACATTAGCTTGTAATGTAACTAGAAATATATAAAGTTGATAAAATAAGAATAGATTCAAAGTCAGGTAGATTTAAATATAATGAGCTATGGTTGTCATAGGTGATTTTGAAAATATATTAAGATTTCAATATAATTAAGGGTTACTATTAATTTGAGAGGAAATAAAAGTAAAATATAATAAAATTCTGTTTCATTTATTTTTAACCAAGAAACAATAACATAATATTTTTATTAAGATGTCACATTATTAAAATTACATCCGAATATAAAACTATAAGAAGATGACAAATAGTCAGGTTCTGGGTTCCAAGCCACAAACTGTCACCTTCGAGGAAATATTTTAAGATAATATTTAATATAAAACTACACAACATATTCAGACTAATATTCTACTACTTTAAATTAATTTCGTCAATTAGCTTTGTTATTCAAAAATTGGATGTAAAATGATACAGTATTATTATATTCTGCAAAAAATATGTAACCATCGACTTCAAACAAGTTGTGTTGTAATTTAACTTGTTAATGTGACATCAGCTATTGCTAATCAAATATGCTTATATAACTTCTTCAGATAATTATTTGTCTATCTGAATACATTATAGATGGTTTCAAACTAAATAATATTATGAAGTCGATAATTTGTAAAATTAATTTTACCTATCTTATACATATTACTATAATATTAGTTTATTAAAAGCTATTTTACAAATAAAATATCAATATATGATTATTGTACACAAAATAAAATTGTTTTAAATTAGCCATATAAGATGTCACTCCACGACATAATAGCTTAAAAATCTTTTTTTCGAAGAATTGATGTAAAACTATACATCTTTTTGTTAAAAATATTCAGGTAATATTACAATAGTACTTTACGCCCTTTCGCCAAAGCATACAACTGTACAGAGTAAGTCTAATTATGTATAATGTAAATTTGTACATAGAACTAGTATGATATATAATTTGTGAATATGAAAATAATTTCCAGTAACCCTCTACCGCATCAATTATGAAAAAAAAAAGTGTCCAGTAAATCGACGCCTCTCATGTAATGGTTAAATATTTCAATAACTTAAGAACACACGATGTTTTTGTATTGCTTCTTTTTTCTAGTATTTTCGTTTTTATGCATGTGATCATTACGTACAAAAATTTTATACATTGTCTTGTACAGATTTCGAATTGGATTGACTTGTTGTAATTTGTAACAGAAAACAAAAATAAGTAAAAATCTGCTGGTGGTTCAATAAACTCTAGTAACTGTGTGACTTGTGTAACTTTTCAATTATGTGCATCAAAAGCCTCATATTTTTTCGGTTCCCACTTGACTTTGGTGAGTTTATTTTTTTTTACTTCGCTATTTTTCTGAGTCATCTGAGGAATTACTATCTGTTTCGGGAATATACGAGATCTTTTGTGATGTTGTGTAGGAGCAACATATTCACTGTTAGGGCTGGAAGCTAATTCATCAACACTTAGTGAAGTATTACTAAGTATAAAATTAACATTCTCGATAGAGCCATAAAAACGAGTAGGATCCATTCTGTCATCAAGAACAAAGCAATTCCTTGTCTATCGCAAAAACGGATACGAAACTATATCTAGTTCCCACAAAAGATAGTTGTTGTTAGGTTAAAATACATACGAAACTAAAATAGAAAAAAATAGGAAAACCCCCCAAAATGAATACAAATTAGTAAAAAACAACATGATCATCATATTTTAATTTTTAATCAAGGTATATTAACTTGCTTCAAGTTGAAAAACTTTTTTGAAAAAGGAGTTTACAGCCACTGTGCTGAACAGCTTTTATTTAGCAACTTTAATTATTTTATGTGTTTATAGCCCGCCATCGTTAAATTTTTCTTAATCTTACAAAAGATGGAAGAAATTTTAACAAGGATTTCCAATATTAATAAAAGAATCTTAGTTTGTGGTGTCTTTAACATAGATATTTTGAGTTTTTCGCCAGAAGTTATACTATAATCACGTCAATATTTAGGTCATTTAACCTAGGTCCTCTCTTTAATGTGCCAACTCGAATCACTTCTCAAACTGCATCTTGCATAGACAACATCTTCACTGACTTTAAAACCATTGGCGGTAGTATTACTACAGAGAGACGGTCCGATCATAAAAGACTAATTGTTAAAATGAACTATAACAAACCTAGCGATGCGTATAAGAAAACAGCTAAACTTACATCCCACGCTAAATTAGATTGTCTAAATCACAATGTTGTGCAAAGACTATCTTCTAGTACTTTAAGTAATCAAGATCTAAATGAAGATTATGACAGCTTGTTTAATATTATAAAGACTGAATTTAATAAACATTGCCCAAGAAAAAGTTATTAATGTTAAAAATAAAAATAATTTTAGTGAATGGGCTACCATAGGAATTAAAAAGGTAGAGATCGATTATACGTTTTATATTATTTCATGCTTATGTTAGAAATTATTCTAAAAATTTTAAACGTGTTTGTGTAGCTGCAATAGCAAAATTTTTAGGAAATAAAGTTCTTACGTCTAGTAATAAGACCAAGACTGTGTGGCAAATTATAAATAAAGAATTAGGAAAAAATAAGATACATTATAATACGCATAATCTGGATGTCGACGGAGTACTCATTTCAAACAGTTCAGAGGTAGTGACTGTTTTCCAAGCTTATTTTACAAATATACCTGTACACTTTACAGTTAACAAAATATATTAATTCATCAGCCCATGGTGCCGTATCGTTTTTAAAAGTCTGAGTGCACCTATCAAGTCAAAATGTAATTTCACATCTATTAGTGCAGGTGAAACAATAAGGACCTTTCAACTATTACATTTGAAGCATACTGAAGACATAGGGGAATGTCAATAATGGGAGTTCAGTCCTTAATTATTAATTTTTCACCATGTTTAGCTAACATATTTAATCAGTGTATAGCACAAGGAACCTTCCCCAATCTGATGAAAATAAGTGGTTCCTTTATTTAAATCAGGCTGTAAGAATAGTTTTAGAAATTATAGACCAATTTCTGTTCTTCCACCGTTAAGCAAAAACTTTGAGAAGATTATGCTTAAGCAATTGAAGCGCAAGAGATTTTGGATGGTCGACAGTTTGGCTTCACAAAATCAAAATCAACTACTGACGCTGGTGCGACGCTTTTAAGTCATATATTGCGGCCTGCGGAGGGATCGCAGGGCGTAATTGGTATGTTTTGTGATCTATCTAAGGCCTTTGACTGCGTTGAACATAGTGCCCTTATTCTGAAATTAAACGTTACAGTATTTGTGGAGCCTCTCTCGACCTTCTGAGCTCCTATTTAAAATATCGCTGTCATAAAGTTAGTATAGATGGGGCAACATCTGCGGGATCCTTGACTCGAATTTGCGTTCCACAGAGTTCCATTTTAGGGTCATTTTTATTTTTAGTATATATAAATGATCTGCCGCTAGTGGTTGACAACTGTGCAAATTTGGTTCTTTTTGCGGATGACACGTCGCTTACATTTAAAGTAAAAAAAATAGGTTCTGAGTTAAGGTATGTAAGCAGTATCTTAAATAAAATTTCATATTGGTTTGCATTACATAATTTATTGCTAAATGCAGACAAAAACAAAATACATAAGATTTACTCTGCCTCCTGTTCCACCTACTGATAGTAAAATCGAGATTCAAAGGAATCTAATTGGCTTAGTTGACAACACCTTGTTCCTGGGTATCAGAATTGATTCTAAGTTACAAGTATTTTGTTATGTGGGACAGCAGCTGAGGTGGATACCATATTCCTACTACAAAACTACGGGCAGTTCGAGCAATCTATAATTTGGGGCCTCGCGAATCATTAAAGACTAAGTTTCAGGAATTCGGTATTTTAACTCTGCCCTTCCAATACATTCTTGAGAATTTGATATATGTCCACAAAAACTTAGATAATTTGGATTTAGTAAAATACCGACATAATGTAAATACTAGAAATAATAAAAAACTGGTCACTCCACGGCTGACTAAGATTAGTAATAGTTTTTTAGGTAATAGTGTTAGATTTTATAAGAAAGTCCCAAAACACATTACCAACTTGCCAGATAATAAGTTCAAGTGTTATGTATGTCAAGCGAGTCTTAATTCATACAGGCTATTACAGAGTGGATCAATATGTGAACGATGGCGACGTCTAGAAGTGAGGTCTCTCTCTGGGCATCCACCAAAAACGAATGTAACCTTATGTTATATGTGTGTATACCTTATGTTTACAACATTATGATTATACATCAATAAAAACGTATTATGAAAAGATAAACCATATCGAGTTTTTTGCCGGTTCTTCTCGATGACTGAACTGAACTTTTTATGTTCATAAGTGCCTTTTCAGGGCCTAAATTGAATAAAGAGTACTTTGATTTGATTTTGATGGGTCCGTATGCAGTAGAGGGTTAAGTACCTTAATAACGTTAAAATATCTTACAATTCAAGATCTTACTGTAACGTGTTAAGATTTTTTTTTACAACTCGTATGTTGTATTATTATTTATAATGTATTGTTGATGATTTAGAGAGATCATTCTGAACGACTCTATCCTAAACATACTTCCTGTATTTCTTATCAGAATGCTACACCACATAGTCAAAAAAGACTGAAAAGAAACTTTCACATACACATTATGATATTTTAGATTGTAGAAATTGAACGTCCTTATCTTTAGTGTTTAAGTCTGTGTGAGTAAAAGTCATAAACTATATCTCTTGCGCCCGCTACTTTCTTCTTATTGTAAATTTTGATCGTTATTATATAAAATTACACACATTAGCTTGTAATAACCTTTTCTTAATTTTAAATTACAGTTCAATGTACAGTTCAATGGAAATGCTTAAGAATATGTATCTTAGATAATATTGTGAGAGATAATCAATTTATCTGCAGAGTTCTATCAAAATCAGCCCAGTTATTATTAGCTCGACAAACGATACATATTTCCATTTTTTGTTACATAGTTATACCAGGTGTTCGGTTAGTCGCTTACAGTATTCTAAGAGATGATAGTGCAGGATCACATTTAATAATATCAAAACAAATACCAGTAAGCAACAAAGAGAACCTAAGGTTACAGTTTATTCTAAGTCTTTCAAAAGAATAAATACAAATGTAATAAACCTAGGTACATGACCGGTTCCGAAAGCTTCAAGGGGCAAACCAGAGGTAATAATTTTCGATAATAAAACGGCCAATAAATCTTTTTGTTTAGCCCATATTCCCACGTTCACTCTCAAGTAAAAGTGAAGTCACCCAACAGTCATTAACATTGTACTTTAACACAGACACATAGAGGATTGCGTATAATTTTTGTATTCTTCTAGATAATTAGGTTACATATTAAACACCTATCTTTTTAATTGATTTAGAACGAGAATCGAGTGTAGAGTATTGTCCATTAATATTGCCACTGCCTAAACTTTGAGCCTGTATATATCTTATTATAATGACAACTAAATATTAAGTTGGCATCTGTAAAATGAACTATGTATTTCTTGGGAATTAAAATTGCGATCTTAGTATTAATTTTTTTTACACGTAGGTACTAGCAACACTATTCTTTTTTGTTTTGTATTTGATTGAGTCTGAAGTTTAAAAGTCTTTAATGTGTTTGTGTCTTTTATTTTTGTGTTCTTATTTTCATACCAACAGTTTTATAAATGTTTTTTTTTATGTCATAGGAGGCAAACGAACAGATAGGTCACTTGATGTTAAGTGATTACCACCGTCCATAGACACTTGCAACACCAGGGGAGTTGCAAGTGCGTTGCCAGCCTGTGTTTGGGAGTAGGGTTGGGCAGGAAGAAAAGGAGGAAGGGGAAGGTAGGTGGGTCTCCGGCTCTCTCACTGACCGAACGAAACGCAACAATGCAAGCACTGTTACTTCACGTCGGTTTTCTGTGAGAGGGTGGTGCTTCCCCGGACGAGCCGACCCATTGGTGCTGAAAACAATAATAGCTTCAGCTTGGCTCTACCACTACTAAAAATGTATTTAAATGTATAAAAGATTAGAATACATCACAATCTGTTGATTTATATAGTAATAATAAAAATATAAATTGAATTACAATTACAATGAAAGACAATTTGTAGACATTGAATGGCGTGAAGGAACGAAGTCGCGGGCGTAAAGCCATTGCCGGAGATATGTGATCGTGTTGTATGGTCTAGTCTAGAAGAAGACTTGCGCGTACCGCGGGTCGGTGCGGGGTCCAGGGGGGTCGTGGGGGTTCGGGGGGTCCATGGGCCCCGGGGAGTCGCGGGGCCGCGGGGGGTACAGGGGGTGCGGAGGGATCGGGGGGTCGGGGAATTCAGATTCGGATCGCGGGTGCACGTAGTTGCGACAGAGCCCGTAGAACTGTTGCGGTCTCAGGTTGCGTTTCATTGCATCGAACCTGCATACCATGTATTATTGTGTTTTGTGTTTAATAGTAAATAAATAAATTTTACGTGAGTGACATATACGTTAATATTAACTAATTTGAGACCCTCGAGGCTTGCCGATGAACTACTGTATGTGTACTCAAATAGAAGAAGATCTGGGAATACATTATAGTCCACTACATGTAACAGTTTGCGAAGTAATGGTCTCACTATTGGATACACATATACAGTAGAACCTCGATAAGACAAACCTCAACAAGGTAGAAATCTCTATAACTCCAAAATATAACCTGTCCCCTTCCTCTCAGGAGTCTAAAACCTCTATTATTTAAAATACGCACCTCTATAACTTAAACTGTCTCCCAATAAATAATTTCTAATAATAAATAAATGTACAAAACAAAAAGTTTCTCGAAATTAATTGGTTGCATGTGTTTATAAATTAAATTGTTAACACAAAAATTAACAACATTAGCATACGTAAAAAGCGAATTTCCTAATTTGGAGCAATGTTTATTTTCGTGGTTCCAACAGTGACCAAACCAAAACATCAGTATTACAGACCTATAGTGAAAAGAAAAACCTGAAAATGTCATAATTTCGCCGAAAATCTATAATTTTAAAACTATCAATGGCTGGTTTGAAAACTTTGAGCAACGGCATGATTTGGCCTTCAAGAAAGTGTGAGGAGAAAGTGTAAATGTAACATAAACCTTCGATAAGTTAAAAAGTCTGTAACTTAAAATATTTTGTGTTTCCCTTTGATTTAACTTATCAATGTTTTACTGTATTACAATAAGATAATTTTTTTCGCTACTATTATAACACTTTTATTATATATTATAAAAATAAAATTACTATAACAAGCCATACATGTATAAATCACTAACAAAACTCGAACTGAAATATTAAAATCATTCCGATCCTTTTATTAAGCACAAATAATCCCAAAACTCATTTTATTTCGTTATCTATAGGTATGTTCCAGTAGATGGATTCGACAACTATATCGCATAGCGTGTTGCTGTCTAGGGGTGAAATCTACAGAGTGCACTCAGGCTTAAGCCCAGAATTTCAATTTACAGTCGTGAGCTTAACATTCACTTTGTATGTGCTGAACCGGGTTCAATTTGGATATTATGTGAATAAAAAAAGTTTTTTTTTTATGTTATCAGTATTACTTGATTGCTATAGAACCGAAACTTTATTGTAAAATTGATAGATTTGTTTCTATAATTTTTTCGATATTCTCTTAAATATGCATACATTGTTTACGTCCATTTCGCTGCAATCTGGCCTCTACCTATCGTATCGGATTTTCCAGTCCAATGGAGTACAGACTATAGGAACAGAGAGTACACATACACCTGCGCAACTGTTTGTGCACCAAAAAATATTGTCACGCGCAGATGACTCTAACGATTTCTTTTCCGGATATAAGCAATAAGTCTTGCTGCGATGGAATGATATGACGATGGGTTAAGGTGTCGATTTACCGAGGCCTAGTTAGCACTCCGCACGTAAGCATCCAAGAGAGAATGGTCGCTCCCGGAGTCGATTGATAGCGAGACCCAGAAAAGATGGCATAAAAATAGTCTGCTTCATCTATCATCTAGGTTTATAACCGTGGGCGCCTAGTCATCGACAAAACGCAGTTGGAACAAGCAGAAAAATATGAATAAAACCAATTCCCAACAACTTTGGATAGCTACATGGAATGTTCGGACTCTATTAGACAATAACCGAAACTTATGCCCAGAGAGAAAAGTTGCTCTTATTGCAAGGGAGTTGACCCGATATAGAATTGTTATAATTGCAATCAGTAAAACCCACCTCAGTGATTCTGGAGAGCTTTATGAACAATAGGGTGGGTATACACAATTTTGGAACGGTCGTCCCTCCGGTGAAAGAGCAGGTAACAGTGTAGGCTTTGCTATCCGTAATGGCCTGGTTGAAAAATTGAGTGAGCTACCAAAAGGTATATATGAGCGCCTTACGACTCTACGCTTGCTAATATACAACAATAAGCACGTTCATCTTACAAGTATTTATGCACCCACTCTATCTTCACCGGATAGCGACAAACAGGTATTTTACCAACACTTGCGCAAAATTCTTGAAAGTATCTCGAAATGTGACAAAATTATTTTGATAGGGGGATTTTAATGCCCGTATTGGTCGTGAATAACACTTGGAAAGGAGTATTCGGTAGGCAAAGAGTGAGAAAGTGTAATGATAATGGCCTTAGACTTTTATCACTCTGCACTGAATTTGACCTTAGTCTTACAAATACGTTTTTCCAGCTAGCTGACAAATATAGAAGCTCATAGATGCATCCGAGATCTAAACATTGGCATCTTTTGGATTACGTTATTGTTCGTCGAAAGGATTTAAATGGTGAGCGTATAACAAAAACGATGCGTGGTGCACCTGGCTGGACTGACCACCGTCTCATCCGTTCAAATTTGTGTCTACAGCTAAAAGCTCCACGTAGAGCACCCCACAAAATTTCTGCAAAACTAGCCTTTTCAAGACTAATTACCTCATCAAATCTTGGTAATAAGTTGGACGAAAAATCTGCTGCAAGTATTTCCCAAACCCAGGTACCCACCATTGATAATGAATAGAGATCGATTGGTAACACCTTTATTGTTGTGCGTTTGAAACGTTAGGTAAAACACAAAAAAAAAAAACCAAAACTGGTTTGATGAATCGGACAAGGAGATCAGAATAATGGTGGAGAAACATATACATGAACTAAACATAAAATCTGCGGATACTTACAGTAAAAAAGAAAATCTACGCACGTTAAGAGCAAAAATTCGCGAACTGAAGGATAAGTGGTGAAAGGAGAAAGCTGCTGAATTACAGCACTGCGCTGACACTCGTCAAATGGACAGATTCTTCGAAGGTATACGAACAGTTTTTGGCTCATCTACCAGAAAAACTGCACCAATTCTTACAAGAGACAATCAACAACAGATTCTGAATAGTAATGATGTAGTAGCACGATGGGTAGAGCATTTTAAAGATGTCTGGAATTCTATTTATATTAAATATAATATAATGCTTGCAATATTAATTATACGTGTTGGGAGAATCTCGCTTCAGCATGGTCGTCTTGGCGCTCTACCATCTTTGAAAGTGTCGCAAGGTTTGGAGAAAACCGATTGCAAATAATGACGAAAAACACCAGATATTAAAAGATAGACCGAAACCTATTTACACGTATACATATCAGAATGGCCTGTTTTACTGCTTTGTATGTGATCGGGCCTTCAAAAGTAATTTTGGTTTCGCTAGTCACATTAGGGTCCACGCTCGAAAGAAATGAAACTTACTGGAGTCGTCGTCATAGAAATGGATGAGGAAGACTATATATGTATGATTGAAATGATTAACTAGAATGAAATGCATTTATAGAGACTCGATTGAAAGTAAGGTAGGTATGAGCTTAGCGTATGAGATTGCGTCGAGTGAGTGTTTAAGAAGGTTCAAGTTGAGCTTTAAAGTGAGGCCGAGTAGAGTTATAATGGTAAAGCGTACCTCCATCCGAGATGCGACATGCAGGTGTGGCAGAGCGCGATGGTCCAGGTGTATCCCGGGAACCACGAGTACTCCGCCGAGGGGGACCCGCTCAGCTCCGTGTTGCGCGCGCGCGACACCGTCACTATGTCGTGCATGTACCCGCCTGCGCACGCACCACCACCACACACAACACACAACACACTACACACTACACACTACACACTCTCACCTACACTTCATTTCATTCTTTTATTTTTGCTAACCAAACTTCTATCAGGTTGTTAATGCTACTGTAGAGTACATAATAATATTACAACTCTCTTGTGATAGTTTTAATGTTTTCATAAGATGGTCGCCGTCTTTGATGGTAGAGGGTTTGTAGCAAGTCCCTTGTTCTGTCGTATTATTTGCCATCCACCTCACTTGCGCACAATAATTAAACTATATTACATAAAACACCACCAATATTACAAAATGTACGACCAAACAACACAACATTATGAATTAAGTATAAAATCCACCACATGACATTTCAAGATCCCGGCAAAAACTCCCTCCTCCACTTCTCAATCTATATATATATAAGCAAAGTTTGTTTTCTTTGTCCGAGGGGAGCGCCCACTCCTCCAACGCGTGCGAGTGAGAGGGTGTTAGTGATCGCGCCGCGAGATAGTTCGATCTCGCTCGGGATCGCGCATGCGCACTCTCACTGCGCGAGGTGTGCCCTAGAACGCTGCTGCCGAATGAGAGAGCAAGATGCCATCATCCGGAACCCCAAAAGGCCCTTCTAAGGGCCAATCAGAACGCGAACCAACGACTCAGCTACCCCCACCGGACCACCTTGATGCCAGCACGACGACCCCCCGCGCTCCCCCCGGACACCGACCGCAACGCGATCGTACATCGTCTTGCGGATCTCTAAAAAGTCGCTCTCTGAGCCAATCAGAGGGCGACTTTGCGATGCCGCGACAGAAAGGGACAGCTGCTGTAGAGATTGCGCAACGGATCCCTAGTCCATTGCGACGCTCTCCGCCGCGTGACCCGCGAACGAAGCCGCAACAAGTTTTGACGCCCGCGCCGCCCTCACCGAACACCTTGTACGAGAGCGACCTTCTGATGGTAGCGGAGTTAATTACCAAGGAGGCCCTATCGGACAAACTTACTAAGTGGATGGCGCTTTACTTTCGCATCTACGAAGCAGGAGCAACGAATGGCAGTCTATCCTCAGAGGACGCGGAAGCTTTACAGCTCGCGTCCAACTGCATCCTGGCTCTCCCGGACATCCCAAAGGGGATACTGGACAAAAGCCCGCTGGGAAGAGCGCTGAGAAGACAGCGTGAATCGTCGTCTGGAAGCGACGATGAGAAGCAGATCGCCAAACGACGCATCTCAGCGAGAACGCCCACGCCTGCATTCTCCATAGATGCCGTACCAAGCAGCAGTGGTACACAACCGCAGCTGCCACCGCCCAAGGAGCAGAGGATTCGCATCCCGTCCTCCGTTACCCAAGCAACGAAGGCATCGGCCGCGAAGGTCACGCACCGACCGCAGCCTGTACAGACGCCCACGCCAGCCAGCAGGAGCATCAAGCCACCCGCTAGGGAGCCTCCTCCTCAGAGGACTGTACCGACTCCGCCGGTGCAGAAGAAGGCTGCTATACAAGCAACCTACGCGCAAGTGGTTTCACCCGCCCACGCACCGCCCCCGCAGCCGTCTACAAGTTCCGGCGCGTCTTTAAGTACGCGAAGCGGACCAACAGACACCGCAACGACGATGAACGCCCCCACAACCGTCCCGCAGCAGACTGGTAGTGAAGAACAAACCCAGGCTCACAAGAGGCCAAGATACCCGCCGCTTATAGTGGAAAAACTCCTCAATTGGAGAGTTCATTTCCAATATTTAGCGGACAAGCTAGGGCATAGACCAAACGCCCGACCTTACGGATTGGGTGTGAGGTTTACACCCAACAGCCCAGAGGAGTACCGCATTATACAGGCGTACTTATCACACATCGAGCAACAGGAGGGAATCAGCTGGTTCTCCTATTCCCTTCCTGCAGAACGCAGCCTCAAAGTGGCGATACGAGGACTCCCGGTTGACACTAACCCGGACGACATCGCCAACGATCTCAGGGAACACGGGTTCGAACCTGAATATGTAAGAAGCATCCGAGGACGTAGCGGGCGGCCGGGATGCATATTTCATGCCGTCTTAAGGAGAACGCCCGGACTGACGCCAGCTATATATGAGAAAGCAGGCGATATTTTCCCGTTCCCGGGAACCAGGATAGAGGCGTGGCGGGGCAAAAAGGGACCGGCCCAGTGTCACCGGTGCCAACAGTTCCGCCAATCCTCTCTCAACTGCCATCGGGCACTAGCTTGTGTCCGTTGCGGAGGCCCCCACCCTGCCCACGAGTGCACACGCCCACGCGAAGAGCCGGCAACGTGTGTTAACTGCGGAGGCTCGCATCCCGCGAATAACGCTGTACAATGCCCCGTGTACAAACGCGAGATGCGTAACAAACGCGCGGGAACATTGGCCCGTACTGGGGTGTCAGGGAGGAAGACGGGTGACTTCACCCCCGCCCCGACGATGGTCGAGACGACCGCGCCCGGTAGTCTGATGGCACCGGCCAATGATGCTCCCCCGAGAAGCAAGAACACTTCTAAGAACAGAAGGAAGAGAAAGAAGGCGACGCCACATACAACTGACGCCCCCCCCCCGCCCCCGGCCGCGGCACTATTACAATTCACCGACCGGGAGTGCGTAGGAGGGTCGCATATGTCTGCAGAAGACTTTTTCCTCAGCCTAGGCCAAGCTCGTCCCGAGCTGAGGGAAAAATGCCTCAGGATGTTATTAGAGACGCCGGTCACCAATGGCTAAGCCACTGAGAATAGTGCATTGGAACGCGAACACGCTCTCTAAGAAACGCAGATTGGTCGACTGCTTTCTTAGAGAGCAAAATGTCGACATAATGCTCATTTCTGAGACGAGGCTGAAGGAGGGAGAGAGGTACTCATTCCCTCAGTACCTCGTCTACCGTAAGGACGAGATCAGCGCCACAGGAACAGCGATTAGGGGCCTCGCTGTAGTTGTAAAGCGCAATATCGTCCATCAAATGATACCGCACCAAGAGATGAACTCTTTCTACGCACTCGGTATCCTAGTATCGACCGGTGGCCGAGAACTGAGGATCTTCGCTGCTTACAAGTCCCCATCATGCATCCTGGATGTAAGGGAGATCAGATCCCTCCTTGCAGACGATTGTCCCACCATCATAGCTGGAGACTTAAACTCCAAAAATGTCTGGTGGAACTCCTCGAGAACCTGCACTCAAGGACTTGCGTTATACAACGATTCTGTAACGCACGATTACAATATCGTGGGTCCTGACCAGCCCACATATTACGGATATGCGTCGGAAGACGTCTTAGACATTGTAGTCTATAAAGGGCTACAAACGCCGCCCACGCAGGAGGTACTGCCGGACCTCCCCTCGGACCACAGGCCTGTCCTGATGATAATCGCGGAAGAGATTACACGCGTTCTAGCTCCTGTAAAACGAAACAGGATTGACTGGAACGCGTTTACGAGAGAGCTTAGCGAGAAAACCCGGTCGATACCTACCTCTACGGCCGAGGACGTCGAGAACCTTGCTAACAACATCTGCAGCTGTATTAGTAGCGCCCTCTATGAGGCAACGACCACACCATCGTCGCACACGAACCGCGTGAGTGGGAGGTACCGCCCCCTACCAGCGTGGATTCAGGCACTTATTGCCGAAAAAAGGGCGCTGCGTCGACAGTGGCAGAGAACTCGCTGCCCCTTGCAGAAGACTAGGCTTAACAGCCTGGTTGAGCGTACCAAGAACGCCTTAGACGACCACGCCGCAGAGTCGTGGGAACGTCATGTAGAGTCCATAGACGGGGATATGCCCTCTATCCACCGTCTATGTAGACAATTATCCGCGGAGAAGCCGCTAATTAACCCCCTAATGGACGCCGACGGTAACCGTCGATATCGTGCTATAGATCGCGCGGAGATTTTTGCGGACTATTTAGAGCGCCAATTTCAACCCAACCCGGTCAAAAACCTAACACACGATACCGAGGTTACCAATCACGTAAGAAACCTCCTGGAAGAGCCGCAGACGGACGAATTACCGGCCTTCGTCTCTCCGGCTCAAGTAAGGAAGATCATAAACACACTGAGCATCCGAAAAGCCCCGGGAGCGGATGGTATCTCGAATGCAGCGCTGCGCCACCTACCGGCTAAGACCGTCGCCGCTTTAGCGCGCCTGTATTCGGGTATACTACGCACGGGACATTTTCCGACAATTTGGAAAACCGGACGAGTCACTATGATTCCCAAGCCGGGTAAAAACACCATGAAACCCGAGAGCTACCGTCCGATCACCCTCTTGAGCACAGTATCCAAAGTGTTCGAGAAGCTATTACAGCGGCAACTGACGTCACTACTACCACCGAGAGATGAACAGTTTGGTTTCCGCGCTCATCACTCGACCACACTGCAACTGTGTAGAGTCATACACATGATGTCGGATAGTGCCAATAGAGGGCACTACTTTGCGGCTATTTTCCTGGATATGGAGAGGGCATTCGATAGAGTATGGCATGAGGGACTGTTATACAAACTGTCGATGTCCCCTATACCCAGGAAAATCGTCAAACTCATTGCTTCCTACCTGAGTGACCGCCGAGTGGTAGTGGCGGTTGAGGGGGTATCCTCGACGGAACGCCCGGTACGCGCTGGGGTACCCCAGGGCAGCTGCCTATCGCCTGTGCTTTATGCGCGATATACCGACGACATTCCCCGGGTCGGCCGGGCAGAGCTAGCGTTGTACGCAGATGATGCGGCGTATTTTGCGTCATCAGCAAACAAAAAATACGCCGCAGACTACCTGCGTCCGACCTTGGCGGCTCTGCCCGACTGGCTTGATCGGTGGAGACTGACGGTCAATGTCGCCAAAACACAGGCGATCATCACAGGAACATACCTGTATCCGCCGCCATTACTCTTACAGGGGGAAAGCGTGCCATGGCTGAGGCATGCCAAATACCTGGGAGTCCAAATCGATGCACAAATGAAATTTGTCAAACACGTCGACTATATAGTCGGCCGTGTAAAAGCCACGAGAGCTCTGCTCCAACCCGTTCTAGCATCCAGATTACCCCTAAGAACAAAGCTAGCCTTGTACAAGACGTACATAAGGACCCGCCTAACATACGCGGCACCGGCATGGTACGCCTACACATCCAATTTTCAACGCGAACGCCTACGTAGACAGGAGCGATTGTGTCTAAGGACAATCGTAGGGGCGCCTAGATACGTAAGAAACGCAACCATACAGAGAGACCTCAAATGGGAGGACATAGACGCCTTCATCCAAGGATTGGCAACAGCCTTGTTCCGGCGGGCGGACGCAACAAGCTTCCCGCTTGTTAAAGGGATCGCCCCGCTCCATGCGCGACCTCCCGATCACCGGACTAAGCCATCGCCTCGCAACCTGGCCATCCCGGAAGAGGAAGGCTACTAACTAGAATACTATTTTATTTATATTAGAATAC
>JACEII010000110.1:1359083-1377522 GCA_014332785.1 Antheraea mylitta
AAAAAAAAAAAAAAAATTAATAAAATCTTTTTTGATTACAGCGGTAACCCAAGGACCGGCCCGTCTTAACGGGCTGCGTTGCAACTACTGCAAAAGGCGCGGCCTTGGACAGTTCCCTCACCCGCCCACGCAAATGGGTAGGTTGAGAAGACCACCGCGGAGTTTGTCCGAGGTAAACTTGAAAACTACTAGACCGATCAGGAGGAAGCCACAACCATTCGACGCGGAATTAATCGTAGATGGTTATAGGCTATATATTTTTCAAATTCTATGAGCCCTTTGCCATGTTTTCTGAATTTGTTTGTTTATTAATTTATTTGCTCCCATAAAACAAAAAACATGCATTTATCCTTGGTTCACTTGTTTTCTCATTATAATGTCATTCGCCCGACGAAACGGACGGGAACGGCTAATAAATATATATTGATTAACCTCCCATCTAACCGGACTCTTTCAGCAGACTTAAAAGAGGAGACTCTCATTTGGGTTGTATGTTTTTTACGTCTGATATCTCAAAACATTGTCATTTATACACAATTGAGAAAAATCTTTTTTCTTGAAAAAGACATCCTATATGAATATCATTAACATGTTTCATCTTAGATTAGAAATTAAATCAGGAAACTCCAGAAAATCGAATGTGAAGTGTATATTCATTGAAGTATTAGTAACCTAGGACTAGATGCAGAACTATGTTCCCAATATATTCCGATGCGTTTCTTGGAGTCAGTTTAAAATTTTTGCTACAATATTGTTACCAAACAAAATAAATTCCCATCACACTATAGTGTGGAATAAATATTGAGAAATACATGACACAAAGATCTTTTCCTTAGAGATTCAGTAAATTTATCTCTAGTATATAGCAACCACTTGAAGAAATTGATTCACACAACTGAGTGAGGTTAGCTATTTTATATTCATTGCAATTATTTTTTTCTGAAAACCATTAAAAATCATACAGCACAAGGACTTATTTTCGTGGATGACATGACATATTTGGCCTGTGTAATAAAGAATCACTGAAAACACTGCATCACCCATATCCTATATACGAAATTAACGGTCTACTCAATGTTTCTATACAATTTGTTAAAGCTTTACCAACAGTGAGCATTAACAGTTTATATCTTTGTACAGTCTTGTACAAAAATATACAACATTTGTATAGTTGTGTGTTGCATTCACATGGTGTATAAAAGATAAATGATTGTCTGGGTGGTTGGGATAAATGGTTTATTAGTGTATAGTTACCTAAGTTAGTGTAGTTAGAGTGCACGCCCTCACTCGACATCGCGAATATATGTTCACGGCGCGCGATCTCGCTCAGGCACGACGAACAACACAATAGACTTTTCTGGAAACATATTTATAACTTTGTTTATCCACTCTAATTTCAAATAAACTAGTGGGCACCCAGTGGTCGACATTCGACCATAGTTAATTGATTTTTTAAAGTTTGAACTTTATTAGAGTTCTTTTGTCAAAGGGTTATTATACTTCTATAATCAAAGGTTTTCATCATGGCTACTCAGTTGTTTGCCATTTGCCATGATCTTTATTATATAATCATTAAAAAAATCGATGTGTAAATGAAAATGAATTATAAATTCGAAACAAAAACCACGTGGTAAAGCGCAAATTTTAACCAAACATAACTTTACGAAAATAAAGAAATTTATCGCAAACCATGACACAATTTTCAATTAATTTTACACAATACCATGGGGTGGTATTTCTGGGTGATATTGAATTAAATGTAGTCTGTTCATTATGAGAAATAGTGATATGCCCAGTATCATCGTTTGGAAAAATAATGGATGCACAATACAATCAAATGGTGAATCTAAGACAAAGACGTTTTTAATACTATCATTAGCTTTTGAAAATAAAGTGCATATTTTAATTAATTTAATGTACTTCTAATGCATTTTATATGAAATAAACAGCTTTCTGCACTTCTCCGCGATATAAACTTTAACTATGTCAAATTTCAAGTTCACCCGTTGACGGGAAATAGGTTCAAAAGGTGTACATTTTTTTTTGCTACACGTATTAATATATAGATATATTTCAAATAAATATATAAAAAATTCAACTGAGCCTAAACTAAAAAAAAACTTGTGCGTAATAACTTAGATATAATATATATAGCCATATGTCACAATATTACAGAATATATCATATGGTCTAATAAATGGTACATTATGAATTATAATCGAATAGAATGGATAATAGATTCTGCCAAAAACTCCTATTCAACAAACATGTGTATTAGAGCGTTTCAAATAAAAAAAATTGTGTCTGTATTTATGTACACGCGTTAGAAGTTATACTTCTTTGGCGTAAGAAGATAAAAATCTTTTAAACATTTTTATCTTTCGCCTTACTCTACGTTTGTAGAAAAAACGACACTGAAAATAAAAAAGGTATTTAATACAAAATTGAAATTTGAAAAATTGAAAGTTTTAATACAAAGAAACAAAATGTTGACTATAGCTAACTTCAGGGTGTCGGTTTTTCGTGACGGTGTACGCGCGCGTCGTAAAAATTTACTCTCATCATTTTTCCCTAACGCGCCAAAAGAAGCATAACCTCAAAAAATCTCTCGGAATCAGTCTCAATAGTTTCATTTAGATGCCAAAGTAGGCATTTGCGAATATGAGCTTTTAATTTTTTAAGTTATCCGTATCGCACTTTTCGATTTCCTATAAGAATTACACAGTATTTTTTTTCTGACTTTTGTAAGTACCATAAATAAATGCACAATTTCCATCGAATATTTCTGATATCATTTTTCGAAGTATCAACTCATTCTAAAGTTATTCGAGTTATCCACGTCGCCATCACATAATGGAGATTATTTTGAGAGGAGTTTTCGAAGTTCTTTGGAAAACGACATCGCGTCCTAATGTAATGTAATAATATTTGTTAGATTCAAAAATTAAATTTAAATTAATTAGAAATATAATAAAAAAAATTAAGTCGCCACGCGACACCTGGCAGATGTGAAACATCGAAATTGTTTGAATGTTAAATGTATCTTAAATTCTCAAAATATACTATTACTAATTTACTAAGGAAACTTTTGAGTCTGGTTCCGAGTTTTTTAAACTCCCTAAAATAGATGTCTCTCTATAGATTTTTGATGTGAAACATCTATAGGTGGAGGGTAAATCTGATCGTTGCGGTGGCGACGCAAAATACGAACATTGCCCTATTAACGAAATACTCAAAAACATTTGCAACCCTATCTTGTAGGCCACTTGTTCTACTAGTGCATGCGCCGACGACCTAGGGCCCCTTTGAATCAATCTTGGGGCGGCGGCGGAGCGGATAACCTCTCCGCTATCGACTGAGCCCAGGGGGAAAGGGTCGGGGGCCTGGACCCCCATTGCACGGGTTCGGGTGGCTGGGAGGCAGTCTCGTAACCGGGCTGCCTCAGCCGGGTGTGGCGTGGGAAACGCCTGCCGCCGGGGGTGTTGCGGAGCTTGCTTACGCTACCCCGTGACACTTCTATAGTGCGTTTTGGTTTCACATCTGCCAGGCGTTCCGTGCCAGCTCAATTTTTTATTTTATTTGATTCCTGCTAACCAGATGGGTCTTCCCTTCTTCACCTGACTTTTCGGGCGAGAGCTTAGGGCATGCACTGGCCTAAAGTTTAAGTTTAAGGTATGCCATCAGTGGTACACGTTGTGTGGAAAGTGTTAATTTAGTTCGGTTTGTGTAGTTGTATATTAAGGCATCAGCCCAAGTCGCCGTTCGGCCACTATGGTGCCTTCGAGGTAATCGTAATTCGAATGATCGTTTAAGAGCGTCGAGGAGAGAGTGAGGTGTGTTGTTTGTTTGCGTGATACCGACCCGGCTTATAAACCGCACCTCCATGTGCAGTCGGAGCAGCGCGTTGTCCATGACGAAGAGCGCGAGGCGGTCGCGCGGCGTCAGCGGCAGGTTCGACGCGACCCAGAACGAGAGCGAGACCGGCTCCTCCGGCAGCTTCTCTGCACGCCACCGACACCATATATACCATCTAACTATGTCTTATTAGCTGACCTCGCCTCACTATCTCTACATTAAACTTATCTCTCGGGAATATACTTATTTATGGATTTCCCTGACATTTTTACGACTACCTAAAAATTTTATAATACTCGGTTGACCGACTAATACTTATATTATTAACAACTACATACAAAGTCTAGATTCAATATTTATCAAATTTGCATGTCTAAATTAATCAATGATTTTTTTTATTGTTAAAAAATACAAGTACATTGTATTTTTCTAAATGTTACGGGCTATGCAACAATGCCATAAATGTTTAGTAAAGTATGTTATAGTCAACATTAATTCTACAGAAATATATATTGCAAAATGTGAAAGATTTTTATTTTATTTCAATATGAACGAGAGAAACGGTTTATTAGAATAAAGTTGTTTAACTATTTCATAAATTACAAATTTAAATGTATCTTCATAGATCCCCATGAACACAAGTTTTAAAATAATTTATGATACGATGATTATCGTATAAATATATAAATAAAACATGACAAAAATTGATAGGTCCCTTCAGAAATAATTTCATACTTAAAGTTTTGATGTCTTAAACTTAAACAAAAGGTTCATCTATCTGGTAGACACATGCGTGTTTTATTCATTGTTGTAAATGTATTTAAAAATATTAAAAGCTGAAAAATAAGAGTACATTGATTGATTCAATCAATTTTCATAGTACAAATCTTTAGAAAATCGTGTATCGCATCGTTAGCTTACTGTAGGCTATGAACGAACATATTAGATAGTAAAAGTGAAACTCACCAAACATGATAGTCTTAAAGTAATCGCAAATGACTTGTCTCATGCGCGCGTAGTCGAATGTCTCGTAGAGGAAGAGCGGCCACGGCGTCACCGCCGCGTCCATACTGCGCAACCGCGCGTCCTCTCTGTGCACGCACACACCACACACACTTCATATATACACATCCACGCGTTGCTGTGGCTCACTTATTACATGTTGATTTCAATAAAAAACGTACACCATAAAATAGAGGTGAAAAAGAAATTCAAAATTAAAACGCCAGTATTTATAGTAACGGGAGTATCTTTTCAAGACTGATATAACTTACAATTAAGAACAGTAATAACTATTCACGATCGTTCAATTCCTAACTAAAATATCTCGAGGCCATTAATCGAAACATAAATTATCTCATCTCTGAAGTTGGATCAAATTATACATAAAGCCCAACGTTTCATAAAGATCGGTTGAGTAGTTTCGAAGTTCATCGCGGACAAACATCATGATACTGGATTTTTACATGTTAAGAAGGTAGTGGACACTATTTATAATATTTACAATATACTTTATGTACAAGGGAAAAACATGAGAGAATTTAAAGCAAAAGTGTACTTTGCTAAGAGTTTTTTTGTAAGCAATGTTATCCATTTACATCATCGCTCTTACGCATACGCACGACACCACTAGCCCCATATCACACGTTGCTAAATACGTAGTGCTTATAAAAATTGTAGTTATATAAGCCCTAAATAAAATTGAGATATAATTTTATTTTTCTAGATAACAATCAATTGTATCTAAATCACTTGGATACTTATGAGATTAATTTAGTATATTATAGCAGAACAACACCGTAATGGATCGTACATTTGTATACTATACTAGTTTCTGCCCACGACTTCGCATGGAATAGTTACCATTTACGAAGCTCGCGTAGCGGAAGCTATCAAAAGGAAAAGATTTTGAAACATTCTTCTTCATTGGTGCTCTGCTCCTATTGGTCTTAGCCTTCCTCGATAAATGAGCTACCAAACACTGAAAGAATTTTTCAAATTGGATCAGTAGTTCCCGAGGTTGGAGCGTTCAAGTAAACAAACTTTTCAGCTTTACAACATTAGTATAGATAACGTGTTTAATGTGCATTATGATCGTCGATACTGACCTGGACGAGCCCGTCCTGTGCGGGTCGAGGCTGGCGAGCCGCACGTGCCGCAGCGGCTCCCCGGAGTGCAGCTCCGGCAGCACTCGCACGTCCACCACCCGCATCCTTAAATACATTTTATTTTTACAAACAAAATCTTCTAGTAGATTATTACTGCCATTCTCAAATATTACAAGATTCATGCAATTTCAAACCATTTCAATTAGCAACAAGATGGTTATTATAACTTTACAGGGAACATATGTGCCAAGTCGAATTCATACTCCATGGTATTATTTCCCATACACTTCACTTGTATACAATAACCAAACTATATTACCTACGTAAAACACCATCAATATTACAAAATATAGAATCCGATAACACAAGATTACGAATAAAATATAAAATCACGTGTCATTCTAAGATCTAGCCAAAAAAACTGTATATCATTGCAAATACATCACATAACGGCCATATAACAATACTTTATTAAGTTTTATCTGCTTACCTGGCATATACATGCATCGGCAAAGTGTATTTAGGCATGTTCACAAATCGGAAGCGATGCGTCGCGCGAGCCTTGAACGTAAGCGCACCAGCAAAACCAGGTTGATCTTCCGTTAGACGAACTTCAAACACTTCACACAGAGCTCCATACCCCGAGACCATGGCCCCTGTCTCACTAATATAATAATAATATACTCTCCAGCTTGTATGCTTGTTTTAGATCAAACAAATATTCAGTCAGATGCATCTAGATGCTGAGCTTGCATGTCTTATATGATATATATCATAACACAGTATAAAACAAAGTCCTCTGTCGTGTCTGTCTATTCTCAATAAACTCAACAATTACTGAACCGATTTATATGTCGTTTTCACCAGTAGATACAGTGATTAATGAGGAAAATTTAGGTTTATAAATTGTGAAAGATTTTTTTATTACCAGGGAGGGGCAACGTTCACCAGGCCTTCTAGTACAGACATAAATTATCCAGTTGCTGTGCTGATAATTGTGTAAATTTAAATGTAAATTAAGGTAAAGGAGCATTAATCGTAGTAGTAGAGTAGTACTCGTTAATTTAGTCAAATATTCTGAAGTGTGTTCAAATACTACAATAAATTATTGATTTCAATGAAAAATAAAATGAGAAACCGCAAATAACTTTTTACATTTGTTATAATTTTTATTAGAATGGTTTATGACTAAGAGCCAGTCTAAATTTTATACATGGTGTGTTAAGAAGTTTTAACACTATGCCACTTAATTAAGCGGGAGTTATAGATAAATTTGTATTCGAATTTTAACAGATTAAAAAACATGCACTTTGGAAATATAATCTAATATGTTAGGGAGACAAATATTATGATGTTGTAGGCGTATCTTAGCTATATATATTATCCATATGTTAGAAGGAATAAATGCTATGGTCTTCTGTTTCAAGAGACCCCAACGCTATTGCACCTGGTGAATTTTCTAATACTATCTCTTAATTGAGTTTTAATTGAAGGCAAATAGTGGAAGGCTTTGGTTTATTACATTAGCATATAATACCTAGAGCCTCTTAATAACATTTGCTACGAGCCTTGTGATGGCTTTTCACAAATCTGTGATTGATGCATGCATTATTGTCTGTATCTGAACAGCTTTAGGAATAGCTTTAGGCTAAAATAAATACATCTGTAATATAACTAATAATTAACAACATCAGTAGCAAGTAAAAGGTGCTATTGTATGGCACCAAGATCAAAGATGTTTGGATGAAAAACTAACACAAGAAGACATACAGCCGGGCACCATTTGGACAATGCATTGACTCAACATTTACTATGTAAGCAAACCTAAATTTTTCCTAAAAAGTTAAACACAAAAAATTAATAACATTAGGTTTTCTTTACACCAGTGTTTCCCAACCATTTTTAACATGCCCCACCTTAACATTTCTAAAAATTTTAAGACACCCCAACCATAATTTTTGACCTTTAAAAATTTTATTGTTCCCTTAAGAAATATAAATTATAACTTTTAGGAAGAAATGACTATGAAATTGTTATCAAAACATCGTAAGTAAAATTTCAAAACATATAATGAAAAACTTACTTGACGACTCTAATTACCCAAAGGGCATTACAGCATTGTTTTTAAGAATTTGCCATTTTTGTTAAATTTGTCACCGATATCTAGCATTGCACTTAAATAACCCAAAGCAAAAAGGTTAAAGTCGCGTCGAGTCTATTTCGAAATTGCCGGCCTTAATTATCAAGTTGCCGCCCAGTGGGGCGCGGGGGCCCACGTTGGGAAACACTGCTTGACACTATTTATAATTAAATATGAAACTATTTTTTTTTCTCGAATTGACTATGCTATTGACTTGGCAAGGTCTTCGCAGCTTCACCGAACTACTAAGGTGAGCGCTTAGGGCACTCAGCCGACTCTATTTGACAACTAACTCAAGGGTGTCGGCTTGGGCTGTTGCCTGATACGTGCAATTCACGACCTATCTAACCTGACCTATCTGACCTGAGCTAACTATTCATACATATACAAGTTGTTGGAACATATATGTGTACCAAGCATACGTACCTCAATGACTTATACATATTTCACATCGGATAATTTTTTTAACTATTTCAGTTCGATACGGGAAAGAAACAAAACCCTTTAATGTGTAAGGGTGTATGGTTGCACGTGTGTGGGGGTGATATGTATAATGTTGTTACAGTGATGTAAGATGGCGTGTCACTATATCACGCAAGCAGCGCACTCAAGGCCTCCATGCCGAGGGAACGGACCTAGGCTTGTGCTGCTGCCGAGTGGGGCCTAATCTGGTTTACTTTAATATTTTTTGTATTCTTTTCTAAAATATTTTCTTGTTTATAGTTCCTACTTATATTAAGAGTTTGATATAAAGTTCAATAATTTATGCACACAATTTTTCTTCAAGTATCTCAAAGATTCTCTGCATATTACCACATGCATGCAAATAACAAGTGAATAACACTGCAGTATGCTCTACTGTATGCATACTCTATTTCTGCAGAATCTACTTTTTTTTTACTATTGTCTTAGCACTAAACACTATATCATTAGAAGTGTGATTACATATATTTTTATTAGTTACATTCTCTGTAATATATAGTATTATAATAAACATACTCAGGGCATAATAGTCCAAACAGTTTGTCCAGTTTAAGAGCCCTTGTTAAGAGTGCTGCATCATGTGAATTTGGTAGCAACATGGGAACTGTTTCTCCAGGGAACACTGTACCATGATGCGCCGCTACAGGCACAGGACCTTCCCATCCTGCCTCTAAGACTGATCTACCACTCACTACCACAAGACCAGGACCCATATACTGCAATAAAAACAGTTTAATTTTTAATAAAAACCTTTCCATTATTATGTGTACTATAACAACGTATGTTATGAAAAACAAAACAGGGGAACAGACTCTAGTGTAGTTCACAAATGTTAGTCAGATATATATTTCTTGATAACCATATTACTCACAGAATGCGAGGCAGCGAGTGATAAATCAAACTGCTGCTCTTCCTCCGAATCGCTTTGTTCCCCTCTATCGCCACTGGAACCTGGACTATTCTGATCACTGTCACTTTCCGCTATAAACACACACATATATATCTGCATTGTTTACCTATTACCTTTGTGTTTTTAAAAATATGGACATAAACATGAAGAGCGTATAAAATCTTTAATTTACTCACAGTTATCTTCCATAATTCTTCGAAGCAGATGCCTTAAAAATAGAATCTTGATGCTTATATTATTACCTACAGTTTGTTATCAAAATTGACACACACAGAAACGATAAAATGTGAAAATAACTGCGAAATAAATAAATATGGTAAAATTTTACCCCTCACTTCTTCTAAGCTGTCATCTTATAATACTTGTTTGGAAAAGTCTACTAATGTTCCTTTAGAAAAAAAAACATAAAATATATGTTTGTTTTTCATTTATTTATTGGCATGAATTTTGATGATGGGTATATTGGGAACACTTCTAAATCAATCAATATTGTCTTACACATACATTTTCCATTTCAACATATTTAGGAGATAACTTGCACGTGAAAATTAATTGTGTGAAAAATAAGACTGTGTATCTGATCACAGTAAGTGTCAAAATGTTACTACAACCTCTGTGACTACAACTGCCATTTAAATTTCTTATCTATGTCATTCGCTATATTCTGAACGCACGTCTCGTGAGTTAAATTGTAGAAAACATCGAATTTTGCTTGAGAAATGTGAATAAACAGTGTATTATCACGAACATATTCTTTAAAATGTATCGTAATATTGTGTGGTTTTATGTGTTTGTGTTGACATTGTTGGATATATCGTTGAACACCAAACTGTCAGCCCAGGGAAAGAGCCAGGGTAAAATCGATTATAAAATAATATTACGGAAACACTCTCCAAAATTATATATTGTTAATTTTGGAGATATATACCAGCAAGAGTATTGAAGCAAGAGATAGAAGGAGTATGGAATACCAGTAATATCTTGGCATGCTGTTGTCGGTGAGGCGGTAGTGTGCGCCGCTGCGGTGTTATTTTAGATCGGTGCCGAGACGAATTTGTCGTTTTTGTTTCACCATATTTACTATATTTTGTTGTTGCACTGAGTGCAACTCGTGCCGGTCGGAGGCGGGGGAGCCGGCAGATGTTGTGAACTAACAACCAGATGCTCTTTAATGTATGATTTTTTCCACTTAAATAGAAAAATAAACAATTATAAATTGAAATTAATAGAATAAACATTACAATACGATGGTTTACTTGTAATTTTGTGCCATATTTGGGACCCATATGGAAGATGTAAGCTGATGTTAAAAATTAAAATATCCGATCAAACAAACATATTAACCTTGGCAAGCTACACTACTTGAGTATATAATGTTAATACTTCTACAAGAAACTAAGACTGATGTAAAATTTTACAATCATTTCTAAAATAGAATTAGATCATAAAGTCAAAAATACTTTATCCAGATTTGCTTATAAGAAGGCACTTGTTGATGTTAAACTACCAATGGTTTGGAAAGCTACTCAGTTATTGAGAAGACCCAAACCAACCAGTTGTTATAATTAAAAATAATAGTATGGATTTGTATAGTTATTTGTTCATGTGGCGCAATATGTAAATTTGTAAATATGTAGTCTAGATTTGTCTCAGTGGCAGAACTCTTAAACATTGCTCAGTAGGATAAAATAACTGGATAAAATTGTTGAATCAATTGTTTTGTTTACAGATGTTCAAATACATGACACTCTGGTAGAAGGAATCACATTTCAGGTATTTAAACTAACCAAATATATATTTAAATAAAACTTCATTACCTGCAACATGTGCATTCACACAGAAATGCGCACTCATGCATGCATATACATATTATCATTAGTCTATAAAACCCACTGCAGGACCATAGACCTCTTCCCGAAGAGACATATGGGTAAAATCACTACACCATGCCACCACTTATTAGCAATTTCAAACTGAGAAGTTCACTGTTCTATGTTTTACTTTACTGTTAGCTGATAGTCTTACCAATTTAAATAATTAAATGGTATGTTAATTCAGAAAAAATTGTTAGTACATACCAGGGTTCGAACCTGCAGACATTGTTTTTATATTCCAATGGTTGACTACCTCTACTTATACAGATACATATTTATTGTTTCGAATACATACTTAGAAATACATACATATTGTTAACTTCTTGATAGCTAGATTATGTGTTGGCTTAATTTTTATTATTCATTTCCTTAATTTTTCTATATGTTCAAATTTCAGAAGAAAATGTTTGTTCTTATAGCAAATTTAAGAGTTAAATTGATAGTTTTAAATGTAAAGATATAGTCTGTTTGTAAATTATTCTTATAAAAATAATAATTATGATGTTGACAGTTAATTTGCAATGTGTATGGTTTGTTATAGGTCTGCACACAGGTCATATTCATATAAAAACATCAGCTTATCTATAATGGTTCTAATATCGGTCATAAAATAGCCGATTTAGTGTACCAGAAAGATTATATAAAAGAAGCATAAGATTATTCAATCTAAAATTATTCAATAATAAAGGTCAATGTCTGACATCTATATTTAATATTGCTCTTTTGGGAACTACTATTGAATCATTTGAAATTTTCACTTTCACATTATTAACGTATCTTACTGAATGTGTAAAAGTGTCTCACCTCAAACTCACAAGCTGCTTTTATCATTCCTTATCTATTACACTGCCTATATTTATTCATAAGATAGTATGATTCAGTAAGAGTTATCATTTAAGTATATTTTGGTTTACATAATGTCCTTGAGGACAGGAATTGTTGCTTATGTCATCAATATTGTGCTCTGCTTTTGTTTACATTGTTAAGCAGTAGCTGTGAATTTGTTCAGAAATCAATAAATAAGAGATAAACTGTGGACATAATGTTAATTGTTATATTTGATAATAGTTTAGTAGTATTGTAGTTAGAAGTGTTGTTTGTATGTTGATTGATCTAACCTAAGCTTTGATGGAAATATTTGGGATGACTGCATGTGAAGTATTATTAGAATGTTCCAGTGAGTACACCATTTTTTATACTGGCTGGGCAATTTGCCTGCACAGCACCTGATGGAAAGTATGGTACACTTCATATTAATGGGGGCTATTGGTGCTGTATAGCTATCTCTCGAATCTTGTTTGAAGGACCCTGTATTATAAGAGGAAGAGAATATACTGGCTGAAAGGCAATTCCATATCTTTTCAGTACAACAAAGATATAAAGTTTTCGAACTTGGTTTTGCTGTGATGGTTGCTACTGTGAGTCTGTGGAGACACATATCTGCTAGTCTATTCCTATTCTTCTTAGTTCTGTAGTAGAACGGAGGTGATGGGGTGAGGTTTTTATCTCGTTTCTGCTAATTGTTAACTATTTTAGATCGATTTTTATCTGAGATTACTGCCCTTATGTCAGTTTCATTTTCGTCTTTTGTTGCCTTTTTTTTAATGGGGTGAGGTTATACAAGTGTTTTAACTTAGTGTAGTATAGTCTGGTGATTGAACATTTGGTATGGTGTATAGGAATGGGGTGGCGAGGCCGTGGAGACGGGGACGCGAGGGCGCAGCGTGGCCGAAGGCGTGGTGCTGAGTCCAGCGGCGCTGAGCTTCGGTCGCGCGGCTCTGGCGGCGCCGCACTCGCGCTCCGTCACGCTCACCAACGCCGCGAACGCAACGCTGCACCTGGCGTCCGTGGCGGGCACCACGCCGGACTTTCACGCTTCATTTTTTGAGTCAAAGGTATGACATCTTTTAATATTATTTAACATCTTAGTGTACTATACAATGACCCTTACGTTTTAAAATGTTCCAATGAATATTACCGATTTACCCAATAGTGAGTTTAAGTGCCATGTCAAGAAGGCTTTAATGGTTAAAGGCTATTACTGGGTAGTTCAATATGGAATAATGGTGTCATCTAAAAATGAATCCCGACTGTGTGCATCCAGCATTGACGAATATACCTCTCTATATTTGTGTAGATATGAATGATATAAAGATAATTCAGTTCAAGTTTTTTGCCGATTTTTCTTGAAAACTAACAAACTAAATAGATAAAGATTATTAGATGAAATTATTATTATTTATAGAAATATTTTTATAGAAATATGAAATTATTATTATTAGATGAAAAAAGAGGATCTTAATTTATTTTTATAGCCTCTTAAAAGCTAGCACTAGCTCAGGTTAAAAGGTTGTATGGTAGTGGTATAAAGATAATCCTTGAGATAATTGTACTGGATGTACTTGTAGCAATGCAAACTGTCTTCCAGCTATCATGTCACTCAACTGTAATGAAGCATTTAAATGAGGACATTCCACTATGCCAAGTCATTATTTGTATTGCATAAATAGAGATAATTCATTACATAGGAGTATCTTCAGGCCATTAACCAGAACAATCTCTAGCTTTTTATTTGGCTGGCTAAATGGATTGGTCTTTGTGGAATAGTATTGTGTGATTCACAAATTCATTGGGTGTGTGAAAGTAAGCAGTATTTACACTAGGTTGAAAAAAAATCAAAGTTCTGTGTTAATTACCTTGTATATCTTCCCATTGCATACTATTATAAAATAGTGACAGTATTATATTATTTTTATATGGTTATCAAACTGTTAAAGTGTATAAAGACAAATGCTGGTTATAGAAATGTATGTATGGAAGGGAGACACGGACCGGTTGAGTACTTGTTACTGCATCATAGTCTCCAGTGGGGTAGTTTGTTATTTTTAGTTTATTCCTCTTATATAGTTCTTCGTTTTCTATTAAAATGGCAGCATGTATTTACACACCATTTCACCAATGTCAAGTGAATACAAGCATAAACGGTAGAGGTTATACCAAACAGTTAAACAAGTTTCTTTTTATATCCTGGCCTGGCTGTCTACAAACACACAAAACAAACAAAAACACACAATACATATTGTTAGATTACAAGCATACACAAGAGAATGACACTAAAATTTATAGTGTAGTTTTGTTAGTTTTAATAAATTTCGACAAGCAGTCTATAATTAGGTTATTTCCCGTAACAAGAGTTAAAAAAAGCCACATATTAATGGGACTGATAACAGAAAGAGGCGGAATATCATACTTTCTAGAGTAGTGTTTCCCAAACTTTTTAGGTCACGCCCCCACTTAGTATTTCTAAGATTTGTATGCCCCCATACATAATTTTTAACCTTATAAATTGTTTTGTTCCTTTAAAAAATATAAATGAAAATTGAAAAGTTTTAGGATGTAATCAGTATGAAATTGTTATCAAAACATCGTAAATAAAATTTAAAAACACATAATGAAAAACTGACTGGACTTCATGACTCTAATTACTCAGTTGATATTTTGGTAACATCCAACGAATAATTATTTACAGCGTTTTTTCTTAAGAATTTGCCTTTTTTGTTAAATTTGTCACCGAGATCTAGCATTGCATTTAAATAACCCAAAGCGAAAGGGTTAAAGTTGTGTCGAATGTATTTTTAAATTGCTCCCCTGTGGAGCGCGGGCCTCACGTTGGGAAACACTGTTCTAGAGCAATTAAAAAATATATAGTTTTCATCTCAATGTTATATTAATATCCAAACAGTAATTATGTTAAGTTATTACTTTGTAATTAGTTGAAGCGTTTTCTTAAAATATAAGAACTTTTAATATTATGTTACAAAATGACAATTCAATTTCGAAAGTGTTTATATTCGTAGCCAGTTATGATGTTCTGATTGTTTTCATTATTGATTGATAGCGTATGGTCGTAAGTTTATCGTGGACGTTTTAATTTGTTATATTAGTTGATGCGAGCCACTGCACTACACTTTATTGAAACTATCTTTATGTATATAAGCATTAAATTCTCTCGATTTTATCTGCGTGGTCTATTATCTTAATTGTTATTATAACTCAAAAGGATTAGGCAGCGTTTTCGACGAAAGCTCCAGACGGTTTTCCTTTTTCCGATACTTCTAACATTGGAACACATAACCTATATTTCAATCAATTTACAAAATTCAAAAATCACATAAATAAACCTTCCTCACGAATCACTCTATCTATTGTAGAAAATCTTATGAAAGTCCGCTCTGGTGTTTTTGAGTTTGTCGTGAACAGAGAGAGACGCGGCGGACGACTTTTATTTTATAATACGTGTATGTAGTGATACTTCTGTCCGTTTGTATGTGACTGAACTCCTCTTAAATGTCTGAACAGATTTTATTGAAATTTCTTGTGTGTTCAGTTGGATTCAAGAATGGTTTAGACTTAAAATTGGATGTGATAGGTGGCGCTGTGGTTGAATTTTAGGATTTATTAAAGTAGGTAGGAGTATGGTAGGAAAACGTACGTCGCGCCCACTAGTAATTATACTATATTATTGGAGACTCCCCGAGAGATGAATGGGTGATACATACATACGCCTACATGCCGGTTTGCACACAAATGGCTATACTTGCGGTAATGTAAATACGTAATTCGTGGAACTGAGTCACTGTACCTATATGTTTGTTACGATACACGAGTTTTGTCATTTCGTGAAACTGAATTAAATATTGACAAAATTTGATCAGTTTCCATCTTATTGTTATAAGTCATTTTATAGTGACCGGTACCCCGTGGTACATCCGGAGAGTCGATCTCCATAGAGACCTAGAGATCCCTTCTATCTGGGCGTATGTAAAATCACTTACGATTAGTTATTTTGAAAAAGCCGCCAATCATCCCAGTCCGTTAGTGGTATCCGCCGCAAACTATGAACCCATACCTAACGCTGCGCGTTATAAAAGACGTCCGCGACACATTTTTACCGACCCACCTGATTCAATCACGTCAGCGAACGATCAGTACCAGCCTGTTCCTCAAAACAGAGCGTGTTCACGCCCACGCCCGCGTAACCACAGATCACGCCGCCAAGGTCTGGGGGTTAATTTCGCACCCGCACACCCGATTAGGCCTCCCACGGCAGCGGCTCAAGCCTAGGTTCGATCCCTCTGTAGGGAGCCCTTGAGTTCTGCGCAGGCGACCTCCCGGGGTCAGAGGCTGTTGGCGGTGTCACTAGACATCGCCAACGCCTTCAACAGCCTGCCGCACGGAGTAATACGGGAGGCGCTCCGATTTTTCAGAGTGCCCCCGTACCTGCGGCGGCTGTTGGAGGCGTACCTCGAGGGAAGGGAGGTCGTCTACGCAGACAGCAGAGGGCGGACGGTCCGACGTGGGACTCCTTGTGGGGTCCCACAAGGCTCGGTCCTGGGGCCCTTGTTATGGAACCTGGGCTACGATTGGGTGCTCCGCGGCGCGCTCCCTTCAGGAGCGCGTCTAATATGCTACGCGGACGACACCCTAGTTGTAGCCCAGGGAAGGGAATGGACGGAGCTGGTGCGCCTGACCACGCTGGCTACGACCTTCGTGTTGCTAGTGTCTATGGATGACAGTGATCAAATAACATTAGGTGACCTGTCTGTTCGTTTACCTTCTATGATAAAATAAGGGTAAAACATAGAACTGTTGATTTCTCCGAGTTTGAAATCGCCAATATGTCGTGGTCTGTCTTGGTGATTAAGCTTCGAGAAGGGCCCTATGATCCTGCTGTGAGTCTCAATGGTGAGGATAAATATCTTAGTGTATATTTCAACTTGTTTATACTTTTGTGTTGGGATGAGTTGTTATCGAGTTTGTGAGTTTTTTTTTACCCAACTTTCTCGTGTGATGGGGGAAGACGTATAACGAAGGAATTGTTGTCGTGAGTGTTGTTGAAGGAATCAGTTGGAGTTTGATGCCGGAACGCTAATAGCGACGACGCCGCGCACTACGTCACTTAACTCACGTGCTCGGTGCAAGCTATAAATACATGTTTATATCTCGACGCGACCCGACAACTCGATCACTTTAATTATTAGATAATGCAACATATTCAAACAGTTCAATTCAGACAAACATCTACCATCGGTTACAGTATAATATATATATATATATATATATACGATCAACTTTTTGGGTTTATACACATAAAAGCAATAATGCTCTTGCAAACGTACTGGAATGTAGAAATTGAATTGTTATCTAGAAATAGAATATTTAGTAATAATTCAAATTGATAATAATCGCCGAATATTTCTATACAAGTGTTTTCTATTCAAAGGTCAGAACTTATTTATCCACTTAGTTTTTTATAATCTTCGCCATTTGTAAGTTATCTATCGATAGCACATTATCAATATGTCCGGTTGTATCATGATCACTATGCATATATTGAAAAACCCGCTCGTAGTATCTCTCCTTTACTTTCTTGCGTTTTGTTCTTAGTCGACATATTCAATCAACAATTGCCGATGGTTTTGTAAATCTGTCGGTGGTCACTGTTGTTTTTTAACTACACTGTGCTTAGGATTGGGTACAGTCGTGATACAATAAAAAAAATTGCGATTGCGGTCAAAACTTAGCCTAACTTAAACTAACAACAATTCTTTCATCGATTAAACTCTATACCTCTAATTATTTTATAAATATTTTTTTTAATAAGAACATTAATTTTATCTTATTCTCTCGCACGTTAAATTATATTTATGTGTATGTTTTTCTTCTTTAATGCCGCGTTTCGTTTTGAGTTTTAAATCACAACGGGGCCAAACATAATTTATTTTCAAAAATGAATTTCGATGAACCAGGGATCTTAGTCACCGGTTGATCACATAATGTAAGAACACTCGCGTATACTGTATTCAGATGTGAATCTTTTAATAAGAGATAATTATAATTACAATAGCAGCGCGTTTTACGTTTACACAGACTCGTTTCTGTAGACTGTTGTTTGTTCTGTGACAGATGTTACCACTTTCATATGACCTTGACTAGTTCTTGAAGTGAACAGTGTGTCTAGCATTACCAACTGGTGAAGGCGTCATAGCTACAGGCTTAAATAGAATTA
>JACEII010000110.1:1377532-1416999 GCA_014332785.1 Antheraea mylitta
TTGCCAATTTTTTAAACACTAAATCACGCAAGCAATAGTAACAAAAAATATCGGTATACAAACAGAAGAGAAAATATGCGCTGAATTGTTTTATTATGGATTTATTTATTTTATTTTTTAAATTAGATGTCAGCTTGTGTTCTCTCTATTTTTTTGATACTATTATCAATTAGTTATTGGGGCAGAAAAAAAACATGAATTCGGTGTTACACACCCGTACGCTACATGACGCGTAAATACTAAGATGCTTTGGGAATCCCTGTACTAGGAAATTATTGAGTTAAATCTGGATTTAATTACGTTTGCGTTTATCCGAGTGGCACGACGGTTCCATTTTACAATATAGTACTTACGTGTTTGTTTTTTCAATATAGTTGGTTGGTGGTGGAGCCTTAATCAGATCATCGCTGTTTATTATTATTACTGGGTGTGAGTGTTGCCGTCGTTCCAGATACTTGTGATTCTTTACATACATGCAGATAATTTGCATAGACATGACTAGATCTATGTTTTTGTAGTTATCTAGATGCGGTTTAGTCATTGATGAAATAAAAAAATGCGGCCACGAATGTTCTTATAATTCCCATGTCGGTTTTTACTGAAGAAATGTTGCAATGTTCTTCGAACTAACTAAAAATTAGTACTTATTTTAAAACTTGTACTAAATAGATAATATTTGTTTAAAAACATTGCTTCATCTGGTAGTTCGTGGCTGATAAATGACATATAACTGTAAAGTGGAGGTTCTAATCGTAAACTTATTATCGTCATAATTATTTATATGTTTATTAAAGTCACGGTGAGTATACATTCGTTATCATAATAAAAACACGGTCAAATAAACACAAGCACCGCGTTATCGTTATGTAACGCGATTTATTAACAATTACGATAACAATGTTGATGACATAAAAGTGGTTCGTTAAGTTTTCTGTTCACCCGCTCGTCGCGTTGTCGTGTTGGTACCGCATAATGTCTGACGCGGAAACTCTATACGAAATTAATAGTTATTACCAACTTCACATAAGTTTTACAAGCCGTTTATTAACACGTTCGTCTATTCTACAGTTTTTATAAAGGTTACTACTACCTGACCCCACCAGCGTTGCTGTGACTCAGTTGTTAGTTGCATTAAAATTACGATTAATTGGTAGTATTGGTAGTAATGAGTCTGTCTACAAACTTGATACAGAAAAAGGCAGGATACGTAATTAATGGATTGACAAAACAAGCACCAAGTTGGAAAAGAAATTTAAAATTAAAATGTGACGCCATCTATGAGATATGTATAACAGTCGGTCCTACAGTGTTCTATTAACAAACCAATTTAAACCGCCATCTGTTCGACACTGATGAAATTTACAATTGATAACAACATTGAAAATCATTTAATTTGTTATTAAAAATATTGAAGCCATTAATCAAAATATAAATTATCATATATCTCTCAAGTTGGACTTAATCAATTATACATAAATGCCGACGTTTCATGAAGATCGCTTGAGTAGTTTCGGAATTCGTCATGTACAAACCACATGACATTGGATTTTTATGCCTATAATTAGACTAGTGAACCATAGAATTAGTTAGTTCCTTCACATCTATGTAGGTGAAAGTTAAAAAGTAATGGAATATTCTGACCTGAACCCGCATATACAAACAATTATATTTAATTAAAATAAGAATTTAATACCTCTTTATTACACTGTACTTGTGAAATAAAACCTATTTATAAAAGACCTAATATAAGTCTCTGATAGTTCTAATAATAGACTACGAAATAGTTTTTGTTCATTACGTTACCTGTCCGTATACTTCTTGAGCATTCTGATTCCTTAAAATGATAATTATGAGTTTTTGGCGGGATTTTAGTCTGTCATGTAGTGGTTTTATATTTTATTCATAATCTTGTGTTATTTGACTCTATATTGTGTAAATTTGGTGGTGTTTTACGTAATTTAGTTAGTTTATTATGCATAAGCGAAGTGAATGGAAAATAATACCACGGAGCATGAAATTCTGAGATGCCATAAAAACTCCCAGGAAGATTCTAACAAGGGATCCACCATCTTGTTAGAATATTGACTCACACGACGCTTAATATTGAAGTGATCGCACGACGCTTGTAATATTATTGATTACGTGACAATGGCAGTAATGATCAGAAAGATTGATTGCCAAAAATAAAGTTAAAAAAAATGATAATTACATTATAATTTAGAAATGTAGAACAAGTTGACAAAAATTATTACTGCACACTTATTCGTATAACTATTTATTCGGTAATCTGATGCCACATGTTCTCTAATGTGAAATCTATGATGTATGCGGTTTTTATCAGCCTGGTCACTAATCCTATTTACCATAAACAACACACCGTTGTTTCAAATGATCTTGTTGAAATGAACTGTTCAATTTATTTTGAAGTTATATTTCTTATGGGAGGTTTCTGTAGTTCTAATTGGCAACCTTTTTGTATGTAGTAAAGTGGTTGGGGTAAACACTGTATCGGGTAGAATGTTAAAAACACTGGCTCTCGTCCGATCTGTGAAGTTAAGCAACGTCGGGCGCGGTCTGTACATGGATGGGTGACCGCTCGGGAATACCGCAACACGATGGCTTTCGTTGATTTTTTAAATTACCCTTTAAGACAACAGTTTCATTTCTATTGTGTCTCTTGACGACATAATTTAAAATAAAAAAATAATATTCTATAGACCGAAAAAATAATGTTTGTCATGTATGTATGTCGGTAGAGCCAAGCTGAAGCTATTACTGGTTTCAGAATGAATGGGTCGGCTCGCCCTGGGTACTACTACGGGGTAATACAGTTTGGTAGAGTGCAGTAGTACTAATTACTTAGTAAATGGAAATAACCAGTTGTATGCGTCCGTTCTCTAATTTTGTGTAATAAATAACTGTTCCGATACGATGCCGCTATATGCTGAGACTACGTCACAACATTTACAAACCGGGAAGTTACAAAATTTGCACTCTAGCCTCATTACTGTGCATATCTCGATTGATTGTGTTTGTTTATTATACGTATATGGACATGTTTCTTAAGCGATTACTGATGTTTTATTTAAAATAATTTATTTAAATTTTATTTAAAATAATAAGTATGCTGCATAATTATTGAAAAACTCAAAATTAAAAATGTTCGCAAGCCTATGTACTTCTATTTGTCTTGCTATTAATAACGATACCATATTAGTGAGACGTTGTTGAAGGATGCAGAATATAAGTATTTCACAAAGCTATTTTGCACATTCACATTTAACTTGTTAAATCAAATCCAAATGTTTCTGTGTTTATTATTGGACACGTGCTAATAATACATGTACACGAATTGCGTTGAGAATGTCGTAACCGGGCCGCGTCCCTCCCACGCGTTTCAGATGCGACTAACACACAACAACGCGGCAACGATACGGTGCATCACTACTACTCATGGAAATTATAACTATTATATAGGAATGAGACATTTTACATGACTGTTATTTCACAGGTAATAAAAATAACTGGTTATGTTTAATGATTATTTTGGGAAAGGGCAATATAACTACGGTTTTTATGTTTTTTATTATTCTCTGTAGTATGCACAAATTGTAGTCATAATTAGAAAAAAAATCTCTTTGAATAATACTAGTTTTCAATTACTTAAATAAAATTAAAATATAATTTATACACTCTTCCTACCATTGCGTCGACAATAGTACTCTTCATTCATCTGCGTGCTTCCAATATTACGTGACAATAAAAATAAATTTAGTAAAAGACCGGCATAATGTAAATACTAGAAACCAGTAATAGTTTCTTAGGTAACAGTGTTAGGTTTTACAATAAAGTTCCAAAACATAATACCGATTTGCCGGACTGTGAATTTAAGCGCCACGTCAAGCGGGTTTTAGTGTCAAAAGGATATTATAGAGTGGATCAGTATGTGAACGATACTGATGTTTGGAATTGACACCTCTCTGTACATCCACTAAAAGCTATTGTATGATGTACTGGAAATATATGTTAAAAAACTTAACCCGATCGAGTTTCTTGCCGGTTCTACTCGATAACTGGGTTGTTTTCCGAACCGGTGGTAGTTTTTGGCGTTCATAAGTGCATTATTAGTGCATAAACTGAATAAAGTATTTTTTATTTTGAATATTACAGTACTAATTATTAATGCATCGTCTAAGTACTGTAAAATAAACTACGTATTAAAGTATGGAGTTTTGTTTCTTAACTCTGGGATTATTAATATTATTACACCCTACATTTCATTTAGAATAAATAACTTTTCGTGAAGTTATAATTACTACGTTTGGAGTTTCTCTAAATGATGTTATGCGATTTCAACTTCGAGACGTCGACCAATGTGGGATAATAGGACTGGGTGAATTATTAACGTATTTGGTATTTATAGGGAATTACGACTTGTTATTTTTGCTAGAAGTTTCGGCGCCATCAACTCTTTTATAATGTTGTTGTCATATTTTAGTTTGAATTAATACGGATTTTGGCCATGATTATCTGTAATTACAAATTGTGTTGATACATACAAATCCTTCTAGACTTTCATTTATCTTTTGATCTAAAGTTAAGATTAAGACTCAAATAATACTTCTGCTGTTTCAACATGACAATACCATCGATCTTATAGTATGGTTATTCTTCACATCAAAAGTAACGTAATATAATACAAAACTAATTCTTGATGATGAATACAGTAATAGTGGAAGAGAACGTATTTGTAATACGTTATTATTGTCAAATTAACATATAATCCAAATATAGTATTATTTGGGTATGATAACGTGAGTGTGCGTGCGTGCGTGCGTGTACGTCATCGCTACCGTCAAACAAGGACAGCCGCGACCGGTGACACCGACAGAGACAGAGAGAGATAGGCGAGTAGCTCAACATTATTTTTTGTAATTTCATTACTTTAAATGATGTATTGGATAAATTCTCGATAAATTTCAAGGAAACTATCGAGTAAGCAATAGCTTCTATATTTATTTCCCGCGACACCGTCCGCGTGTAACTTTATCTAAATAACAGTGATTAATATAGTTATTTGAATATATTCACTTCGTTTACTTTTGTCGCGTACTAACTCGCGTCGCCATTAAAATTATAATAACTGTAGATAGACCAAACAGATTTCATTGAAACAAAGACTAAATGTTACTCGAAGATCTGCTTTATGATTTTCTTGAAGTTTTATCATGAACGTAGTATTTAAGCAATGATGCGTGTCCAAACAAACAGACAGACACGTTTCTAAAAATCTTGAAATATATTTTATTAGTTATTCTCAGACATCTGCAACAATTTTTTTAAATTAAATCTAAAAAGTACAGACACGTTACATTTACATTTTTATTATATGTATGAATAGATTTGAAACTGTAATATTAATAGTTGTATTACTGTACATACTCCGTCCTGTAGCACGCTGGTCAGTACTATAGGTCACGCCTTGCACGATTCACTCTTCGCTCTCGCCTCAGTGATATGTGACATTATCAATCGGCAGTCGTTAACAAATGCATGACATATATACCTCTCTACAAATAACTATATTAAATGTTACCTAATTATATTATTTGGGCTGTGTGTATAAGGTTCTTGGTTAAACAAATACGGTCGTCTACCAATTGTCCTTCACTGTACGACGACCTTCCAAACCGATAGTAATCTAGTGTTCAGTTTCAGAGTCCGTTAAATTGTGAGGGACCCATTGGGAACACATTTTTTTTGTAAATGTTTCGCACACCATGAAACTCGTGATGAGATTAACACGACCGCATTGGAATTCTGCAATCCAGCTATAAACAGTCGATGTGCACGGTGTTTCATTGCCTTAAGAAGTTTGAAGGCGATTTACAATAAAATAAATAGTAATAAATCATACTAAGACAATTATCACGCGTTAAACTCATGGTAAACACGTAATATTTAAAATGGCGCCAAAATATAAAGGCAAGTGACAAATAAATGATACGAACTGCATTTTATCGATAGGTGGTAAAGCCACGCTGAAGCTATTACTGGTTTCAGCATGAATGGGTCGGCTCGTCCGGGGTAGTACCACCCCTCTCACAGAAAACCAACGTGAAATAACAGTGCTTATAAAAATAAAAGCGCGGTAAATAAAACAAAATGGTCGCCAGAATGAACAAAAAGACAATATAATTCAAATTACATACATAGGTACGGATGTATGAACTTCAATTATATTTATTCTTGGACTCCAGTACAACCTTACGTCTTAAGCACATTTTTACAGTGAACAACATATTTTCGCTAAAATTCATGAGGATGAAGTCGCAAATAACAGCTAGTCTAAAATAGAATAACCTAGATTACTTCCTGTAAAGTCAGCTGTCTGCTAGTTCCGTGAAAATTGGTCCAACCATTTTGGAGATAGCGAAGCGGGTGAAAACACGATTAAGAGATAGTCTAGATTAAAATATACTAAATTACTTTTTATAATGTCCGCTATCGGCTGGCGAAAGTCTCGGCAAAATTGGTCGAACCGTTTTGGAAATAGCATTGTGGACTAATCCACGGTTAACAAGTCTAACTTAGAGTCGTACCTAAGTAACCCGCTGTAATTTCAGCTATCTGTCAGTAAAATTCCTGTCAAATTCGGTTCAGCCGTAACGGAGATTACTCAGAACAAACAGAAATAAAATATTTCTGTATGTTGAATAACCAAGGCTAGAAATTCTTTATAGAACCGATAAACCTTTCATTTTTCTCAGATATTTATGTCATGGCAACACAGCTACACTGATTTCGGTATTCCTTTTGTATTGCTTTTTGAAAATAATCATACGATGCATTTACGTAATGAAACTAGAACGAGTTCGTTAAATGTTATATGCGGACAGTATTTTTTTGTTCTCAGTGATAGTCTTAATGCGATAATCGTGTTTTATCGGATCATTAAGTGTGTTGCGGTCTGATTCTCTAGATCTTTATTCGGCTTGTCGTGTTTGTTGTACGGTGGCACTGCGGACTCTATACTATACAGTAAGGCGGAAGTGCTGAGAACATTGTCGTGCCGAATTCACTCAATACTTATTTGCGGAACTGGGTTACACTTTATACCAATCTTTGGCTGCCGTTCCGTGTAATGTAATTTATACCCCACTAAAAATAAGTTAAAAGTATTATTTGGGTAATATTATGTCTATGATTACATCAACGAGATCATTCTCCGCTACCCTTTTTTGTTAGGAGGACGCTATGACAAATTTTCATGGGTGTGCTTTGGTACTTAACTCAAATGAAAGAAGTTAACGTTTGACTGCAATCTCATGTGATGTCGGTGACAAAAACTACATCAAGTAATGGGATCCTTGTGGCTGAGCGCTCAGAATACATCAGTCGACACGTAATTAAATCATACATTGAGCATGAGCTTCCAATATATCTCTTATTCGTGACGAAATTATAGCCTATTAGTGGGGTATTTCTTAATACTCGTTCGTTCTGTTTTAATTCTCAATATGAAAATCTGTTTTATGCATACGTCGGTGTATTTCGGACAACGCTACTTTTCCATCGGGAGGTAAGCGGTCACCCCAATTTACGGACGTTTATAACTCCAAAAGGATTAGTTGCGCGTTGCAGATTACTTACAAACAGTTCATTCTTTCTTGAACATCCCTATATTATAGTTCTCTGGAAAAACCTTAGAAGGTAGCTCATACCTTAACCTGAGTGTTCATACTCCTTTGAAAATAGAGTATCCGTGACCATTTAGGTTCTAAGGTGCGAAGACGAACTCTGCCGATGACGAGTGGTGTGATGGTAAAAAGTGAACTGCCGGCATTGTATTGAACGATTCATCGAAATGCAATCCTTTACACAGATAGTAGTACGTACCTACACAAAGAGTTGAAGTCTCTTGACTTAATGGTTCGATAACATTTGCGAAGTATTTTTGAGTCCCTCGCCTGCACGTTTTTCTTTTTTTTATTGCAACACGACAAAGTGACTGTGCTATGCCTGATGGTAAGCATAGTACAATCCAAAAACATCGGCAACCACCGAGAGACAGATTATCCATCACTGGTCGCCGCTGTCATGCCGGCCTGTGTAAGTGTCTCTTCACGTTACGCTTGAAGGACCCCATGTCATAAAAAGGAGGGAACACACTAGCCGGGAGATTGTTCCACAGTTTCACGGTACGGCAAAGATATGACGATGTAAACTTTTTAGTTCGTGCCCCGATACAATTTACCGTAAAACTGTGCCTACGAAGGCCAGTGCGAGTAGTTCGGTTGTGGAAAGGGGAGGAAGGGATTAAGTAAATTAAACGTCTTTAGTGTTTGAGAGGTTGAGATCGCCAATTACTCTTCACCGATCGTTTTTGAGTCGAGGCCAATGACCAAAGCTGGTATCTAGGTGTCCTCGTACAGGGATAACAGCAGTACTACTGTCAGTAGGGTTTACATTTGCGGTTTACTTCACTCTGTTACATAAACCGAACTTTTTGGATATCAGCTTGACCTTTGAGCGGGGTAGGTGTTCGAAACAAGCCGGTTGTGAGGTAACGTGTATTATTACAATTAATGCGTATTCTATGTCGGGTTATTTATAAGATAATTCCTGGTTAGGTTAAAGTGGCCTGTGACCGATGAGAACTGATTTTCTACCGTTATATGCCTAATTGTTTATCAGAAGCGGAAGTGTTGTGTTCATTCTACCGAATGTTACTTACATTCTATTCACTTCAACACAAGGACAGTACACGTGTGTGTCTGTTACAAGAATGTTTATTTTTTCATCATCCTTATTGAAAGCTGTTCAATTATATTTCAAAAATAGATAAATATAAAGGTAGTAAATAAAATAATTAGATCTATTTTCTTGTACAGTATGTTGTCCTCGAATGATGATGTCATGTGAGGAACATATACTACGCTCCGATGTATTAGCTCCTGTGATCACATGTGTACGTATACAATTATTATGTACAAATGTTCACATGTTGTTTATTTTGTTCTCTTTGCTCTTTTGTTACGTGTCTATATATATTTTTTTGTCATATTTTAGTTTACTTTAATTAACTGGAATTTTATTTAATTAAGTTTTGTATAATTAATTTTATTAAGTTTTGTATCATTGCAAATTATTTCCTGTTTCTTGAATTCATATAATTTTAGAATGTTTTAAACGTATTGTAACTAAAACTGTAGTTAACTTATGTTAAGTAACTAGTGGTTAGTTTGGTGATGAATAGCTAAATAATCATTCAGATTGCTATAATATATATTGGATTTATTTAATTTTATTGTTGTTATTCTGTTTTTAATAAATAAAATATAGTTTATGTCAGTCGAAGACGACATGGCCTCCTATTAGAGGAAACCTTTTTTTAGAATCGATCTCGCATATTCCATAGATAAAGTTTGGCAAATAATAACACTTTATTTCTTTATATTAATGGTATAGAAGGAATTCTATTAGAATTCTAAAGGATAGTATTATGAAATTGAGATTTTTTTAAGTAAAACCACATGACGCATGTCCAAAACATTTATGTAGGTCAATATCAATTAAAAAGAACATTTTGTTGCGACTACAGATATAACTTTACAAATAAACGCTTATAGACATTAAAATAAAACTTAATATGTATAAGACATAATCAATAATTATCGGTAACAATGCAGCTTTCTAAGCATTAAATATTTTTGAACAGGATCAGTCATTCCAGTGATAACGCGTTTACACAAACTCACAAACAACTGAATGAGAATAAACTTTATTATATCAGTTAATTACCACAATAGAATAAAAACTGTCAACTAAGACAAGTGATAGAGAATATTTAAATTAAAATAATGTCCATCTGTAAACAACTTTTTTGTGTTCAAACTTTTTTTTAAGTAAGATTTTAATGCGTATTTAACTTTTTTGTAATAAAACGGTTTAGGTCTATAACTGGATCACAATCTTACGACTATGTGCTCTAAGATGAGTAATAAGCGAAACCTAGAAGAAGACTGGCTCTTAAGTGCAGTATCCGGAACACATATTTAGTTGTTTTGAGGAAAAATTACAGCATTAGGGTGGTAGCTAGAGAGAATTATAAATATTTCAAGAAACCTTACCAGCATGCTATGGTTTCATCACCATGTTTTCGTTATTCATTGTATCAATATAAATCTTTGTCGATTGACTCAATTCCCGAACACCCTACCACTATGTTGGCAACACTGATAAATTGTATCCAAAAAAAAGTAATAACAAAGACGGAGTATCATTTCATTGACACTAATTGATATATTGATATGTTCCATATTATTTTGTTACTGATCACTAGGAATATAAAAGTATAACAATGTTGTAAGGTTACAATGTAATAGTTTCCTTGAGGTAAACGTGAAACATATGTATGGGCGTTGGATGGTCCAATTATTTACACAATTTCAGTGCAGCGTAATTTTAGTTACGTAATAGTCTCTTTGCTTCAAAATAGTCTTCGAGTACTGAAGGGGGTAGGTATATTGGTTCTAAAGCATATGTTTCTATTGAAAATCTAAGGCCGCGAATAATTTCAAACGTTATTAATCGGAGAGATAGTTACAAAAATTGCAAATTATAGACGATGCAATCCCCTTTTGGTGCCGCTGCGACGAGCCCATTGGTGTGTAGTTACTGAAAATAGATTGTCACGTACATACAGCTAATTATTCATAAGAGTGTTTTACCACACATTTGATCTGCCCGTTTTCTTAAATCTCTGGAATATACAGAGTCAGCTATGTTACACTTATTGGCTCTATTTAAAGAGATATACCGGCTGTTGTTATAACTACTGCCCCACCTCATCCGTCTAACTGAAAAATAATATTTACACAGGAAAATAGTACTACATATTGGTCATCATTATGCGTTGTTTATTGGAAGTGTTGTGTTCGACATTGATAGCATTACGCGTCTTCTTCAATGGGAGTCTTTTGTCAAAATAAATTTCTGAATAACTGATTATCTAGTTTAGAGGTTTTATATCTTAATTTCATTTCCTTATTAAACTGCAAGGAGATAACTGTCAGTTTAACGTATATATGTCCGGATGTACCACTCATTAAGTAAGCGGATATTTGGAACTGATTTCATAGATCGATAGAGAATGATCAGAAATAGAAATCTAAAACAAGATATTATAAAAATAAGTAGTAAGTATGTGTATGACATAGATTCGATTCTTAGGTTATCATTGCCGCAAGAAATGTATTTTAGCTCTAGTATTCTCACGTGCATAGCTATTTAATTTGGTTTTATTGCAAAGATTAATGGAGAAGTTTCTTTGGATATGTCGCAAGAGTAAAAGCCCACAATATGTACAGCTATTCGTTTGCTACTCACTTTGTTATCACTGTCGTATGCGTTACGATATAAAGTTTATATTTATATCTTGTAAAGTTTGCATGTAGTGTTGGATCGTGTCATTGCCCTTGCTGTTATCAATATAGTAATATAACTGTTTGTGGTCAAGTATCACTTTGCATACCCTATACTATCATATTCTAGAATTGATTATTATATATTTAATGAATATTTAATGAACGGTGAGAGCGAAAGCAATCATCAGCAAAATCTCCCTATAACCTGCTGAAATATGTTGGCCTATCCAAAACTGCGGCAAGTTCTGAACTTAAAATAAGTATCTAAAGCGGCATTAGCATGATCATACCAGATTTAGCTGTGCAGTATAACACGAGAAGTAAAGGAGAGTGTTGATGTAAGTCGGTAAGGAGCCCCTTAAAACTACACCCATGTCACAAGTCTCAGGATCTATTCGGAATGTATCTCTTTACCTCACGATGAGTCCGGCACTCGCAAGGGGAATCCATGCATTCCTAAAAAATTCTTTCGTTTCGATATGGGTGCATTCGAAATTACACATAAACTTAATATACAAATATACTCTATTAAACTATTTGTCTATGTATGTCACACAGGACATCTATATACTATATTGTAAACGCGGTTTGCCCTTGGTGGTTGACGGTTGAGGGTTGTGTCACATTTAAATAACTATTTATATCTTCATACATTGATATGTGAAATTAATAACAGACCCTGCTTTCAGTACTTACATTGTACATGCGTGTTCAAGGAGACATTGTTTTTAATGATAAGTATATTGATAGAGTATTTTGAGGTGGTATTGTGTTTGTCCCGAGCTCTGAGCTCTTGCGGCGTGTACTTGGTCACGGACCTTCTGACTAGTCACCGCGTCTTGTTTCTCATTTACCTCTGTTAAATTGTGTTCCCTGCCTTCTACTTCTTGTAATTAAAGTCATTATACGTGTATCTAGTGTTCTGTGAACGAAAGCCGATATTTAGTACATTCAGGATCTGTTTTCAATGACAAATATCATGTTGTTACATTGTACATTGTACGTCACTTTTCTCTATTTACCATATAGTAGATAATTAATAGTCTCTTAATTGGTCTTCCAAAGAAAACCATGAGACGTTGCACCGATATCTATTTTTCGCGTCAGGTCATTAATCAGGTTATCCGAATTCTTATCTGTGCTACTTTCAATGTGATTACCAACTGCTTTGCTGAAGAAGTTTAACTTTAGAAGGAGACTGTAAGAAATAACTTCGCCACCATTATCCGTGGGAATACTAAAAAAAAATATAGACTGATTTCATGTTATTTTATTGAGAACACGCGAGTTCATATTAGTAAATGATCTGAAAAGTGAAAGTGCACTGTTTGAACCGATTGTAATGTTGGTCGCAGACTCGGATACGATCAAACTGCAATGCGCGCATTGAACATACTGCTCGTTCTAGTGAGAAATTGCTCTTATGTAGGCACTGCACGCAATGCATTACTGCAGCGTGAACCGTCCACCATCCGCTTCCTTATTACCACGACCAACTTGAATTCGAACCCTGCAGTAAATTGACGTTTATCGGTTTTTTGTTGTTTAATTATTGTCTTATCTTGGTAGATCGATAACTACCTAATTAAACTAATTGATAATCTGTCACAACACTACACAACACACCGCGTTGCGGCACATTCAAATCGCAAAATCTCTTTCTAAACATAGCGCGTGTTATCCATCATCGAATACTTGTAACTTAACATTAGATGAAACCAAAATCAAATAGAACTATCTCATATGGTAGGCATGTTGAAAAAGTGTCCAGCTCTAAGCACTAAATAATAGTTCCAGGACCCTTCAAAATAGCTTAGGCAAATTGATAGTCGGAAATAATCTTAAAAATATCACTTATTACTGTAAGAAAACATGGAGTGTGATAGAATTTTTGTGAACTTTAAATAATACGTTTAATGATTTTTGAGTGTTTACTTATATAAAACTTGTTTAAATAATCATAATGAACCCTCCTTCTACTATAGCACCATCCTAATTTAATTTAAACATTTTAACGAACAATCTTTCCTCTACAGAGACGGTTATCGTTACCTTTGCACTCCATAATCTAGGTGTATCTAATACGACGTGTTGATCAATTCGAATTTTTAAGTGTTAAATAATCCTTCTCAATTGTACTCTGGTAGTGAAGTAAAATGAAGTCAGCCCTCAGTCGGATACTCGTCTGTGTAATGCTCGAGTTCTTTCCTGGCGTCGCTTGCTTTGTGGTTAGTACATTACGTGTTAGCCTGCAGTGTTTATTTATTTATATGCATTACTGGCTGTTACCCGCGGCTTCGCACGCGTTTTTTTAATATATTAAATAAATTTAAAATTGTGATCACACATCTAGTGTAAATTACAATAATACTCTTTCAAAAATATTTGTAAGTATCACACGCACATCATCTCCTGTAACAGGTAACGTGTACATTATATATGTGAATATTAATAGTGTATCGAATGGGATAGGCTTTATCATCAGCCACATAACTGGAACTTTAAACCGCTATATATCACCCTCAGTGCTCACTTACACTATATAAAACATTAAGCTAAACATTATCAAACAATATGTGTTAAATCTTTTATTATATAGATATAATATGTCCATAGTGTCGATATAATTAAGTTATTATTATACCTTGCTATAATTTAAATCACATATAAACATGTGACTTTCAATTATATTTATTCTGGGAGTCCAGTACAGCGTACGTCACACGCGCATGTTTACATGTTTTATTTTTGATTAATTTCACACGGACGAATGCACGAATAACAATTTATAACTACATAGTGTAAAACAAAGTCCTGTTCCACATCTGTCTGTATGTCTGTTCGCGATAAGATCAAAAACTACAGAACGCCTCTTCATGTCGTTTTCACTAATATATAAAATTATTCTTGGGCAAAGTTTAGGTATAGTTTGTCTTATTATCATGGCGGACAACGTTTGCTGAACCCGCTAGCTTAAAATAAAACAGCTAATTAGTTACTTATTTGCCCGTAAAATTCCCGTTCAAATATTACTTGTAGTCCTGTGAAGCTGTTAAGACCTTGCTAGATCAATAGCGTAGTCATTTCTAAGAAATAAAAACTGTTCAAATAGGTCCAGCCGTTTCGGAGGTTATCCGAAACAAATAAAAGAAACAGACATATCGACAGAATAAAAAAAAAAATTGTTGATATTTGTAGCATCACAGATATATTTATTCACCAAAAAGTATTTATTTTAATATTACATACACACACTTTATTTTTATAATACGAAATATATCACAAATCAAAAATTGGGAACAAAACTAACGTAGAATAAACTTTTTAAGGAGTTTTTGGCGGGATTTCAGTCTGTCATGTATTGGATTTTATATTTTATTCATAATCTTGTGTTACTTGTCTCTATATTGTGTTAAATTGGTGACGTTTTATGTAATATGGTTCATTTATTGTGCATAAGTGAAATGAATGAAAAATAATACCACGGAGCATGAATTCTGTGGTCTTGAAAATTAAAAGACAAAATTTTTGAAATATTATATAGAGGATTTGGCGCTTATACCTTTACATTAACTTGGACATAGAAGAAAACTACCTATATTGACAACTTCAGAATTGGCAGTATGGGTTAATTCCTTCGCCTGTCTTATTGGACGAATATTATTACTACTAAAGCTTTTGAATAGCAACACAAAATAAACTTTAGAAATGTTTGCGATATAAACGTAACACGTATAATTAAAAATTGTAAAGAAAACATGAAAATATTTGCGATAGAATATTATCGCGTTACCATGGCAATGCATATAATAGTCACATTAATACGCAGCGGAAGCTTCCATAATAGCCCGATTTTGAGATATTCTTCATTAGCGCTCAGCTCCTATTGGTTTTAACGTGATGATATGTAGCCTATAGCCATCCTCGATAAATGAGCTATCTAACACTAAAATAAACTTTCAAATCGTACCGGTAGTTCTTGAGATTAGCGCGTTCAACCAAACAAACAAACTCTTCAGCTTTATGATATTAGTATAGTATTAGTATAGAGGCTCGTTCGACAATTTCGTGACGATTTAATGTAAATTGTTCTTTAACAATACAACGATTGTGTTCGTTTTATAATAATCATTCCTTGAATGAATTATCACGATAATAATATCCGCAGTTTAGACTTTGTGAGTCCGTATACACACGAGGAGAGTTGAGTTTCGTCATTGACTCTGAAGTAAAGCGTATGTTAAAAAAAACAGGAAACTTCGCGTTAAGATAGTATCTTAGTTTTTCTATTTGAACGCTTATCTAGCACGTAGTATGCTGGTAGTGGTAGAGCCAAACTGAAGCTATTATTGTTTTCAGCACAAATGGGTCGGCTCGTCCGGGGAAGCACCACCCTCTCACAGAAAACCGACGTGAAGTAACAGTGCTTGCATTGTTGCGTTTCGTTCGGTCAGTGAGAGAGCCGGAGACCCATCTACCCTCCCCTTCCCCTTCCTCCTTCCCTTCCTGCCCCGCCCCCACCCTCCTCCCAAATACAGGTTGGCAACGCACTTGCGACTCCCCTGGTGTTGCAAGTATCTATGGACGGTGGTGATCACTTAGCATCAGGTGACCCATCTGTTCGTTTGCCTCCTATGATATAAAAAAAAGAACGTGTCGGAAAACCTCCTGTATTTACAAAGACTTGTACATATTTCGTATAGAGAGATAACGGCGCGGCTGGATTAAGAAAGCTAAACATATTTTAATTATAATATTAATCATAACAATGTTTATTATTTCGACACAAACCAAACCGCAGACAATGTTTTGATTAAAATATATTGAAATTATCGGGAATCGATCTCCGTATTGGACACACCTCTGATAAGTTAGTGACGTCATAACTATGTACATAAACTATCTACCGTTTATGTAACTGCCCATTTGCGTACGAACTGTACTGCTTGCACAGTAAAGTGAGACAGCTTATTCACTCTGCGTTCTAATATCCACTTTCACCGACAGATAGTGGACATCATAACAAGTAATTTTGTTTATTTTAATTTAGACTAGTTGCTAACCGTGGCTTTGCCCGCTGTACTACCTCCGAAATGGTTAAACCGATCTTCACAAAACGTTCATTGGCGGACAACTAACCTTATAAAAAGTAATTTAGGCAATTTTAGTTTATACTAGCTGTTAACCGTGGCTTCGCTCGCATTAATATCTCCGAAATGTTTAGGCCGATCTTCATGAAACTTTCGCGGCAGATGACCGTATGAAAATGAATACAAGCTATTTTAGTTTATACAAGCTGTTGACCGTGGTTTCACCTGCAGTGCTATCTCAAAACGGTTAGACCGATCTTCACGAGACTTTCACTGGCAGATAGCTGAACATATAAAAAGTAATCTAGGCAATTTAGTTTAGCTGTTACACGCGATATTGTCTGTATGAAACTTAGCAAGAATTCAACTCATTCTTTACTTTTAAGTAGAGAAATAATTATCAGCTTATTACAATTCGACATTATAATTATTAGAAACTTTAAAGATAGAAAAGGTCTTCCTAGTTAGATTCTAGACCATAAACGTATTACTTAAAGAGTTCCATAATACAATTTTTGTATGGTCACAAATCGTAATTATAATGACAATGTATATTAAATGTAATCTTTATAATAATACTAGGTGTTACCCGCGGCTTCGCACGCGTTTTTTTAAATATATTAAATAAATTTAAAATTGTGATTACACATCTAGTGTAAATTATAATAATACTATTTCAAAAATATTTGTATCACACGCACATCATCTACTGTAACAGGTAACGTGTACATTATGTATGTAAATAGTAATAGTGTATCGAATGGGATGGGATTACGATCAGCCACATAACTGGAATTTTAAACTATATATCACCCTCAGTGCTCACACTATATAAGAAAATAATGAAAATATGAAGCTACACATTATCGAACAATATTAAATAAAACAGCTAATTACTTACTTATTTGCCCGTAGAATTCCCGTTCAAATATTACTTGTAGTCCGGTGAAGCTGTTAAGCGTAGTCATTTCTAAGAAGAAAAAAAACATTCAAATAGGTCCAGTCGTTTCGGAGATTACCCGGAACAAATAAAAAAACAGACATATCGACAGAGTTAAAAAAATGTTGATGTTTGTAGCACCACAGATTGTATTCACCAAAAATAATTTATTTTGATATAAATTACACTCACTTTACTTTTATAATACGTAATATATCACAAATAAAAAATTGGCAACAAAACTAATTTAGAATAGAGTTTTTTAAGAGTGTTTGGCGGGATTTCAGTCTGTCAGGTAGTGGATTTTATATTTGTTTCATAATATTGTGTTACATGATTCTATATCGTGTAGAAATTGGTTGCGTATTATATAATATCGTTCGTTTATTTTGCATAAGTGAAATGAATGAAAAATAAAACCATGAAGCATTAATTCTATGGTCTTGAAGATTAAGAAGATAAAAAATTCCGTTATATTATGTAGAGGATTCGGCGCTTATACCTTTACATTAACTTGGTCATAGAAGAAAACTAACTATATTGTCAACTTCAGAATTGGCTGTATGGATTAATTCCTTCGACTGTATTATTGGACGAATATTATTACTACTAAACTTTCTGAATAACAACACAAAATAAACTTAAGAAATGTTTGCGATATAAACGTAACACGTATAATTAAAAATCGAAAACAAAACTAACGTAGAATAAACTTTTTGAATAGGAATACAAAATAAACCATGAAAATATTTTTAATAGAATGTTATCGCGTTACCATGGCAACGCGTATAATACTGACATTAACACGCAGCGGAAGCTTCCAAAGTAGCCCGATTTTGAGACATTCTTCATTAGTGCGCAGCTCCTTTTGGTTTTAACGTGATGATATGTAGCCTATAGCCATCCTCGATAAATAAGCTATCTAACACTAAAAGAAACTTTTAAATCGGATCTGTAGTTCTTGAGATCATAGCGTTCAACCAAACAAACAAACAAACAAACTCTTCAGCTTTATATATTAGTATAGATATAGTTATTGTTTATTAGTTGCTTACACAGTGTGAGTACTAACGTAGTTATATGGTGGGTTAAAATTCCAAATATGTTGTTGATGGTAAACCTCATTTCAGGCACGCTATTAGTATTTATATATCTAATGTATACATTACATGTTAAGTAAGTGGCGTGTGTGTCGTACTGTTGTACTTGTTTTTAAAGAGCATTTCTATAATCGTACATAGTCTCAGAATTTTATAATTCTTTAATAGAAGTAAAAAAATAACGCTGCGTGTACAACTAGTTGTTAATATAATAAAAAACGCAAGCAAAGTCGCGAGTATCAGCTAGTATTGTATATTGTTTTCATAGATATACGTTTATGTGAAGTGTGGTATCTGAGCGTAGCGTGTACTGTGACAAACAAATGCTTTTACAGTGTGTTCATTAAACAATAGTATGTTAAATATTATGCTTCGTATGAATTATTCAGTAGCACGTCAAGGCCGTGCATTCGAGATATTACTGGAAGTTATAGAACTTTCATTACAGTATTTGATATAGAAGGATATCATCGTTTTTTATATGACTTTTCTAACACATTTATTTTATTGTAGCACGACGATCTTTAAGTATTAAGTACGTACTGATGGGGGTTGAGAGGTCCTTGAATTGCTTATTTTTGGTGACATAGGGGATGAGGTGGTCAGGATTGTAGTTACGTCAGCTATATTTATTTATTTAGCCAAACAGTTTCAAAAATACTTGTATAAATGTTTATGTAAACATGGGAGATGTGTAAAAGCACTTACTGATAATACTTGAAAGGCTCCCCATCCCGAGGAGCTTATCACCCTATGGTCAGTGGTTGCATCTCATGGTACGCTCGGTTAAACTTGATGTATGGTGGTCGCAATTCATTCTGAGACAATTTTCGTATTCCAGCAAATGAAATATGGTTATTCGGATGAAATATGAAAAGAGATGTATGGAGGTAGAAGGGTCGTTTTCTAATGTTATTCAGATAAAGCCTCGCCTGATTGCAGACTAAACGATTCGCAGTAGCTAGTATGTGTATATTATATATGTGAGAGACGGTCGCCTGGCAACATTTCTACTGTCTTGTTACAGTGTGAAGGTTACAAGTATTACTAGTTTCTGGGAGCTGGTCGCCCTCTCGTCGCCTCAAATCGCCTCACCTTGCGTCTGCTTTTCACTTATTCCGTTATCTTAGTAAATTAACAAGATTTACTCATAAAAACGTCCATTTCACTCGTATTTATTATTTGCTTGTATTCTTTATATTTGATACGTAGTAAATATCAATATTCTTAGTGATATTTCTGTGCTAAACAAAATCCACAGAAATTAACATAAGATAATTTTCCACCTTTACGCAATCAATACAATATACAGACAGATGACATGGCAACTGAACGTATATTGTACGTTTATCTATGGCTGCATAAATTCACTAAATATATTTATTTTTATCTATGTGATACATATTCACGAGCACATTTAGCTCTATCACAAACCGGAATTCGTCTATGTATACATTGTTATAGTTAGAAGACCATGAATAATCTGAATAGTCAAAGGTTAGGTTTGGTTGAAGGATTATTGTTACTCGGATGACACGCTAGTTGTAGCGCGGGGGGAAATTGGAGTGCCTGGCCACGATAGCCACAACCCTCGTGGTCGGGCGCTTCGGAGTTTGGGCCTCAGTGTGGTTCTCGAGATAACGGAAACCCTATTATTTCACAGCCTCGGCGAGGGCCATTACCTGGGGCCCACATAATGGTAGGAGGCGCCCGTATCAAGGGGGGGACCATATGAAGTATCTGGGCCTCACCCTGGACGGGCGCTAGCGATTCGAGCCCCATTTTGCAGGGGGACGAGTGCCGGGTGTCGACAAGTTTATATGGGGATCGTGCGGGCGATGTCCGTCTACGGGCCCCCGGTGTGGGCTGACGCTCTCTGGCTTTAATGTGCGGGCGCTGCAGAGATGGTAGCTTATCCATAAGGAAATTTCGCACGTTAATAAAAAAATGGTTAAGGATAATTCAAAACCTAAATAGAACAATCATTAATTACAAACCTAATTACGCGTTCATCGTTATTAAAATTTACAGAATATTGTAAAATCTTGAAAAAGTAGTTTGAAAAAAAAAAAGATTGTTTCAATTATAAGTGAGAATAAGCTTGTAACCAGTTTTACAAAGGAATTGGAAATAAATGAAAACGAATAAATTTAGGAATTCTAATAAAATAGTTTTAAATAAATTAAGTATTGTAGGTGGTAGAGTCACGCCGAAGTTATTACTGGTTTCAAAAAAATTGTTGTCAAAAATGTTGGCACCGACCTCCAGTATATCTCTAGGTACCGCAAATATTCATATTTTTTATTAAATTTGGTTAATTTAATAATGTTCTTATTTTTTACTTTTCAATGCTTTATAAGTTTTTGATATTGAAGTCGGTTTAATTCATTATTTGTAATAAAAAAAAATATTTTCAGTATAATGATTACTTGTAACATTTAAAATGGATAAAAATGAACATATTTAGGATTTTAAAGTTTTAATAAACATTAAATATTCGTAAAATAAAATGTAAATCGAAGTGTACATTATAGAATGAACAAACGCATGCGATCTACAAATCCCTCTCCGTCATTCCAACCGCAGTTCGAGAAAATACCAAATTCATATAATTCATATGTATATAGGATATAATATTACAAAACCTGTTCATATTAATTTATTACAAACACGACAGACGAGTCCGATGATATTTACATAAGAGATAATATTTATAGTTATCTCAGTAATTAGAAACAAATCAATTCACCGATACAAACAAAGAAAACATTTATTGAAATTATACATTTAGAATGTATTTTTATTTGTCGAGCGATATGTGCGATTTGCTACACACAATACACTGAGTAAGTAGGCCGCGCCGGGTTACCATCTATTATTTTTATCTTGCGTTTACTTTGGAATATGAAATTGTTATGAGGTTATTGTAGTGCGTAAACTTAGTGCCTGGTAATCGTCATGGTCTTACCAGTGATCTATGTCAGATGAATTATTACGATTTAGGTGGTATACGACTTGGCGCAGACCTAACGAGACCATACATAGTCGGTATCATTGATTTTACAATCAGTATCAGCCTGTCTCTCCAAACAGAGCGTGCTCACGCCCACGCCCGCGTAACCACAGATCACGCCGCCGTGGCCTGGGGGTAGATTTCGCTCCCGCACACCTGATTAGGCCTCCCTCGGTAGCGGCTCAAGTCTAGGTTCGATCCCTCGGCAGGGAGCCCTTGAGTGCGTTACTTGCGCGATACAGTGACACAAAAATTTACATCACTGCTACAACACTATACGATCACCCCCACACACGTGCACACCTACACGCTTACACATGGAAGTGGAAGGGTTTTATTTTTTTTCCCTTATCGAACTAAAAAAAAAACTAATTTTCCGATAATAAATATATGGAGGGGTTGTTCAGACGTGCATGCTTGGTACACATATGCGTCTCAACAACTCATACATATATGAATGGTTAGCTAGGTTAGCTGAGATAGGTCGCGAGTTTGCATGTAACAGGCAACAGCCAAGCCGAGGTGTGCCGTGCACCCTTGAGCTAGTTGCCCAAATAAATTCGGCTGAGTGCCTTAAGCGCTCGCCCTTGTTGTTCGGTGAAGCTGTTAAGACCTAGCTAGGTCAATAGCGTAGACAGTTCGAGAAAAAAAAAATCATTGATTTTGAATCGATGTTGACTTAGTTGATAGCGTGTTCGGATATACCTTCGATGGACGTTGGGTCGAATCCTAGCAACAGAGAGGAAGTTTCAAGTGAAGAAAAACATTGTGATGAACTATAGCGTGGTGGTAGGGTTTTATCTAATTACGCCACCCGCTAGCTAAGACTCTCGCCGAGCACCTGTCGATGCGTTTCGGCAACTGTACTTAAGAACCAGTCGCCTCTAGGTTTTGCGTGTAAACCGTGTTAAACCACTTCGTCATTTTATATCAGATGAGACTGTGCTAAACTATAGAACCTATAAAGGAAGAAATTATTTCATGCCATGTAGCCTGTAGGTGAGGAATATTTGATATAGGTATATATAAAAGTGAATGGCTTTTGATGCAGACGCTGGCGCCGCAAGCCAATACGACGTTCAGCGTGGTGTACCTCGGGCGGCGCGAGGGGCCCGTCTCGGCGCATCTCTACATCCACACCTCCCTCGGAGTTTATAAGTATCCAGTGAGTACCGCGACGACATGTAAATATTAAGTCAACTAATCTGTTGCTGTAAGGATAAAAATTCGGTATCAATAATTTAAATAACAGATATTTCACGCTTTTAATATATTAGGATGGTGTAGTCCGGTGAAGCTGTTAAGACCTTGCTAGGTCAATAGCGTAGTCAGTTCGAGAAACAAAATTATTAGGATTAGTTTAGCAGATTGATAACAATTGTGCATTGAATTATTTATATTTTTTTATTATTATATTAGTATGTTTTTGATTAACAATCTATTTACTTAGGTGACGACTTATGACCGAAATAGCGTAAAGTTCGTCTTTGCGTCGCCACGCCTACATTCAGGTTTATCCTCCGCCTATAGATGTTTCACATCTAAAATAACATATGAAAAAAACGAATGCTATATTTTCTACAGCTTATGTCGTCAATAATTAACATTTTTACCTTATATCAGTATTTTCATCGCGATATGTCGTTTAAAATACACTTATGGATATATTTAGAGAAATGCAAAAAAAAGGCAGAATAACTGAAAGTATTTACTTTGCATATAATATATTTATTTTTAACGAATTATATAATTATATTGTACAGATTTTTTTGTAATGTAGAGTCGTTTTTTTATAGAGACGAATATCTATGTAAAATGTTAGATATAAGAAATCTGATGAGACAAATAGTATGTTGACCGATGCGTGAGTTGCAACCGGAGTGTGTGTGTGTATGTGCAGGTGTCGGCGGAGGGCGTCGCGAGCGAGTGGGGGCTGTGGCCGCTGGTGGGGGTGCGCGTGCCGCTCAACGCGACGCTCGAACCGCTGCTCACTATGCACAACCCGACCGACCAAACCGTGCAGGTATTTAATCGTATGCCCGAGTAGAATAACTCTTTTCTTATCCACGATTTATTGATTGCTCTATTTGTCGCTGCGAAGTTCAATTTATGTGGAACAGTGCAGCGGCTAAAAATCTGTTACTACATGCACCGTTTTTCCGCACAAAGGGCTTGTGGCATCATCATTTATTATCCGAACAGCAAAGGAATGGAACGCACAACCTGTGTCTGTTTTTCCAAAAGTTTACAATATGGCGGTTTTCAAAAGAAAAGTGAATAAGTTTTTCTGAGAAAACGCGCTAAATTCTTGGCTTCATCCTCACTTTCCACCAGGTGTGACTATCGAACATTGCCCAGTGTAGCGTAAAATAGTCTTTAGCAGCACCCGGGGAGCACGTGCACGGGAATGGGAAGTATAGTTCCTACGCACATAAGTAGCGTCAGCCACCCTGTGCACCTTCATACTCTACTACATTCATACTACATTATCTAGTACTAGCTGCGCCGGCATGGAATTTAAACTTTAAATATTGATGTTCTCATCTTTATACATTATTATTTATAAACTATTCTGTTTTCGTACGGTATACTACGGTTAGCACTCAGTCATTGCACACACGAATATATATGTCTGACTCTCGAGACACGATTTCCTTCTCTAAAAAACAGTTTCGTTCCTCAGACACGTCCTTATTTTTATGTAGTAGAAATTGCAGCTCGTCGAGATTATTATTGAAATCTTAATATGGAATGCTAGCTTTTGTTCGTGGTTTTGTTCATGTTTAAGTAGATTTCACCTATCCCTCGGAAACAATACTTTTTTCTAGACTAAATACCCTAATTGTAACGTTTTCATTCGGTAGCGAGTCTCACCTAGCGGTTTCATTAATTTTTGATTATATGCATGGTCCCAGAGAAAATTAGAAAGAGATGTACGAAATAAGTTATAATGAAGATAAAGCACGCAGCTGTGAGGGAATGCAAATTTATATACAGAAGACCGTGGTTGCGGGCACTAGATAGTTAAATGGATTTATGATTTGGAAAAATATTATAGTGTGTAGTGTTTACTTGACAATATATCTATCTCCAGTAACAAATACAACACCTTCTCAAAGTAAGATAATTTATTCTTCATTTTTTTTTCTCGAACAGACTACGCTATTGATCTGGCAAGTTCTTTACAGCTTCACCGGACTACTCAGGCAAGCGCTTAAAGCATTCAGCCGTTTTTATTTAGGTAACTAGCTCAAGGGTGCATGGCACAGTTCGGCTTGGTTGTTGCTTGTTTCATGCAATTCACGACCTATCTTTTTTTCAACGGTCCGCCCGGCGAAAGATGGCCGCCGGGCTCCTTCCTATAGAGAGGCAGACTGGGTACACACCAGCTGCCTCCCCTCGTCCGCCGGACCTGTGCAATGAGGAGATGAGCCCCCCGGCTGCATCCCCTCAGGTCCGGCTACGGTGGCGGGAGGAGTTGGGCAAAGCGCCGCCTCCTCCCGCCTGTCCTCCGTTGGCGGAGACGGCCACTTAAAGGGTCTGCCTCGCGGGCCCTCTCCGCCGCCTCCTTCTGCGAGATGACTTCCTCGCAAAAGGAGGCCACTACTCGCCACGCCTGCTCGCTGCCGAGCATGGCGGAAACCACGCTCGGCAGCGATAAATCCTCTCCTACCGCCGCCGTCAGAATGCGGCGCTGTCCATGCCACGCAGCACAATCAGACAGCGTGTGCTGCGCGGTGTCTTCTTCGGCGCTGCACTCGTGACAGGCGGCGGTCGGCTCCCTGCGGGCGATCCGGTGCAGGTACCACCCAAAGCAGCCGTGCCCGGTGAGTACCTGCACCAGTCGAAACGTCAGTGAGGAGCCCCACTTGCTCCCGAACCAGTCTTTCAGGACCGGGCGGACGGCGTTGACGGTATACGTCACGAAGCGCGCGTCCGCCAGGTCCTGGATCCACCTCTCGACGGCGTCATAATAAGACGATTACACGTCTTGTACAAAGTGAGCTTGTGTCTGAGGGACATCTTACTCTTATGACAAAGCAACTGATGGAGGCGATCCAAGACCATAGCGGCTTTGTTCAGCATTTTATCTATGTGTAGCTTGAAGTTTAAATTTATCTATCTAATACCTGTAATTGTATATTTTTATATTTGTATATATTCAGGATTTCGGAAGTTGTAGGTAGTTTCGGGGATGATAAATCGATCCAGCTAGATTTTATTTTTAGAAATCTTTTTTACTGAGTTTTCAAAAAATATAGCTAGAATATAAAGATAAATTTCGCCGCCGCTGTCAAAACAAAAATAGCTCAGATGAAAATCGGCTGTTTCGACAATCCGTGTAACTCCAGTTCGAATACGAGTGGCAGCAAAAGACATCGTTTTTTATATTGTTTTTTGTGAAAAAAAAACCGCTAATTTTGTGAGGCAAACGTAACTGTTCTTTTAATTTAATATTTAGAAAAAAACCGCGTTACTCTCAGTCGCCCAGGTACTATTTATCTAATGTAACACCGAGATATTTGACCTCGCTGGCTCAACGTATATCGGTTTCGTGTAGCCTTATGGGCTGAAGGTTATTAGTGTGTTGCTTAGGATCGAAGCTTATCGCGACATTCTTATAGGGATTTATTTCTATACGTTACCGAAGGAACTAACCACCGAGTGTGCTAACGGTTTCTTCAATGCTTTTCCTGAGTCGTTCTAACCGCCACCCAGAATCGTATATAACCGATTACGTAGATAACCATTAGTATAACAAGCTACCTCTACCCCCGGGAGCCGAGGTAGGTCGCTAATAACCAGATTGAAAAGCGAGGGCGCGAGTATGAAACCTTGTGGCACATCTGAGCTTATCGGATGGGATTTATTCTTGAATTCGTCGGCAGGCTATTTATTATTCCCAATACGATCTTGACACCACGATTTAACACTTTGTAATTTGAATACAGCGTCTATTGTGGTATTACGTAGAACAGTTTAAACACTAGCGTGAAATAAATGATGTCGGTACTCGCAGGTGAGCGAGGTGTACTCGTCGGGAGGGTGGTTGGGGTTGCAGCTGCCAGAGGGGGGCCGCTGGGCCCCGCGCGACCGCTGGACCCTCCCGCCCCACTCCTCCCGTGACATCGTGCGTCTGCGTCTCCAGCCGCCGCACCACCACCACCAACACCCGCTCACAGCCTACATCAGGTACCCGCGCGCCCGCCACTTGATCCCTGTCCTTCTCACTTCCCCTTCTCTTCATGTGCATGTCCGTGTTGCAGGATCAAGGCCAACATGACCGGGGGAGGGCTGGTGGTGGGGGTGGAGGCGCGCGGGGCACCGCCGGGCGAGTACCTCTCACCGATACAGTTGCCACTGAGGGCGCGCGGATCCCGAGACCCTCCTGACACAGTAAGCTAAATATTTTACACCTGGACCCTGAATGTGTACCATAATGAAGGAAAACAGCTGTATCTATATGAAATATGTTGTTTGGAGAGTGTAGATCGCATAGTGTTGATTTGTTGTGTGTGGCGGTGTGCAGTTCGCGGTGGAGGCGGGCAACAGCCTCGACGAGCCCGTCGCGCTGCTGGAGGCCGGCGTGTGGGGCGCGCGCTGCTCCTCCGCCCCCGCGCCCGCCTCGCCCCCGCCCTCCGCCTCGCCCTCCGCCTCGCCCTCCGCCTCGCCCTCCGCCTCGCCCTCCGCCAACGGACACTCCGGACACAGTTCCGTTAACGGTTCGTCCCATCTTTTTATTCTATGATATAAAGTATGTACCTAGTTTTTCCATAAATACTGAAAAAAAAGTTGTATTGCAAATAACATTTCTTCCTTTTTACAGTGTGTTACTTTAATACATAGATACCAAACAATTTAAAATATAAAAAGCTTATTCGAAGTGGTTTCCATTGGCTGCAATACAGTCCTTTAAACGTTGAGGCCAGTTATCAATAGAATCACACACTCTTTCCATGGGAAAATTTTTCACTGCCAATTGTACGGATTGTTTTAGGGATTTTAATTTATCATGACGTTTAGAACAGGCAGTTCTTTCAAAAACTGACCATAAATCATAATCCAGCGGATTAAGATCGGGACTAGACGACGGCCAGTATTCAGCTCTGATGAAGTCCGAAACGTTCGTTTACAACCAAGAATTCGTAGACCGAGCTTAATGCCCCGGCGCCGAGTCATCTTTTAAAATACGCGATATGGTTGAAGGAGCTATTTTCATCTCTCGAGATAAAATCTTTTGCTTTTGGACAGGATTTCTGCGAATTATTTCCCTTACTGCTTTAACTACCTTTTTCGTATAAAGACTATGTGGACGGATAGATCTTTCTCTGTCACAAACAGTTTTACAATACCAAGCGTATGGAGAGTTTTAAATATTGCATTTGTTTCTATACCTACTTTGTGTAATGCAATCACAGCGATTTGGTTCTCTTTATTACCCCACTCCATTCTAATATCGCTAAATATTGTACAATGTATTGAAAAACTCACTGAATAGTTATAAAGATGTCAGATTCCAAATTCAAATGTAATATTTTGTTTATTTTTAATTGTAACAGTGTTTATGTCCAGGCTAAGTATAGGTATAGTAATGAGATTATGCAAGCGGTTAGTTTACTTTTTTCTGGTGTATTTTTAGGTGGCACTACTTTTGTAACACAATTATTTAGAACTAGCTGACCTGTGCAACTTCGTCTGCACAAAATCGATTATTACCTGTTTTAATTGTATTGTTATCCGCGAAAAATCTTAGCGATCGCAGCGACATCTACCGTTTTCAATTGTAAATCCGAACTATACAGGGACTCACTCAAATATATTTGGTATATGAGAAATTTTCTAAAATAAACCTAAACCCATTCGCAGCATCGCCTACCGGGTTCAATTAAGATAAATACTAACCTACATATATTGCCGATAAATGTCTTCCCAGTATTAGCGATAAATTAATATTTGTCAATTTAAATTACATTCCTTGTGATTAACTATTGAAAATAATTTTCCAAAATAAACATTATCTATAACACTGAGGGATAAATATACCTTTCTAACATTGAAAAACAATTCAAAATCGGATCGGTGGTACCAGGGATTTCCTGAATACAAAACGATAAAAATATGAAGTATAACTTAAACGTCTAGCTAATTTGTATATAAAACACATAGAAAATTCACCAAAATCCGTCAAGAATTTCATTGAATACAAATTTTAGTCTTTCATCCGTTACCCTAGAGAACCTCTTGTGTTTTATGGGACAGAAAGTATCCTAAATGTAATCTTGTAGTATTAGTTACCACTGTGTCAATTTCGTCGAAATTCGTTCAGTACTTTCAGAGTGATGCGTGTTCACAGAGACAGACATACAGTCAGACAAAAATGGTAAATAGACTATTTTTTACTTCTATATCGATAACATAGTTCACCTCGATTATAATTATCAAAAAATATATAATGTTTTAAAGTTTAGACCTAGTTACAGTTTTATTATACACTAATCAAAAAAGTCTAAGCAACATGTACTAATTTAAATTTTAGGATGGTTCTTCACATTATAACGTTGTATTTTATTTTTAAAATAATATCTTTAGGGTTCTATGATGTAAAAATAACAGCTGTTGTCTTTATAAGTTCTTTTAATAACAGAAATGAACAATATTAGAATATACTGTAGAAACTAAGATACGTAAGAAACTAAACTTTGTTTTTAGAAAATGAAATTTCTAAAGAAAATGTATTTATTGTGAAAGAATAGAACAATTTAATACAAAGTATGGTCTCTTCTGCTATTCAGAACTTGTCGGCAACGATTATTCATTGAATTAATGAGACTGTTTATGTCATCTTGCGGTATTCGCTCCCAATGGAATTATAGCAAATCCTTCAGCCGTTGGATTGTTGTCGCTCCGTCCAAGTCCTTATAAACACGTCTCTGGAGCATGTCCCATGCGTGCTCGATAGAGTTGAGATCTGGCGCTTGTGCAGGCCAGGGCAATACCCGGATGTTCTCCGTTACAAAGTATTCACTGGTTCACCGAGCTGTATGTGAACGCGCATTGTCATGCATTAACCTGAAATCGGAGCCAAAGTTTTGTGCAAATGGGTAGACAGAAGGTCTGAGAATATCCTCAATGTAATTTTCAGCATTCATGTTTCCATTTATAAAAACGAGCTCAGTTCGCCTGTTCTTCATAATACCCGCCCATAACATAACTGTTGAGCCGCTGTATGGATGAACTTCCTGAACGCACCTAAGCCTTTCAGTATTTCCGGGCCGACGATACACTCGCACCCTTCTTGTATCAGGCTTAAACCCGAATCGCGACTCATCGGAAAACATAATTTTATCCCATTGTTCCTGGGTCCATGTTATGGGTTCTCTACACCATTCATGTCGAAGAGCGCGATTCCCGTGACGTATCGGTGGGCACCTGATTGGGCGTCGAGCTCGTAGGCCGTACTCATGTAGTCGTTACATCAACACCACTTGAAATTTGTAGCCTCAAACTAATCTCTCGAGCGGTTAACATCGGCTGGCGTCTTGCAGTCAGTTGTATGTACCGGTCTTGCCGAGTGGTTGTACTCCTTTTACGGCCTGGATGCTGTTCAGCGGGTTCTCCTGTTCCCGCTTACAACATCCCTACAGCTCTGCATTTCATCTGCCATCAAATGACGTCGCTTCATGACGTAAAGAATATCTAACAATTCAATTTTGTCGCTAACTTTATTTAAATGGTTGGTAAAATTATAAAATCAAGACTAAACGTAGCAATTAAAACGCACTTAAATTTAAACAAATTCGCAGTCATTTGAATTTTATGAAAAAACAAAACTTAACCAAATTTTTTTTTACAACCAGCCCGTATGTCGTCAATAACAAAAAAGTTTACTTACCTACGCACTTTGTTTGAGTAAATACTTAGAAATTAATTAATATAAATGGTAAAATGTTGGTTAGACTTTTTTGATGTGTGTAGTTATAAGACACTACTTTGAAATGGATTTTTACGGAACTGGAATAAAACTAATGCGTTACTCTGTAAAAAAACCACTATTTGTCGCTTTTAGCTTAATTGTGATTGTGATATTAGTTATCACTGTGTCAAGATTCGTTAAAATTGGTTCAGTACTTTCAGAGTAATACGGGTTTAGATTCTAGACTTTAATCCGTTATCCTGGAGAACCCTTTGCGTTTTATGGGACAAAAAGTATATTTGATGTAATCTCGTAATATTAGTTATCACTATGTCAAGTTTCGTCAAGATTGGTTCAGTTTCAGAGTGATGCGTGTTCATAGGGACAGACAGACAGACAAAAATTGTAAAAAGATTATTTTTAACTTCTATATCGATAACATAGTCTACCCTGATTAAAATTTTCAAAAAATATTTAATGTACAGATTTCGATTTGTTACAGTTTTATTATAGTATAGAAGAAGAAGATTTATTCAACGCCTTGATGATTGATTTTTTTTATATCAAACGACGAAGATCGCATTCGGTTTTATAATATACATATGTTTGTTGTGAAATATGTATTGACGAAAGAAGGCAATAAAATAAGCCTGTGTGTTGTCATGGCAAACGGCATGACACTTTTATGCCATCATGATGTACGCCAGTTGTCTCTCTTGTGTTTTTTGCATGAGTTCATGTGTGTGTACATTGCGTTGTTTGTCTCTTTGAGCTGCGTACGTCTTTCCGACTATCGTATACCTATACGATAGGTTTTTATTATAAGTTTGAAGGTTAATTCTGTACCATATCTATCGGTCACTTTATAAATTTATAATGACTCACATAATAAGTAGATAGAGGGTGCGTTGCAGGCGGTGCGGGGGGTGCTGGGGGTGCGGGGGGTGCGGGGGGTGCTGGGGGTGCGGGGGACGCGCGGGGCGAGGGCGGGGTGCGCGTGTCGTTGGAGCGCGCGCGGCTGGAGGCGCACGAGCCGCTGTCGCGGGCGGCGCTGCTCACGCTCGACTGTACGTACTCTACTCTACTCCCTCATTATACTCCTTTTGCATATTGTCACATACCGAACTACCCATTGCCACATACTGTATAGCTGAAAGTCGACGAGTATAATATGTAACGTGTTTATACCTTGCACCGTGATATGTCAGAATTTATCAACTAATAGTGAATAAAATATTGCACAAATCCTTTTTTCACTCGCGACTTTACTGTGCGGAATTGGGCGTGCGAAAACGTCGTATTTATAAGTGATTATCATTAATAATCAGAACACTATTACAGAAGAAGAGCGATCGTGTCAAAACTTGTGGTTATGATCTGTGTATGTAGGGTTGATTAGGGGTCATCCTTGGATATTTATACACTTGCAATAATCAACTTTTAAACACGAATAATTTATATGTGTGGCAATACGACAAGAAACAAGATTATTCACTCTAGCGAAGGCGCGTCTGCTTCGACAGCCTCAGAGAGTGTGTGTTGGCGGATCGTCGATGCAGCGCGGCGAGAGTACTGTTAATCAGGCTACTTAGTTGATGCGATATCCTTCGCTACGCTTACGCTTTAGGTAGGTAGGCCACCTGTATAAAACCACGTGATATATAGTTCAGATATGTCATTTCCACACATTTTTTCGTTTTCTATTTGCGTTAGTGGCTGTAGATAAGCAATTTGGGTAGGCCCTCTGATCCGATATTCGTAGTAAATCATGTACTTGTGAAGCACGCCACAAACTAATTGCGTACAATTCACTTATTCATTGGGATTTTAGCGTTCTGGAATGTGTGAAAAATGTAGTTTAATATAAATGGAAGTAAAGGGATGCATGTTTGCTTCAGATTCGAAAATGTGGGAGGCGTATGGGGGCGGGGGCGGCGGCGGAGGGGGCGGCGCGGGGGCGGAGGCGTGGTGCGCGGGGTGGGCGGTGGTGGGGCGCGCGGCGCTGCCCTACTCGCTGCGGCTGCTGCCGGGCACGCTGGCGCTGCTGCCCGACACATTGCAGTTACTCGATTTTATTCTCTATATTACGCAACATATTTATTATTCTTGTGTGCCACAGATATATAAATATAATCTTAGGCATTAAATTATGAGATACATATGAAATGATAATTATTATTTAAAATATGACTAATGAAATTATAAAACAATAAAATACAGTAAGTATTGTGTCCGTACAGTTTCATAACTTCGATGGGTGCGGAAGCGAAGCGATCACGCGAGGTCCGCGTGCGCAACGAGTTCCCGGTGGCCGTGCTCGTCGCGCACGCGCACTGCCCCCCGCCGCTGCTTCAACACTTTCACGTGAGTCCCCCTCCCTCCCGCTGTTCCCCCGCGCTTCCCTTCTGCCCGCTCGCGATGTAACGCCACACTGTGCGCAGTGCGAACCGCTGACGCCGATACTCGTGTCGCCGGGGGAGGAGGCGGTCGCGGCGCGGCTGCGGCTGCGGTCGAGCGCGCTCGCCGCCGCCGCCACTCTGCGCTCGGAGGTGACGCTGCGCACGAACCTGACGCAGTACTCGCTACCGGTGTTGCTCTACAGCGGCCAACTGGACCCGGTGAGTGCCCGCGGCGGTGACGCGCAACGCACGCGCCGCGACGCGGGAACTGACGTACGCGCACGTGTGGAGCGCAGGAGTGGGAGTGGCCGAACTCGAGCGACGGCACGCTGCGGATGGGCGCGGTGGGCGCGTCGTCGACGCGGCGCGTGGGGCTGCGGCTGCGGAACGGCGGGGCGGCGACGCTGTGCGTGCGGCGCGTGCGCGTCGAGCTGGCGGGCGCGGAGGCGGCGCTGGCGGCGGGGCGGTGCGTGGGGGCGGGAGAGTCGACGCTGGCGTGGGTGACGGTGGTGGCGCCGGCGCGGGAGGGCCCGCTGCGAGGCGAGCTGCACGTGCACACGGAGCACGCGCACACGCGGCTGGCGGTGGAGCTGCACGCGCACGCGGGCCGGCTGACGGCGCACGCGGTGCGGCTGACGGCCGCGGCTCCGGTGGGTGTCGCTCGCGATGCCGGATGCCGGTGGGTGTGGTGGTGCACGTACAGAGAGGTGTGTGTGTGTGTGTCCGCAGTACGCGAGCTCGTCGACGCCGCTGGTGGTGGAGAGCAGTATGTCGCTGCGGATGCGCGCCGTTAACATCACGCAGCCGGTCCCGAACCCCGCACTCGCATACGTGTGAGTACCGCCCCTCCTGATCTAATCCCTTCCACTTTAAATAACATGTTTCCACAAAAATACGAACTTTAGATTCTTTATTTCACAATTTGCTGCAAAAAGAATAAATCATTTATACAAGTCAAAAAGTACCACTATTTTTTACTATAGATAATTAAGCAGAAAATAAAAAGGAAATAAAAAACAAATTAATCCACAACGGTTATTATAATTTACTTTGTGAAATTAATTTAACAAAACGTACTTGTATTTAATTTTGATTACAGTATACCTATTTAAATGTAAATAATTATGAGCGGCACTTGTCTCTAATTTATGGTAGACCATATCGAGATTCAAAGAAACACAATGGGTATAATCTAATATAACTTTGAACCATAAATGTTAACATAAATCTTATCTTTTTAAAAAGAAAGAAATACTTTATTGTTGGAACAACCATACAATTAAATTAACTTACACAAACTGGTCACACAGAACAGAAAAAATATATATATTTGAAAATAAAAAATAAATTTCCAACAATTGGCGAACCCATTCAGTAAATGTATGCAATACAAATAGTACTGCAGCGCTGATTTTCGATAGAAGCCTGTATGAATATAATCGGACGCTCACTCGGTCATAATAATGTTGATACAAAGTTTAATACGACATAGAAATAACACAGACACAGAACACGTCACGGATGATCACACTAAGAAGGTATAACTACTGTAGCAACAAATTTGAGACTAAATATAACAAATATAATTTTAGAAAAAAAAAAAAAAAAAACAAAAACAAAATACACACCAATAAACAGAGCTTACAATAGAACTGCGTGAATACGTTATTTTAATTATTGAGCTTGAAGTTGCAATAAGTAGTGCTTATATGAAAGTTTAAAGCTAAGTTTACTCATTTTGGATCGGTATGGCGGTGGGATGTTGTTTCAACGACGAGTGGCGGCATATTTGAATGATCCTCTGAAAGCGGTAGTTCTATGGCGAGGTATCGATAATGGATTAGTAATGGTGCATGAATATGAGAAGTATGTGTGTTTATCTTGTCTCCACTATAACTTTCATACAAATATTTTGGTTTTTTTGTTTTTAATCAGACCAAAAAATAGCGTAGCCAAGTGTAGCTCACATCGTGCTGCCATTTTTAAGAGATTTGCATCATTCAGAAATGGTGTAATATGCCCACAGCGCGGGACATCGAAACAAAATCTGACACAAGCGTTCTGCACACGCTGGATGGAACAATTAGTACGCGATAGTAAGCATGAACCATACACTGTATCGCAGTAATTAAGTCTCGATAAAACTAGACTGTCAACTAGAATCTTCCTCAGTTCGGTACTAAAATATTGTCTAAAGCGATACAATAATTTTAACATATAGAAACAGTTTCTAATAACACTATTTATGTGCGACTCAAAACGAAGTTCCGGATCGAGGAGTAATCCCAAATTACGAATTATATCAACTCTATCTATATTCTTGCCCATAATCTATATCATTGGATTGGCGGATAGAATATAATTAATTTGCAACTTGCTTCTTAAAAGCATGAATTTTGATTTGGTGGGGTTGAGGATCAACGTGTTTTGTTGAGCCCAAGAAATTACTCTACTGAGATCCTCATTAATTTTATGAACAGATGCCCCGAGTTCATCATACTTAAAGAAATCTAGTTTTGACACAAGTTATTAAATTTCTATTACGTGCGAGACTAATATTGTCATGAATTTTAGATAAGCTAACACATCCCATGCACACATCCCATCACATTTTTTCTGGCGTATCTTTCAGGCCTTTTAATATTTTGACGTAAAGTACACGAATTATGATACTTTTTTCATTGTCATATTATTACATTACAACTTCATAAATAACATGCCAAAAATAATTGTTTCGTTCTCAATAGCTATCTAATGATTGTATACCACCGGCGGTGCACGTCGCATAGAGATGAAGTTGAACGTGTACCGCTGGTGGTGTACGCGTGTACGCGTGTACGTGTGCACGTGTGCACGGAGCGTGTTCAGTGAGCAGTGTGTATGAATACGGGAATACGGCACAGAGTGAGCGAGGAGGAGTTCGGCGCGGGACGGCACACCGTGGGGGAACTAGTCTACAGGCCCGAGCTGCTCTGCCATCCCGACTGCTACACCGGCCTCGACATAAGCACACCTGGTAACACCTATCACTGCATCTGATATCATTGAAAGTGTATACCCTCTGGGATATCTATAAGAAGCAAAATATTTACATGTTTGATTCATATGTAAAATATAATTTGTTAAACGCAAATAACTTTTGTGAAAAAATCATCATATATGTTAGGTCTATCTTCCATTTCTTACGATTTTGTTTGTTTTTCGCTTAGTTTGTTTATATTTTGATCCTTGGATTGTCTCTTTAAAATTATAATCTTAAAAAAGACTTTTTTTTTTCAAATTTTCCACTTGATTTAATTACAGTCTTTTGTTACGTGTATACGTTTATTGTCAGCAAGTTATATCTATGATTACAATAAGTGTTGGCAAGGTTAGCACTATCATTATACATTATTAAATTATTTGGTTGTAGCCGAATAATGTATTTTGTGTGGTTCAGCCGTTGTTGCGGATAGACAGCTATGTGCAAGATATTTAGTGACAATTAAAAGTTGTACATCTATACTAATATCATAAAGCTTGTTGAAAGCAGTTAGTTTAAATTTACACCAAGAGATGGAGCTGCCACAATTCTGTACTGCCTATAATTGTGTATTGCACTTTTCACATAAACGTTTTCGATAATCACTAAAGAGCTGAGTCCGGTGAAGCTGTAAAGGCCAACAACCATAGCCATAGCCAATAGGTCAGTTCGAGAAAAAAAAAATTAAAGAGCCGAGTTACGAGTTAAAAATTGTGTTTTCGTTCTACCCCTTTACAGTGAAGAGTATTAGACATTCAAGTGAGTTGTGAACAAAGCTGAAGAGTTTGTTTGTTTGGTTGAACGCGCTAATCTCAAGAACTACCGGTCCGATTTGAAAGTTTCTTTTAATGTTAGATAGCTCATTTATTGAGGATGGCTATAGGCTACATATCACCACGTTAAAACCAATAGGAGCTAAGTACTAATGAAGAATGTCTCAAAAATCGGGCTATTTTGGAAGCTTCCGCTGCGTGTTAATGTCAGTATTATATGCGTTGCCATGGTAACGCGATAACATTCTATCGCAAATATTTTCATGGTTTATTTTCTGTTCCTACTCAAAAAGTTTATTCTACGTTAGTTTTGTTTCCAATTTTTAATTATACGTGATACGTTTATATCGCAAGCATTCCCAAAGTTTATTTTGTGTTGTTATTCAAATATTTTAGTAGTAATAATATTCGTCCAATAAGACTGGCGAAGGAATTGATCCATACTGCCAATTCTGAAGTTAGGTAGTTATTATGTATTCTTTAGCCAGTTTTCTTTTATGTCCAAGTTAATGAAAAGGTATAAGCGCCAAATCATCTATATAATAAAATTGCGTAAATTTTTATCTTCTTAATTTTCAAGACCACAGAATTCATGCGTCGTGGTATTATTTTTCATTCATTACACTTATACCCAATAAACGAACCATATTACATAAAACGCCGTCAATTTCACATAATATAGAGTCAAGTAACACAAGATTATGAATAAAATATAAAATTTGCGGGGTAAAGCCCGACTGGGTCGCAACCACCATGTATATGGCGAAAAAGCCCGTAATAGTGATTCGCATCTACGGGTCGCGTTTCGGGATCAGCCTGTGCATATCCAGCATTATATCTATATAATAAAAGATTTAAAACATGTTCGATAATGTATAGCTTAATATTTTTAATACTTTCTAATATAGTGTAAAGTTTCAGGTACGTAGCAGATGATAAATCCCGTCCCATTTGACACACTGTTAGTATTCACATATGTAAGGTACATGTTACCAGTTACAGTATATGATGTGCGTGTCGTACTTACAAATATTTTTGAGAGAGTATTTCTGTAATTTACACATCTAATCATAATATTACATTTATTTAATATATTTAAAAAACGCGTGCGAAGCCGCGGGTAACAGGTAGTGTTATATATTACGGTTAAGTTTTTACGTTATTGTCGAATAAGAAGAAACTCGCAATGTATTAGCGGTAGTAATAGTATAATGGAATGAAACAGCGTAGGAGTTGACTGTTTGGCAGAATAAGTTGGTGATGGTTTAAATAACGGCAGAGGGCGCCGCTTGGGAGAGACGCGGCGACGCCGAGCCCGAACTCGAGCTCGTCTCCGCGCTCCGCGACGACGCGCTCCTCCACGCCGCGCGCTACGCACTCTACGCACGCACCGCGCACGCGCACGACAACCTCTCGCTCTACCTGCACACCACGCAGGTACGTCTCGCCCACACCGCCCACATCGCCCACACCGCCCACACCGCCCACACTACTCACCCTCGCTGTGGCACGCGACAGGTCGTGCAGGTCCCGGTGAAGGGCACCGTCGAACGATGGTGGCCGCGCCTGCTGCGGCCCGAGGCGGGGGGAGCGGGGCTGGCGGCCGTCGGGGCGAGCCTCTCCTACAGAGTGAGCGTGCGGAACCCCTCGCGCAGCCACTCGGTGCTGGTGCAGCCGGTACTCGCGCCCGAACACTACCCGCTGTGAGTGTTACGCCGCTTCACCCCTCGATACCTCCACTCGTACTCTGATGAGCGCAACGGTTCGCGGTTGCAGGGGCGGCGCGGACGAGTTTTCGTTTTGCAAGACGGAGCGATGCGTGTGGTCGCGGGACTCCTTCCACCTGAGCGAGTGGACCGGCACGCGCGGCACCGTGCGCGAGTGGCGCCCCTCCCCCTCCACCCCGCCCTCGCCCGCTAACTCTACCGCGCGGCTGCCGATGCTGCTCGTGTCCCCGGACTCGGAGCTCGACATCAAGATCACGTTCACGCCAAAAGAACCGTCGCCGCTGGCCGCTTATCTGTATCTGAGGTGCGCACAGCGTTTCGATCCCGGATGATATCTTAAGTGTTGCTTTCTTTTCACCTGTCTCTTTCTAATTTACAGAAATAATTTGACCGTACTAGAAGGTATTCAACTGTGGGGACGCGGCGCGCACCCTAGCTTCGAGCTCGGGGGTCGGCGCCCCGGTACCGATGCGCCCATCCTATTCGAGGTACACGATGGCCGAATGCGATTTCGAGATGAAAATTAAACGAAGTGAAAAACGACGGTCATATAATACTGACTCGTTACCAGGTCCAGGAGTGTGCCGAGGGGTCGGGCGGGAACGCGAACGCGGACGGCGGGGTCGTGCGACGAACCGTGGTGGCGCGGAACACGGGGTCCGTGCCCGTGCGGCTCCGGGACTGGAGGCTCGGCGGGGTCCCGTGTCAGGCGCGCGGCTTCCGCTTGCAGCCCTGCGGCCCCCTCACTCTCGCCCCCAACGAGTCTCGCGCGCTGCACATCGCCTTCGCCCCCGACTACTCCCTCGCGCGCGTGCCCTGTCGCCTGCGAGTGCGCGTCGGCACCGCGACCGCAGAGTTCGCGCTGCTCGCCCTCGCGCCCGCCGCGCTCCTGCCGCGCTGCGCCCCGCGCCTGCACCGCCCCCCCTTCGAGCCGGCGATGCGCGCCGCCGGCACGCTGCTCGCGCTGCTCGGCCTCGCGCTCGTGCTCGCCGCCGCCGCCATCGACGCCGAGCGCGAGCTGCGACGCGCGCGCCCGCCGCGCCCGCTCCCGCCGGACCGC
>JACEII010000110.1:1421874-1433730 GCA_014332785.1 Antheraea mylitta
TTTTTTTTAACGTAAAAATCGTATCCGTGAGCATTTATATATATACATTATTATTATTAGTAGTTTATTAAATATTCACTGTTTAATTATTAATAACTTTTTTTTTTGTTTTAATGACGTTATTGTTTTTATAGCGCTTGCATTTCCATTCTTTATGGCCATTTTTAGGTTGTAATCCACAATATCCCGTGCCGGAGCGTTCACGGCCCGACGAATGAACCTACTTATCGCGTCGTCAGTAACGTCGGTACAGTAGACACTGGTGTCGGTGTGCCTAGATATTGCCACTATAGCATGTGAAACGCTATCGTGGATTTGTACCCTTCTGCTCTTTGTTTGCAGGATCACCACCGATTTGAAGGTCAGTCCCTGGGATCATGGACTGTCAGAACGCGCGATCCTTGCCCTACCCCGTAGCCCTTTTTAATCAGGGCTTTTTTCTCCTCCTGTGTGTGTACCAGGAAGAGAGTATCGGGAGTGTTTGAGGGTATTCGTTCGCCCTGATAGCCCCTGACGCTCAGAGATCTTACTATCGGTTTCGGTTCGGTTGTATATGTGGGTGGATCTAAATAAACCAGTCGTTACCTGAATCGTGTATCATTGAAATCGTAACATGGTGGCAGCGGTGTAAAAAATAGTTTAAACAATAATTAACATATTTATCGAGTAATAGTTTGTGTTATAGCATACTTGTGTATTGTGTGCGATAATTGACATTCAAGTTAACATCATACATCTAGTGAAACTGTTAATTACAAATGGAGCACGCGCGGCCTCCTGCAGAATTTAATATGGAAGGTGGGCCTGTCAGCCGGGCTGACGGTTGGAAGCGTTGGCGACAGCAATTTATGGTGTTTATCAATGCCTCAGGAGTTTATAAGGAACCCACGAAAATCCAGGCAAGCTTACTCATAAATTTGATTGGACCACAAGGCTTTGATATATATCAAACTTTTCAATTTGAGAATGAAGACGAGAGGAGTGATATTACGGTAGTGTTAAAAAAATTCGACAATTATTTTGGTACAAAATCAAATACTACGCTGGTGCGATATAACTTTTTCACGCGCAATCAAGAAGAGGGCGAGTCAATTATCCAGTATGTAACAGCTTTACGTTTACTAAGTAAAGATTGCGAGTTTTCTACTTTAGAAGATGATCTCATTAAAGATCGTATAGTGTGCGGCGCTCGCAGTACTAGCACCAGAAATCGGTTATTGCGTGCAGATAACCTAGACCTAGACTTGGCCATAAAATTATGTCAAGCTGACGAAATAACTCTAGAAAGCGAACGACAAATCTAGGGTAGCATCGGTGAAGCAAATAATACATATATAGACGGAATACAAAGGCGATGGGGGCGCGGCTTGCGCGCCGCTACGCGTACGCGAGGATGCGGCGAGAGGCGCGCGCCCGCGCTGCTTCGGTCGGGTCCATCGAGCACGGTGACGTCATGGCGCGCAAACCGCGCGATTGCTGAGCCGGCGCGGCAGCCGCGGTGCGACGGGTGCGGAAACGTGCGTTGTGAATGGGCAGTATGCCCCGCGCGCAATGTTACTTGCTTTGTGTGCGGTAACCGGGGACATTTCGCGAGAATGTGTAAGTTAAATCGTTCAATAGTAAAGGACAAGGAAAAAACTAGGCAAGTACATTATGTGGAAAACGATAATGTTAATGATACCGATGAAAATGAACAGTTTTATGTCTTAGCGATCTCGGAAAACAATAACAAGTCATGGTATAAAGTACTAATATGTAATAATAGAAATGTTAAATTTAAATTAGATACTGGCTCTGATGTTAACATAATGTCGTACGATACATTCAGTGATTTAGGGTTCAGCGAGTCAGATATCATTCGTAAAAACATTTCTTTGGAATCTTACACTCACACAACGATTCCTGTAGTGGGGACGTGTCTAATAACAATAACACTCAATAAAATCATGTATAAAATATCAGTTGTAATTGCCAATATGAGATGTGAAAGCGTGTTGGGACGGAAGTCTTGTGTGCAGTTAGGATTAATTAAACGTGTTGATTCTATTATATTGAATAATTACGATGATTTATTTAAGGGTTTAGGTTGTTTACCGGGAGAATATCATATAACCATAGACGAAACGGTTCGACCAGTAATATGTGCTTCTAGGAAAATTCCCTTAGGATTACGCGACACTTTAAAACAAGAACTCCTAAAGATGGAACAATTAGGGGTTATTAAGAAGATTGACTATCCAACACAGTGGGTACATCCACTGGTGCTAGTAGCTAAAAAGAATAATGGCATAAGAATCTGCCTAGATCCTCGTGAACTTAATCGTGCAGTTCAACGAGCACATTTTCAACTACCACTTCATTCCTAACTATTCAAAACACGCGATACCTTTAAATAATCTTTTAAAAAAAGATAATGAATGGCGTTGGGAAGAAAGTGAACAGTCTGCTTTTAATATATTAAAAGAGAGCGTATGTGAAGCACCCGTTCTCGCGCTGTATGATGTGTCGCAGGACGTAACACTATCTGTAGACGCGTCGAATAACGCGCTCGGAGCCGTACTCCTACAGAACGGTCGTCCCGTTGAGTATGCATCTCGAACTCTTACCGACGCACAGACTCGTTACGCACAACTTGAAAAAGAGTTATTGGCTATTGTGTTTGCATGTGAGAGATTTTATCAATATATTTTCGGTAAAAAAAAAATGTTCGTTGAAACTGATCATAAGCCACTTGAAAATATTTTTTTGAAACCCCTAATGTCCGTCCCGTAGGGATGTGAGTTTAATGAAAAAAATCGATTAATTAGGAATCGATTTTTCTTTTTTTAAATAATAATCGATTTGTTAAAAATCGATTTTATTGAAAATAAATAATCGATTTTTTCAAAAATCGATATTTATAATATTTAAAAATAGACATGCTTTCCATATTCCTATAATAAACCTAAAGATTTAAAATAACAATTTATCAGATTAAGAATCACATAAAATTATACGTATCAAAAATAACCAGTTCAAAACAAAATAAAACTGAATGTTCCTTTAAACTTTCAAGGTAAAGAATATAGAAACTAAATACCATAGAAATTTTCAGTACTATTAAACATTATATCGTAATAAAAATGAAATGATAAACATCCTAACAAAATGACAACATTATTAATTCTAAATGTAAAATTCAAAACAATGAAGTTCTCTTTTAAATTTTCATATTAATCATAGTGTGACTGAGAAAATTAAAATTGAATAATTTTTTTTATTGAATAATTTCAATAATAATTTATAGTTTTGTAAACTTATCGATGTCGAGTTTACCATAAGACATTTTTAGTAAACGTGTTGTACTCGCATGACAGACCTTTTTAGTTTTATTGAAAGTTTTAATTTTACAGAGAGCGGTATTTGGCTGTCATAAGAACCACAACAATCATTGTAAGATATAGTAACTCATGTTACTTGTAAGGCAGTGGGATGTTTTCATTCTATGTTCTTTTTAAATTTGTAGTTTCACTACAAAATTTTTCATTCTATCGAACAGGACATGCATATTACTGTGGTATTATTCTTTTTCGTTATAAAATACTTTCGCCAGCCGCTTTTAGGTGTTTTGCGGCTAGAAAACATTTTAAATTTTTACAAACATATTATCTCACTAAGCTCACTCTTCAATTGTAAATAATAATGAACTTATTTTGAGTTTTTTTCATCCGTCGCATAGATGTTTATAAAAATCGATTAAAATGCGTAATTTATATAATCGATTTTCAAAAAATCGATTAATATGAAAATAAACATCGACAATAAAAAATCGATTATAATAAAATAAAAATCGATTATTTTTTAACATCCCTACCGTCCAGGCACGCTTACAGCGTATGATGTTAAGAATACAGAGCTATGATATTGTGGTGAATTATGTACCAGGTAAATATATGTACATAGCGGATACATTGTCTCGTGCTCCTCTGCCAGATTTATATAGTGAGGAGCTTCACAAACATGTAGTTTATCAGCTTAAAATGATACTTAATTCATTACCTATTTCTAACCAGAAACTTACGACAATTAAGAAAGCAACCCAATCCGATGCAGTTTTTAAATCTTTGTTGTATTATATTAATCATGGATGGCCTAATCACAAATATAATATTTCGAACGACGTAAAAAGCTATTGGTCTATGAAAGACGACTTATACGTAATAGACGGTGTGCTATTCATGAATGATTTAGTGATGATACCCTCATCGATGAGAGAACAAATGTTACACATTATTCATGAAGGTCATATGGGTATAGATCGGTGCAAAAGACGCGCTAGACAAGTCATGTTTTGGCCAAATATGTCCCGCGATATTGAATGTTATGTGAAACATTGTAAAGTTTGTCAGGAGAGATTAAACGCGCCCACTAGAGAACCCATGATGCCGGTTGAGATACCACCGCTTCCATGGTATAAGGTAGGGTCGGATCTCTTCGAATTTAGAAAAAACAAATTTTTACTTGTTGTGGATTACTATTCTAATTATGTGGAAGTTTGTAAATTAAATAACATATCTTCCCATTCAGTCATACAGGCTATGAAGGATATATTCTCGCGACATGGGATTCCCAAGATACTTATGAGCGACAATGGTACGCAGTACAGTAGCTGTGAGTTTAAAACGTTTGCTAATGATTGGGGGTTTGATCATGTGACGTCTTCTCCTAGATATCCGCAAGCGAATGGTAAGAGCGAACGAGCGGTTCAAACTATTAAAATGCTTCTAACAAAAGCAATCAGTAGTAATACAGATTTTCAGTTAGCGTTACTTAATTACAGAAATACTCCTAGGGACAGTTTAAGCTCTCCTGCTCAACTTCTTATAGGACGCAGGCTTCGTTGTAAACTACCAACTCATCCTAAATTATTAGAACCAAATCCAGTGAATCCCTCCGAGTATTTAAAATTATTAGATAAACAAGTCATTTCTAAGAACTATTATGATAAACGTAGCAAGGAATTAAAAAAGTTAAGCAAGGGTCATGATTGTTTAGAAAGTAATCGAAGGACTCGTGGTACGATAGTGCAGAGCGCTGATACTCCAAGATCCTATTTCGTTCAAAATAATCTTGGCACGTACAGGCGTAATCGGCGCCATTTAATAAAATATGAAACATCAGAAAATGTTCATTCACCATTAAATGAAAATAAAAAATGTGGCACGCCCAACAATGAGCGGGCAAAGTCTAATCAACATACTCCTGTTACTTCTCCACCACTTACACGTAGCCGAGCTAAGCTACTTTTTAATTTATAAGTAATACTTTTAAATATTATCAGTTTGTAAAACCTTCACCTAGTTTATAAGAAAATAAGTAACTAAGCTTCATAAGAATTGTTATGCATTTATTTGTATTAATTGTTATACCTTTGTATGTAAACTATTAAGCTCATATTAGGTTGTAATTTATTGATAAGACAGGTAATTGTGTAAACTTCATATTAAAATAGTTTCGAGAATACGTAATTCGTATAAGAGAAAGTATACAGGTATAAAGTGATAATTGTTTACAATGGTTTGTTACTGTATAATAAATATAAGGTTAATCTTTTTAAGGGGAAGGTGTTGTATATATTAATTTTTAAGGGAAAGATGTTGTATATGTGGGTGGATCTAAATAAAGCAGTCGTTACCTGAATCGTGTATCATTGACATCGTAACAATATACCGTCGTATACTTGACTGAGTGCATAGGCTACATCCATCGGGTTCCTGTAAGTGCAAGTGAGCTGTTTGTCAATACTGGCTACGGCGGTTGGTCTGGTATATACCATCCGAAATAAATTTTCCCGGTCGATGTAGGGTAGTTGGTTGACATCTCCAATGAGGAGAATTTCGCTTGCTTCCGCCAACCGACCGGCAGTCAGGATTGCTCCGAAATGGTTCATGAGAGCCTCATCCACGATTAACCTTGGACGTTTATCATGCTCTCTGAAACCATTTACTAATATGGACGCCATGGTGCGTGCACGCTTTTCTGCTTTTTTGCCGTGTGCCTGCATCAGTTTCTCCTGTAGGTCTTTTGCCGCTTCGGTTGTGGTAGTCGCTACAGCGTCCCTCTCCACATTGAAGTTTTTAATCAACCACGTAGTCTTTCCACAGCCGGGAACCCCGTTCGTCCATCTGATCTTTGGTGTCGCTTTAGTGCTTTCCACCACTGCTGGATTTAGAATCCTCGAGATAGTTTTTACCCTATCGAGTATTTTTTCCTCCAGCATGATTCTTGTGCATCGAGCGACTACTACTATTGGATCCTCCGGGGGCGTTTCGAACATCTGAGGCTGAGGTGCTTCCCGTGTCTCGTTCTCTTTCCTTAGTACGAAACCACTGGTGGAATTGTAAGCGGTCATGTAGCTGCCCGTCATTACTCCTGCTATGACTTGGGCAGAGTCGTTGTTGTAGATAGCCGCCTCCGCTTCCTCTAATCTAGCATCTCTCAAAGCCACGATTCCCAGATGGTGGGCCTCTAGGATTTGTCTACACGTAAGTGTATTGACTTTAATCGTGGCTTCGAGTATGGCTTTGAATTCGAGTATAGCATTTTCCATGTGATCCAGTGGTCTTGTGACAGGAATCGTGACCTCCCTTTGCATACCGTTTCAGTAGTTGTTTCGATTTTACCACCCTATTCTCTTTTAAATTATCAGTTAAGAAATGATCAGTACGTCTCTTATAGGCTACAAGTCCTAAGCCATGTTTTAAAATACGCGACATGGTTCTAGGTGCTATCTTCATCTCCCGAGATAAAATCATTTGCTTTCGGACAGGATTTCTTCGAATTCTTTCCCTTAATGCTTTGACTATCTTTTTAGTATAAAGATTATGTGGACGGCCAGACAGCTGTCACAAACAGAGGATGTCTCATTGCACCTATTAAAAGCCCGGTACATAAACATTTTACTAATACCAAGTGTCTGGAGAGATTTAAATATTGCATTTGGCTCCATAACTACTTCGTGTAAGGCAATCACAGCGATTTTGTTTTTATTTATCACCCTACTTCATTTTAATATCGTAAAATATTTTACAATGTATTGGCGCCAAAATGACAGATTCCAAATTCAAATGTAATATCTTGTTTATTTTTATTTGTAACATTATTTATGGCCAGACTAAGTATATACATATTTTTCTTAATAATAAAGGAGACTAGGTGATGAGAAATAAAAATGTATAGAAATTACTGAGTAATATAATTTTAAAGATTATAAATTGTTTATGAACATTTTAAACAATGCACAGTAGTAAGTTTGTCATTTTTATACACAATTGCAGAATCAAATTATAACTTGAGAATTGAGGAATTTGGAGGTTATTAGTTATTGTAAGTATTTAATGATTGTTTATTGTAATGAGATAATAAACATTTATTACAAATCTATTATATTTACATGTGGTTTAATACCATCTACTAATCACCATTCAATTATCTTCACTTTTACAATCTCATCAATCTTTTACTCATCCTTAAAGAATGAATAATTCTTTTCCACACAGAAATCAAAGAACCCTTGTAAGTTAAAACTTTACTTCAATATCTGTATTTTGTGGAGTAGTCTTTAGGTGATACAACAAGACCGCGACCCTTTCTAGCACCTCTATACACTGTCTCGATGATATCAATCATTTCCTGCTTGTCTTCTAGCGGCCAGTTAATCTTATTGTTGTTACCTGTACCCAAGTCTATCATGATGTGTTTGTTGCGGAAAAAGAACATCACAGTACAAGGATCATACAACTCATACCTGGAATAAACCAATTTCAATGTATATGTAATGTGCATAGCAGTTGCTCATAAAGTCTTATATTATTTAAGTATCACTTTAAACAACACAGAATAAAATTGGGGTTCTCATGTATTTGTGAAAATAACATTCTATTAAAAATGCATTATGTATGTTAAACAAGTGACCCATCCCAGCTTTATACAGATGCAATATAGCTGTTAATGGCAGTTCTAATCTATAAGACGGAAGATTAAAACACATGTACAACATATGTAATGTATTTGATTGGATAAGGAATAATATTGTATTGTATAAAATATTTTGGTAAATAAAACATAATTATTTATGTAAAAAGATAAAAATGGTTACTGATCATTTTAAAATTTATAATTCCTTAGTACTTTAATTTATCTTCTCGTAAGGTCTAGCTAGCCTGTGTGATTTAAGCGCACTGAAATATCTATTACTAAAAACTGTATTAATATCTGAATAGTTTAAAAGATCAAAGGGAACAGAGTGGAAACAACTTCATTTTATATTATGTAAAGATACAATATTAGTAAGCTCTTTATATTCACATATATGTGTATACGTATATATAATCTAATGCTTATTTTTAAATTTCTAAGAGTGTGAGGTCAGATATTAAATAAACTTTTTTAACATATATATATTAATTATGCTAAATAATCGTCATGTAATTGAAGAAATGATTAAATGATTGAGCAAGTCTTTTTACACTCACATTTTGTTGAAGTCGGGTACTTCCGTAATGTCCACCAGATAGATAACAGCAAAGTTTTTCACCTTCTCCGCTATGCTGTACAGTACCTCATCCATCTTCATGCAAGTTGGATCCCAGTCATGGCCAAATCTAATCACCTACGTTAAAACAATATCATTATTTTATTATATTTGTTTCAAATACGAATTGCGATCTAGAAATTTCTTAACTAAATTAAATATTTTGCTTACAACGACACGATCTTCCTCGGATAGTATCGCTTGATCCACTTGCCAGCCATTATGTAAGTGTCCCAGCATATAACTCATTCTAAAATTTGTTTTTCAATTACGTTTTTGAAAAAATATAAAATCTTGTTTATTTCTCCAAACGTGTACGTACACATGCCACCACAGATAAGATTATATGAAATGTCAACTTCATTTATTATTGCCAGAGTTAGTGTCTTTTTTATTGCTACGGCTATTGGATGCACATTAGTTAAACGTTTTTTCTTCCAATAATACTTATTATACTCTTTGGTCTCTTCGTACCAATGATATTTATTTCTAATATCCTTGCTTCGTACTGTATTTGTAATCTTCAAATATTGGTTTAACAAGGTGACAGCACCTTGTTAAACCTTTATAAATCCTTTTAGGTACGGTCCAGGGAGTTTTTAGAATAATACGTTTTTATTTATAGTTACTATAGTTATAATTTACTTCATATATGGACAACAGCCAGATAATATCACACAATATGCTATTATAACAATATCACTTAATATAGAGTCAAACAATGCAGGTTGAAAATTAACATAAAAATCACCACAAGATAGAATAGCTGGAGTTACTATTGGAAACACAATACCACTACCGGGGAAACATACTAGCTATCATTCAGTGTCTACAAACAAAGTGTTTTACATTTCAATGATGCCCTGTTAAAATTTCTTTCAAAGTTAAAAGCTAGAAGGTATTTCAAGACTGTTGAAGAGACAAAAACTTTTTGAAGTAGTGTCCTTAATACATAACACAAAACAAACAGGTGTTTAAAACAAAGTTCAAATTAAATGTTAAATTGGTAAATAGAATGGATAAGATAAAGAATGAATATATCAGAGGAAGTTTGAAAATAGCATCAGTGACAGAGAAACTGAGGAGTAATAGGTTAGCATGGTATGGGCATATCACGAGGAGAGATGAAAACCATGTAACTAGAAAAGTGCTGAGTATGATGGTAAATAGATATACGAGTAGAGGAAGACCGAAAAAGTTGTGTATGAATTGTGTGAAAAATGATATGTGCGTAAAAGGTGTGAATATTGAGATGACATTTGATAGGAGAGTGTGGAAAAAGAAAACATATTATACCGACCCTACTTAGGTGGGATAAGGGTAATGTTGATGATGATGAGAGTAATTTGCTGTAAATTATAAATTCTTGTTCATATATTTTATCTGTACTTTTTAACCTGAATGGTAATCAATCTTAATTAATTAATAGGTACTCGATGACTTTACGTGTATTCGATAAACAAATTATGAACGTAATAAGTTGTTCAAAAGCTTGTCATCGTGTTAAATTCAAGCGCATGTATCTAATTTATAATGTTCATCATCACGTACTAAAAAGGAGTGTACTTGCATTGCCTGAATTGACACGGCGGCACAGCGAAGCTATTTTAAAACGTATCGATTAACATTTAACTACGTCAGATCGTTAGTTGTAAACACTTATGCGGGTTATTTGCATATTAGGTATCTGCTGCAAGCATAATTGGACGTATCCACTGTTTGAACTTTACGCCTTTATGAATTTATATGAATTTGATGGTAATATAGATTTCATATTCGAATGAGTTATAAACTTTTTATTCTCTTTCAAGCGCTGCGTCGCGTCGCGGTCTTGTAGCGACGTCGTTATGTTGTGTGGTTGAGTTTGTTTACGAGTCGTGCCGGCCGGTGAGAAACGCGTCCGCGCGTCATTTGTCCGTGAAGCCAGTGTTGGCAAAACGCCATAGGAATATAGTTGCACATCAAAACACAGATTTCTTAAGAAAGAATAACGAATCTCGAGTGCTCGTTATCACTCGCTGGGTGGTGTCCAGTTGAAGGACGATGATGCAGACGTTGCTTCCGTACTTTCATAGATAACTCCTTGCCATGTTGGAGGAGATCGCTGCTCTGTGATATTTAATATTCCAATAATGAAATGAAGTTGTGCGTAATTAGTTTTAGTTTGGTAGGAAGAGTATCTAATTTCCCGGTATCGTTGGAAGTGGGTCGCGGCGCCGGAGTCGGTCGTCCTCTCTCAGCTGATCAACCGCTGACCTACTCGCAGACTTGTGTCTTGCGGGATTGCCGTAAGAATGAACAATTATTTGTGTGAGTTTTAGTAAAGCGAAGAACATATCAGTTGCTATACGGTATTAATAAGGTAAGTCCAAACAATATTTATTCGTCGTCGAACTCAATATAGACATAACTAATATAAATCTGTAGTTACGTCTCTAATTTCTAATACTTTTGTTCCAAATTTTGTAGATATCTGTTCTAAAGACTGATCATGAATATGACGTTAATAATTAATTTGCCTATTTCATCATCATTAATACTTACAAAAAAACGATACTTTTAGATTAAAACATATCATGAAAAATAAGTTTAAAATCAATATATTTAAATGAACATTCGTTAGATTCGCTAAAAAAACTTAGACAGAGCTTTTTTCCGAACTGACTACGCTATTGACCTAGCAAGGTCTTACAGTTTCACCGGACTATAAAACTACCCCAGACAGGGGCATTTTTTCTATTGTTCACTTAGGGATGGTTGTAACAGGAGAAATCTAGTTAAATTAATTTGAAATTCACAATTTGGTATAGAAATTCGTTGAATCGAACTGGTATATGTATAAAACTGTTATCTCTTCCATCGCCATTTCGGTTTACGTTTAAAAGGCGTTTGGTGGCTGAGATACCTTTAGTGATTTGATATCAAGAAGGAATTACTACAGAGCCAATCATCAGTTGAGAAACATGACTGCTAGAGTTTTTAAACAAAAATAAAAATCTTTTATGGACGACAAAGTTAGGTGTAGTGCGTTGAATGGCAAAAGCGTGGTCTGACACATGGGAACATTTTAGTTTGGTTAGTAGACGAAAATAGGCCCGGTGAAACTGAGTCCATCACTTCAATAGAAATATCCGATGAAACAGTTCACTCAGAATTGAATTCACTAAAAACTGACTAGAATGACTAAAAAGAAAATAAATCGGCTTTGCGGACTTTTAAAGAATAACTTACGACTGTATGATCGACGGCGTGTGTCCCAGGCGATATCCGAGAGAACTGATTGC
>JACEII010000110.1:1438730-1453932 GCA_014332785.1 Antheraea mylitta
ATATTGTTTTGACGCTAACGTCGAAAGCTGCTGCTAATTCAGCCGTAGATTGTGTATCATCAGCTTCCACAATCGCCTTTAGTTCGTCATTGTCGACCAAAGTCTTCGGACGATCGTGAGGTTCATATCTCAGGTCGAAATTCCCAGAACGGAAGCGAGCAAACCAATAACAGGTGGTATGTTGGTTTCTAGTGTTAGCTCCGTAAACGTCGTTGATGTTGCGTGCCGCTTGTGCCGCGTTCCTGCCACGACGGTACTCATATTCCATAATTACTCGAATTTTTAACGAATCCATGATCACAAAAAAGACTGAAATGCGACGAAAATGTAACACTAATCAATAAACAAATGACTACTTTTGGAAAAAGAATTCCATGTTTTTAAAATAAAATTAATTTGAAATTAGAATTCTTAGCAAACAAAAATTATTTTGATTTGAAATGGCCAGTACTGCAAAACGGTAATTTCATAGGTAAATACCTATTATATTTTCTGTACTACTTTATAATAGTACTGTTAAGATTTGTAAAACTATAAAGTAATTAATATTATAATTTGAAAAATATAATATATCCGTTGCACTATATACCAGTATAGTTCGTTGAGTATAGCTAGATGCTTGGATATCGGACGGTGCGGGAGTGCGTTGGTGAGCGATGGTGTAGAGTGTCGGGGGAAAAGGGGGAGGGGATCTGGGGCGTTGTGTTACGCGAACCGAACCGTGATTTACATTCACTGACGTCACGTTATTTATGAAATTACAGGAAGTACGTAACAGATCGTTTGATGTTGTTTGTTTAAGAAACACATATTAAGAAATTTTTAGTGTTCTTGTAATAGTTTAAATAAGATGGTTAACGATAGCGGCATCTGCGATGCGAGGCGCTGCCCACACACTCGTTGAATTGCAATGCGACGTAACCGACCTCGTCTGCACCAACTTGTAACTATCTACTAAATGGGTACATAAAGTTTGTGAATTTCTTTGTGGGAGGTATTTACTGGAACTGTTTCTTACGAACTTACTGGAACACGATTAATAAAATTATGTTCGTGGTTAGAGGCTATATTATTTTGGCTTTGTATATGGGTATACTGGAATCTAAATACTTTATTGCAACCCTGAGGCAGCGCTTATGAACGCCTAAACTCTACGACCAGATTCTTTAATACTATATAGGTTATAATGTTTTACCACAATCTCTAATCTTTAATAACTATGTGCTCAAGGGTGGTAGACACGCCAAATCTAGTGGGGCTGGCTTTCAATTGCCGCTGCTAGAAAACATCAACATTTTTTTCTTTGCAAGAGTCTTGTGTCGCACTTTTTTTCTAATTTCGTTTGTTTAATACTCAAAAACCATTTTGAATGTTGTGCAGCTTAAGCTTCGTCCAAAGTGCACTTAAGTGCAGTGAGCAAGACTTACAACCGGGCAGAAGAAGCGGCATGGGAGTAGTTGCTCCAAACGCTGGAGGGTGATCCTTAGGAGTGCCCGTATTGGATTGTATGTAAAAAGTTACGGTCCTGGGCGCCACCGGTGACGAAGATCCTTTGGCCGGAGGTAGTGGCTAGGGTCGTGGGCGAATTATTTTCCGACCATCCGCTGTTACTAGCTTCGCCCATGCCTGCGCGTCGAGCGGAACTTGAGAAGGTGTCCGACAGCCCTCCCCTAATAGCAGAGGAGAAGATGGCGAGAGCTGTTAAACGCTTTGACTTCCTGTGACTTCTGAAGTCGATGTCTACGGAAGCAACCTCCAAGGGGAGAGGGCTTTGGCAGTGCCCATAGACATCGTCACGTTATTTCGTTATTTCGAAGTGTCGCCGTACCTGCGGAGGCTTTTGGAGGCGTATCTTTAAGATACGGAGGTCGCCTACGTGGACGGTGACGGGCGAATGGTTCGGCGTACCACAAGGAGAGGGGTTCCAGAAGGGTCGGCTCTGGGGCCGATTCTGTCGAACAATGGCTACGACTAGGTGCTCTACGGCGTGCTCCCATACGGAGCGCGCCTCACTTGTTACGCGGACGACACCCCAGGTCATAGTCCAGAGGAGGAAATGAGAGCCTAGCCACGATGATCAGGCGTATAAGGAGGTTGGGTCTCAGAATATCCTTTGAGAAGACTGAGGTCCTATTATTCCACGAGCCTCAGCGAGGTTCACCATCTGTGGCTCACATAATGGTGGAGGCCACCCTGATCAGGGTGAAGGCCCAAATGAAGTATCTGAGCTTCACCCTGGATGGACGTTGGCGGTTCGAGCCCCACTTCGCGGGGTCCGCATCGCGAATTACTGAGGCGGTGACGGCACTCGGCCGGTTGCTCCCCAATATAAAGGAGCCGAGTGCCTCTGGCCACCGACTCTACATGGGAGTCGTGCGGGCGATAGCCGCTTATGGGGTCCCAGTGTGGGCCGTCGCTCTCAGTGCCACCAACGTGTGCGTGCTCCGTAATGCGTAGCGCGCGATGGTTCTGAGGGTCATCCGAGCGTACCGCGTAGTGTCCTCGGCGGTAGCCTTCACGCTCGCTGGTTTTCTGCCCTGAGAGTTGGAGGCAGGAGTTCTCGCTGCTGTGAATGTGAATTCGGCGGAAGCGACGTGGGGAACCTCCGGTTCCAAGTGAAATAGAGGAGAGGATACGGCGTCTTAAAGAAGACGCCGTCGAGAGATGGAGGCAGGACCTGGTGGACGCGCGGTTTGGGCGGTATACCGCAGACGTCGTCCGCCCGGTGCTGCGGAAGTGATTGGGTAGGGAATGGACATCCTGATGTTTCGACTAGTGGTGTGTGAGAGGGACAGCGCCACGCTCTTGTTGCGGTGGTAGGGCGCGTTTTGTCGCCTGCCGAGCATGGTTTCGGCTACGCCTCCTTCTGCGAGGCGTCGGTGAGGGCCCGCTAGGGAAATCATCTAAGTGGCCCTGTCCGCCAACGGAGAACGTCAATAAGTAATACGTTTATAGTCTAATATCTAATTAGAAAGACCCCTTCTATCTTCAAAATTGCTATTAATATTTTTAATGTTGCATTGTGCACAGTGTATGAGCTGACATCTTGAAGTTGTATCGTAAATATAAATCAAGATATAAAACTTCAAGATATAAAATCTGTCTAACCAGATTTTAATATTCGACAATTGAAATAGTGCTCACTGAACTTGATTCAGTATTCTTATGTTACTATGGTAACTGTGTTAGGTACGTAGACAAAAACGTAGTAAATAAAACAGTCGAGTTCGAGTTACATACACAGATAGACAGATATATGAATTTCGATTATATTTATTCTTGGACGTACAAGGTACCGGTGAAAGATCTGTAAAAATTGGTCCTATAGTTTCGGAGATAGCATTGCGGACAAAGCCGCGATTTACAGTTAGTATAATTTAGAGTATCCTAAGTCACTCGCTGTAATTTCAGCTATCTGTCAGTGAAATACCCGTCAAAATTATTCATGTCGTTTCGGAGATTACTTGGAACAAACAGACAGACCGACAAAAATTTTAAAAATTAAATTTTTGTTATCGGTGATGTCTATACTTTTCAATCAATTTTAATATAACATACAGACACTTCATTTTTTTTATAAGTATAGATATAGATTATGAATCTGTATACGAGTTGGAATATACATTATAGTTAAGAGATAAGTAAACAAATATCTCTGAAAAATTGTTAAAATTAAGCATATTATAGTACGTTTTATAAAGCTAGTATCCATGTATTTTCTAGCTGTTGGTGATGGAAGCTGTATACCCGGCGGCTGCGTCCGCCTTGTCACGCGGTCGCCGTCCGCGCCCGCCCTCGCGTACTCCCGCTTCGCGGCTGCGCTGCCGCACGCTACCTGTCACCTTTGCTGAGATTAAGGTTACATTATACTATAGCACTGTATATCACTATACACTCCTATACATATTCATCTCAAGATATTATGTGTCCACTAAAATTGATAGTTATTTTTAAAATTCACTTATTTACCCCGAGGAGTGCAGAGCTCTGATCTGGAAGAGATACGCACCGGAACTGAAGTTCAAATTTTAACACTTTGCTTCTGTACTAAGATTTGATGCTATGAGTTAAACGAATAATTAGGGTAACTTATAATAAGGCGCTTATGAACGTCAAAAACTACCACCGGTTCGGAAACAACCCAGCCATCGGGAAGAAACGGCAAGAAACTCGATCGGGTACAGTTTTTTTTTTACATACATTTAAATACATCATACAGCTTATAGTGGATGCACAGAGAGGAGTCAATTCCAGACATCACTATTATTCACATACTGATCCACTCTATAATATCCTTTTGACACTAACACCCGCTTGACATGGCGCTTAAATTTACAGTCCGGCAAATCGGTAATATATTTTGGGACTTTATTGTAAAACCTAACACTGTTACCTAAGAAACTATTACTGGTTTTACTAAGTCTGAAACATGGGACAACCAGTTTATTACAGTTTCTAGTATTTACAAACTTCCGTATGTAAATAACTACTATATAAATAACTAATATAAATAACGGTGATTATCGGTATTAAATAGCAACGATAGTCATCGTTATTGTGCATACCTAATATATATTATGTATTTGACTTTTTAAAGAGATATGAGCAGTACGAGTTCGGAATCATTTGTGTGTTTGTTTCCAGGAGGTAGATGAGGAGAATGAGGATCGCGAAGAAGAATGCGAAGTGAGGGAGGCGGGGGAGGCGGGAGAAGTGGGGGAGGTGAGACGTCGGCAGCCCGATGTGCTCGAGGAGCGACTCGGCAGACAGTTCCTGGAGTTCAGGAGAAGGCGCGCGCGGGGAGACATATTGAGGGAGCGTGATTCTGAGGCGGAAGTGACGCTCGCGTCACAGCGCGCCGGCTCCGAGCCCGCCGTCGCACCACCAGCGCCTGCACGCACTCTCGGCACATGAGCCCTCGCAATCACTACTACATAGAGAACTTGTTTGCCTGTTGAAGTGCTGAGCTTGTGTCGCCGGCGCTGGACGCGTTTAAGTGTTATGCGTCTTACGTTAGCCTGCAACGACTAACTATCTAGCTTTCCTAGAACCCAATTGTAAGCGATTTTGAGTGTGAAAATGATCATATATAAACACGTATTTCATATAGTCAGACTTTGGGAGTCTACGACGCAATAAATTTATATTTATAATATGAGGGCGTTTATGGATATGTTTATTGAGAGCGAGATAACACGAGTAGCTGTGGTTCTGTAAAGCAATGGCGAAATTATCGTAATAATCGTTTATAGTAGTTAATTTTCAACATTTACTAGCGTATACTTGTTAGAGTAATGTATTGGTGTAGTTCAAAACATATAAAAAATATTTTAAAGCTATTTGGTATGTCACATTTAGTTAAGGGTACCAAGAATCGTGTTTTCAAGGTGTATGCCGGTGTCTTGACATACGGCAGTTGTGTTGTGTTTCTAAATAAACCGTTCTCACTAGTCCAACTAAAACTCGCAGTCGAGTTTGGAACGATAGTTTGAACATTTTTGTATTTTCGTTTAGTTTTTATAGCTTGTATGTAGTGGGTAGATTTTTTTTTTACTCAAATTTTTACACACTAGGTTTTCCTTGAGTAGTGTGCAGTCAGTGTATCATCCAGCAGACTACCAGTTGTTTTCATTATGTTTTGTTTACTTTTCTTCACCGAACTACACTCCTAATTTTATATTATCTGTCCGTCTTTTAATTTGTTCACCTGTTTTCCGTTTATTATCCCGTGAATGCTATTCCGTAGTCGTTTTTACCCATGTTATCTTGTGTCTGTTGTCATGTGTTCGATTTTAATAACTGTATTTTCTTTATAATTTCTTCTATTTTTATTGCTTATATTTTTTCTTTTCCGGCCTTTTGATAAAACTCTCTTGTGTATTATGGGAAAGTTTTTACTTTTAAATATCACTTTAATGGATCATTATTTTTTCAGGCACATGAAACCCTTCTATTTTTCATCAGTTTTGTTTTAAACACAGTGGTGGTTATATTCCGGCCTGAAAATTAACATCCTATAAAACAGTTGATGTTATATATAAAGTAAAATGAGGGGTCTGTCGTACATTTCAATTAGAAGACAATAACTTTTATGTCTAGTTATTATTATTGTTGTAAGCGTTTCAACATGATTTGTTAAATAAGATCATTAATAATCTAAGAATTTGTAACAAATGAAAAGCAATAATCAAGTGTATTTTATATATTTAAAATTACAATAAAATAAATATATCACTCTCAAGCACTCGTCGCGACTCTCGGACATTTTAATAAATAGATGATTCTATGTGCAGTATGTAATCATTCTTACTATTTATTGTATTCTTAAATAAATTATTATCAATAATTAATATTACATACACGCTGCTATATTTGTATTTTGCCATATATTTGGTATTGTAGTATTGTTTTATTATTTAAAGTAACCAAAATAATTACAATCAATACTTACATCGTAGGATACAATATTGTAAATAAAATGTTTTTAAAAATCTGTTAGGTGTATGAGGGGGAAGGAAGTGGACAGGAGGGAAAGAAGAATTATGTATAATAAGAATTATAAATTTAAAAATTAAAAAGTTAATAAGAATCACAAACGATTGTGTCGCATTCGTGATTATTTGTCGATCTAATAATTTTCACTGCAAATTTATCATCGTATATAACATACATATACATAACAGTTACATGCTACATATATCGTTTTCATAATTTTATACAATTTGGTATTGATTTTTAGATCTTCTGTACCTATATTGTGGCAACAATACAAATCAAACAGCTTGTAAATAACGAGCGCAGGTAGCGCCAGCAGTGCGCAGTCTGTTGTTGCTGTGCTGTGCTCGTCTGAAAAATTCATTAGTCCCTATGCATACATTTATAATTTATATCTCAATGGTAAATGCATCCAACACACGAGTCATTTTATTCATACGTATGAGTTGTTCTTTTCTCTCGTAATGATGTCCAATATAATTGTACATTATCGTTGTTTCCTACATTGTAAATAAGTTATGGCACTATTGTCATGTTTCTATTTCACAGTTAATTCGTTTGCGTATGTCCGGCGCGGGGCGGCGCGGCGTTAGCTCCGGACACAGTGCCTGTGTTAGTGACTGACGCCGCAGGCCACCACTTAATTACTCTTATCACAAGAACAAAGCGGTAGTACAAATAGCTAAATGTCAACTTCAAAATAGCAAATACAGTTTGTATATCAATTATAACGATGCCTTACCAAAGCGGCGACATTGTAGTGTTTCAATATTCATAGACTTTTCTTATCGTTTTGTTCTTGCGAGATAAATAATTAAAAGGCGCGTTCACAACTATGTCATAATTTCTTACATATACATATTTATATCTACTAGTTAGTAATTGGCACTCTTTTGAGCCGGCCGCTGCTCTTTGTCCACTCGATAATATATTTCCATAAAAAAACTACAAATATTAACAATCTAATGTTAAAATCTTAGTTTATCTACTGAGTATACAATAAAGTATTGGTGTCGCGTCGTCCCGCGTCGAAACACTTTGTCATGTAAATATAGACAATAATGTTATATAGTAATATATATATTTTTCATAAATAGATCTATAATAAATTTTTCCTAAATAAATACACGTGTTTCCACAATACTTTGTATGTACTTTGAGCGGCGCGCGGGCGAATCCTTCCCTACATAATTATTTGTCATCGCAGGACTGGAGCGGGACTACGGGACGGCTCGGGAACATCGGCGGAGCGGCACCGCTCAGTGCGAGTCCGGCTCCTCTTGCTGCGCCTCCGCCTCCGCCGCGGAGGGGATCGTATGCAGGTGTCGCGGCGCCGGCAACGCCGGGACTGAAGGTGGTGACAGCGGTGGCTCATCTGCTGATACGGCCGGTTGCCGCGTCAGCCGCGGCCGTTGCGTTGCTGCTTGCGTTACCCCTCCACCTGCAATTTGGGCAAGTGTCCCCGCTGCCACGCCTGTACCTACGCCTGTCCCGCTGCCACCGGATCGCGACGTGCGCCACGTCCCCGTCGAGGCGGTCGCATTTGAACCGGATGAATCATTGCGTGATGACGATAGGTTCGAGTCCTGTGATGTTTTACGCGCCACGAGCCACGAGGCGGCACGGCGAGGCGGCGGCGGCGCTCTGCCCCCGCATGCACGCCACGAGTCCGATCGCGATGAAGAAAACTCTACCGAGGAAGATACGGAGCCCGTCCGTGCTGGTGCGGCCGCTGCAATGCGTGCCGGAGGAACAGCGGCCGGGGGACGTCGCCGACCGCAAGCGCGTAGCCACCTCAACAGCCGTTCTCCGCTTGCGGGCTCCCGCGTCGTGCTGACCGTCACTGCGGTCGCACAAGCTCCTCCCGTCCCGGTTCCCACGCTCCCGCTGCCGGCACCTGCGCCCGACCCGGAGCCAGGCTGTGGCGGCAGCAAGCGACGACAGGCGCAAGTGGCACCGTGCTGGCCGCGCGACGAACGCTCGTTGAGACTATTCGTGTTTGCGGGGGTTTGTCGGTTGCTGAAATTGGACGAGTGTCGGCAACGACCGATGCCGCGCGTAACTCGCGACTCCTCGATCGCCTTGCAGACGAGTGCACAATCTTTTTTGAATTGTTTCGTGAGGATCGCGTAAAGGAAGGGATTACAGCAAGAGTTGAGCGGCAACACAAAAACGGTGAACACTTTGGCCTCCTCGAGCGAGACGAGGCGCAAGCCGAAAGCAGCAGTCAGTGCAAAAAATGCGATCGGCGACCAACACAAGAAATCAGTGAAGACGAGTAACGCCATGCGCTTAGCGATGCGCGAATCGTTCGAATTCCAGGCCTGCGAGCCGCGGATTGCACAGTACATCTTAAGATAACAGCCGAGCAGAACAAGGAATGCGATACCGTTCACTGCAAGTAGTGTCACAACGTAACCGAGAGAGGCCGATGTCCCGGTCTCGAAGGGTAGGCACACGGAAAATTTCCGATAATCGGAAACGCCGAGCAGCGGGAGTGCCGCCGCCGTCAAAGAGAATGCCCAACCGGCGGCCATGACAAATGCCGCGTGTCGCAGCGAGAGCCGTTTGTTCAAGTGCATGGCGTGTGTGATCGCGTAGTTTCGCTCCAATGTGATCACAGCCAGGGTGTATACTGAGAGTTCAGACGAGAGCACGCCGAGAAATCCCGCCAGTCGGCATCCGCCAGACATCTGCCATGCGATCGCATGTGCCCGGAACTCGCCCAGCGTACCCGCGTCTACCACTGCAAGGAACCCTGAAAAACATCTCTTGTTATTGACTTGGTAATAGCTTTTATCAAAATGTTTTGGGAAATAAGGCTTTGGTAAAGAATATCAAAATGTATATATGAAAGAAAGCTTGTTAAACTGACCGAGATAAATGCCCATAAAGAAGTCTGCAGCAGCGAGGTTGGTGACGAGGAACCTCGGCACATCTATACGACTGCGGCTACAGACGAGTACGAAAACGACGGTGCCATTCCCGAGTAGCGCCAGCAGGAACACCGCCCACACGCCACACCGGAGCGTCCACCAGTCGAATAAATCTACGCACGGCAGAAACGGACCTGCATAATAAAAGATGTTTAGTACACATTGACGCGAATATTTATGACATATCAAAATATGATACAAACTGTATAAAAAATAAAAATTTAAAATAATATTATACTTAATTCTTCAAAAAAAAATTCACGATAATTATGAGTAGATGCAATTAATGGTGAAAAAGATACAGGAGAAAGTATTGACCCGGAAGAGGTAGACAGTGTACGCGGCGAGGAGGATCTACTCGGAGTTCCGTGGCGCGCCACACCTCCGGACTCTCCTCCCCCGGCTCTCCCGCACTCTCGAGCAGCTTCTGCCAGCGCGCGCCGCTTACTGCAGACACGTTCACTGTACAAATGTCCACAGTATATACATGAAAACTTTTAGACGCATTTCAGCGATGGGTGTTCTACTTAATAACGAAACGTTTGTAACAAGTATAATACATTTGATATAGATTAACAATAGATATAATCGGAAGGGTGTTATAGATGAATAGATCGGTACTGACGGTGCGCCCAGATATCGGTAGCGTTTCCCCAGGTGGCGAGGTCTACTGGATGTGCGGGCATTATCACTTCATCCGTCGGTTTCTCCTCCATAGAGTCGTCACCTTCTCCACTGCTCCCGCCTGCCCCTGTACTGCTTGCGACACCTTCCCCTTCCATCAGCGGCAGGAATTCGCAGCAATGATACGCGTACGAGAGCACCAGTGTCTGGACGTTATAATTATATATTTTATCATATAATTACATATTGGAATATAGGTTGAATACTAATATTATTTGGAAGATTAGTAGAGCAAACTGAGCAGCAGAACACACTTAAGAAGGTACCTGTATTCTGGGAAAGAGTTCTGGCGGGTGGAAGTGGCGCAGGTTGGGATTATTGTGTGCTTTCAGGTGCAGCAGCCGCTGGAGACCGCTTGCCGGCAGCCACGGGAATACGTTGTTACCCACGTTTCTGAATACATAAATAGAGGGTTCATGCAATTTATATACCTAATAGTTTGTAGTCCGGTGAAGCTATAAAGGCCTTAATAGTTTGTAGTCCGGTGAAGCTATAAAGGCCTTGCTAAGGCCAATAGTGTAGTCAGTTCGAGAAAAAAAATTAAAAGTTAGTGCAATTAATTTATAATGAACCCAATGCATGGATATACAATATGAGGACATGATATTGTACAGTATATTAGAGTTACGTAAATACATATGAGACATTATTGTAGTAATTAATTGTGACACTAAAAACTACTTTCAAAAGTAAACATATTTTGAAGTAAATAATATATCGTCATTTAACAAACTTCGTTTCTCGTCACGCTCTTAGTACAAAGCGCCCACTTTCACGCTGTTATTCATTCACTCTATACAAAGAGAAAAACTACAAAAGGGTATTTTTAAATTTTATTTAATGATAATATGCCGTCTTGGATGGATGACATACGGGTGTGGTAAGCAAAAAGCTATGACGTCCTCCTTGTGATTTAATCGATCAGTCACTCAAAAACAATCAAATATTAATTATAAAAGCGTTTTTAAACAGCAGATACAGTGACATTATTGAATATAGATACGTAGTGTCGTCAGAGACGTGATCGGTTCGGCGCTGCGCCTGAGAAAGAACCTTGCTCCCTTTTTTTTCGAAATTACTACACTACTGCTCATATTTATATAAAAAAATGTATTTCATATTATTTTACAATACAATTTTATAGTTGTAGGTACACATTTGCATATCTATAGAGAGTACACGCTATGGATACGTAGGGGTCAAAGACCACTCATCGTTTTCCTGTTCCGACATAATATTCTACAGCAGTCCGGCTGTAGACGTATATGTAAGTATACGTGTATTCAATAAATCCGTGTTTATGTCTAATTAGTCAAATGTATCCATATTACCAGTAAGCAAAAAAATTGGCAGATCTGTTCAGTGTTTTGATTATAAGTTATACGCCATCAGCGGTACGGAAATTACTACTTACGATGTGAAATCATTAGTTTATACCTCAGATTTCGTAGACCTTACCATCGGGAATTTATTTTATCGAATATTAAGTAGCCCAGTAGATATCCATAGAAGTAAACTAATAGATCAAATTACAAACTTAAATGTTGTAGCATCAGTTGTGAAAATCAAACAAACTTCTGTTCCTTCCATTATCGAGAATTATCCATACTATGATTTATTATGTATATATATATATATATGGATATATAGGACTGATAAGTAGATCTTACTAAGCCAATGTCATTCAAGGAAACTCCTTCGTATAACGCGTTACGTTCTATTGAAACAACGGGTCCCCCGTTTACTCGCGCCCTAGACAGAAATAAGAAATTAAAAGAAGAATTTAGAATCATGCAGGAATTGAATTGGAATCATCTGTAGACCTTCTAAAAGTGCATGGGCTAGGCCACTGAACGTAGTGCCTAAGAAGAACGACGAGTTAAGACCGTACGGTGAGCATCGACAATATGACGCGATAACGAAGCCCGACAGTAGAGCTTATCATTGTATTCCTGTTGCACCAAATGATATTGAGAAAACCATGATTATTATTCATTTTGGACTTTTTGAGTTCCTCGCATCACATTCAGTTTAAGTAATGCAGCGCAAACATTCCAGCGTCTTATGAATAACACGGTTTTGCAAGGCTTTGATTTCTTATTTAATTACTTAGATGATGTCATTATTGCTAGTGAAAATGAGACTCTACACGGAGAACAGTTAAGGTCGATATTCAAGCGATTTAATGTATATGGTATTACTATCAACTTAAGTAAATGTTCTCTGGACAGCCGCATATAGAATTCTTAGGCCACGAAGTAAGTGTAGATGGTATTAGACCACTAAACGAAAAAGTTGAAGCAATAGTAAATTTTCCTAATCCAGAAACAGTTGCTAATTTAAAACGATTTTTAGGAATGTTAAATTTTTATAGACCTCAATTACCAAATTTAGCCGCATATCAGTGCGAACTAAATAAATATTTGAGAAATGCTAAGAAAAGTGATAAAAGAAACTTCAGAAAATGCATTTTACAATGTAAGACAGATCTTCAGAAAGCCGTAACCTTGACACATACGTTACTAAATGTACCACTAGCTTTGATGACTGACGCATCCAATACTTGCATAGGTGCGGTATTAGAACAGAAAGTACAAGGTTCTTGGAAGCCTTTGGGATACTTTTCTAAAAAGTTGACACCAACTGAACAAAAGTATTCCACGTACGATCGCGAGTTGATAGCAATATACAAGTCTGTTAAATATTTTCAAAAATTATTTATACGCTGACCTTTGACTATATATATAGATCATAAGCCATTGTGGCACGCTTCTTCAAAAATTAGTAAAGATGCTAAGGAAACACCTAGAGGACATTACAACTTATTTTTATTAGTGAATTTACAGTCGACATATAATATATTTCCGGTAAGCCTTCACATTATCACGTTTAGAAACTATTTTTTGCACGAATGTACTAGATTACGATGTTCGTGCTGACGCGCAAGTGAAAGATTAGTATTTATCGCGTGAGGTGCAAAGTCTAAATCGATTTAAAATGAATTAAGTTACCTTTTTGTAGCAAACCAACATATTGCGTAATTATTAGACCTTATTTAACAGAATACTTTAGAAAAATTTGTCTCGATAATGTTCTTAGTCTGAGTCACTCAGATGTGCGGGCCATGAGAAAAATGATATAGAAACAATATTTTTGACCTAGCATGAACACCGATATAGGAAGATGGGCTAAAGGTTGCTTACAGTGTCAGAAAGCGAAAGTCAACCGCTACGTCATCTTCCATTTAGGAGCATTTGAAAAGGTCGCACGATTTATGCCCATCCACGTGTTCTTGTTAGTCCCTTACCATCATCTCTACAAGGATTTAAATATTTGGTAACAATAGTACACAGATCTACTCATTGGCCAGAAGTCTTCCCAGTGTAAGAGATTATTACTGAAGCGGTTGCAAAATGTATATATGAAGGGTGGATAGTGAGACATGGTTGTCCTGTTCGCATTACTAGCGATCAAGGACGACGACATTTCAAGTCAAATTTATAAAATTGATGCGATTCCTAGGCATTTACAAAATCCCTACTACTCTTTATCATCTTCAGAGTAACAGGATGGTAGAAAGATGGCATAGGTTGTTGAAAGTAGCGCTTGTGGTCCGTTTACAGATTAGTAATGCGAGTTGGACAGGTTTGTGCACCGTGATACGAATAGATAATGGAATTAGTGCAGGAGAATTTGCCTTCGGTAATACTGTACATTTACTTAGGTAGCTCCATGATAGCTCGGAAGATAGAGATCCGAACGACTCGTATAATTTAGGTAATTTAGATGTATTATGTGTTTATTGTATAGTCTATGCTTCTGTGTGAGCCCGGTTCAATTATTAATGAAAGTCAATATTTCAGAAGGATCAAGAGTTTATATTGTTTTTACACATTGTACATGTTTTTACACATATATTACTCACTATAACAGACTAATTAGACGTAAACATGGATTTATTGAATACATGTATGCTTACATGTACATACGTCTACAGCCAGACTACGGAATATTATGTCGGAACGGAAAAATGATGAGTGGACTTTAACCCCTACATGTCCATAGCGTGCACTCTATAGATATGCAAGTGTGTCCCTACACTATTATAAAATATCCTACAAAATAAATATATTTGTATGTGTATCTACAGAGAGCAAATTGGACAACTATTACGGTTATATTTTGTATACATAAAGTGAAAAACAACGTTGTTTCCATGACTATTCATAGATGGCGTTACACGTATAATTTTGGTAGTGTTAATTGTTCTACGACATAACAAGGTGAAACTAGCGAGTAACCTAGTATAAATAACTAGCGGGCCCGGCGGACGTTGTTGGGATTGCCTACGCCGCCGACGTAGTGCACGAATCCTTAGTCCGCGCTTGCGCTGGTTGCATCTGTCCAGGCAACCAGTGTTATCTTAGATATCCTAAGAGAGAGAAATCCGGGTGTTGCCTCGGCGCACCCAGGATTGCACCGCGGCGTATTTTCTTCGACATCATCGAGTCACCATGCTGAGCAACGCTGGTGACAAGAAGCACAAACGCCCTACTCAGGGCCACCCGAAGAGCCCAAGCACAAACACGGACACCGAACCTGCACAACTGACGACCCGGCCTACGCCCACGGACCCTGAACCCGCCTACCTGACGACCCCTGCAATGCCTACTGGACCCCCCGCGTCGAGCACCGTTCGCCGCCGGCCTCACCAGATGGCGAAGCTGCACCCACGCCCGCCCCCATAAGGAGTAAGGCGATCGCCGATGTTCCGAGCGCGACGGAAGCGACCATCGACTCCACACTCTTGGAGGAATATGAGCGAGATCTCAAGACAGTAGCACTACATTTGATTTCCGATTCCTTCTCAGACAAATTAAAGAGATGGATGACCCTTTATCTGAGAGTACAGGAAGCTCAGATTCATCAAGCCGCCCCCGCACTGAGAGATCAGAGAGCCCTAGAATCTGCCAAAAATGGCTTTTTAAACCCCCCACACATCTTGAGACCCGCCCTCGACATAAGCCCGCTAGAAAAGGCCACCCGGCGCGGCAGAGACGAGGACGCAGATGACTCCCCGGAGGAGA
>JACEII010000110.1:1453942-1590190 GCA_014332785.1 Antheraea mylitta
CTACACCCATGTCCCAGAGAGCGACGAAAACCACATCAAGACCCGCTATCGCCCCACCAGTAATACGCAGGACGATATCGAGAACACCCTCTAAACCGCAGATGACCGCCCCCACAGGAACGAAAACAAAAATAGTTGTACGGTACCCGGCGGCAACTAAAGCGACGGCAAGTGAGACGAAAACACAGAGGTCTTCATCACGGTATAGCCCCTCGAAATCATACGCAGTGGCGACATCTGCGTCTAAATTTACGCAACGGAGCGTTACCGTGAGAGAGCCGCCGCGAAACAGCGAACCACAGGCCGGCTATACCGAGGCGAGAGCCGCGCCCGGTACATCGGCCGACATCGAGACAGCCAATGGGAACACTGCGTCCACCACACAGACTGCGGAACCCCAAAAAAGGTCGAAATATCCGCCCCTTGTGGTCGAGAGATTTCCTAATGGAACTACGCATCTTGCGAACATTGCAAGCGTCCTAAATCGAGCACCTAACGCACGCCCCTTCGGCGCGGGTGTGCGATTCTTGCCTGAAGACGATCAAGAATACCGCAGAATTCAAGAATACCTCAGCAATCTAGACAAAACAGAAAATATAGCGTGGTTTTCTTACTCTGTGCCCGCTGATATGAACGTTAGAGTCGCTATCAGAGGTCTCCTTTGCGAAACGACCCCGGACGAGATCACAGAAGCCCTACGGAACAAAGGTTTTGAGCCCGAAAACGTGAGAAATATCCAGGCGCGAGGCGACCGCCCCGGCAATATTTTTTACGTGGCACTTAAAAGAACACCCGACCTGATCCCGGCGATTTACAACGTCACCGAGCTGCTGAACATGAAGGGGATCAAGATTGAGGCCTGGCGCGGGAAGACTGGTCCCGCCCAGTGCCACAGATGTCAGCAGTTCCGGCACAGCTCCCACAACTGCCATCGCAAGCAAGCATGTGTACGTTGTGGCGGGCCCCACTTTGCATCGGATTGCGACCGCGCCCTAGACCTACCGGCAACCTGTGCGAATTGTGGAGATCCACACCCGGCTAACCATTTCCAGTGCCCGGTCCGAAGAAGAGAGGCAAGGAACAAGAAAGCCAGCGCTGTGGCCAGAACCGGCCGCAAAGGTCAAACTCTTCGCGAACGCAATGACGTCACGGAGGCGGAACCGACGTCATTAATGGCGCCGGTAAATCAGCCAACGCAGCGCGGTAAGGGAGACGCCACAAAGAAGCGTCAGAGGAGAAAACCTAAAACACAAAAGAAGCCTGAAGCAAACGTCCAGCTCTCACAGCAACTAGAAGCACTAGCACAGACGATCGATGTCATCAAAGGCATTCTCACCGTGCAGGACGGCGCAGGAAGCCAACTTGCTGCTCTCAGAGGTCTAACCAACATGCTAGCCGTCAATGGATAGTACACCTCTGAGAGTAGCACACTGGAACGCCCATTCCCTAACGGAGAAAAGGAAATTGATAATCCATTTCCTTCGAGAACACCGAATCGACGTCATGTTGATTTCGGAGACGTTTCTCAAGGAATCGGAACCTCTAAAGATTCCATCATATTCAGTCTATAGAAAAGACGAGACGACTGCTGCCGGTATTGTCTACAGGGGGCTGGCAATATTTGTGAGGAACAAGATTGTCCACCAGCACATCCCGTTCAAGCATTACCAGTCATTATATGCTCTGGGAGTGCTGGTGAACATCTACGGCCGCATTATTAGACTGTTCGCCGCCTACAGACCTCCCTCGAATCTCAGAATCGGCACGATTGAAACCGACTTGGAAGATCTCCTCGTCACGCCGCAAGAGCCGACGATTGTTGCCGGTGATTTCAACCTCACCAATACGCATTGGAACTCCACGCGGACTGTTCCCTGGGCCGGCGAATCCTTAAACACTCAGAAGACAACAATTATGAGATCGTCGGCCCGGACGCGCCCACACATTACACTAGAACGTCGAGCAAGGTGCTGGACATCGTAATGTACAGAGGTCTCAGCAACCCGCCCACGCAGACAGTTCTCCCAGATCTTCCGTCGGAGCACAGGCCGGTACTCCTCGAGTTCAGCGCGCCACCCGTGCGAATCGAGTTTTCTGCACCGCGTCGAGAGGTTCACTGGGAACGATTTCGGGAAGAACTCGAAGCTCAAACGCCTTCACACCGCACGATAACCGCAGATGACGTCGACAGCCTGACACATAACATCACGAGTTGCCTCCAAAACGCTTTGGAGGTGTCTTTAAGTGTCATGAGACAGAGGACTAGGAGACCACCCCTCCCCCGACGTATCAGAGACCTCATCGTGGAAAAAAGAAAGCTCCAAGTACAATGGCAGAATACCCGCTGTCCGAGTTTGAAAATACGACAACTCGATGATAGCGCGCGTTAAGCTCGCACTAGATAACCACGCGGCCGAATCATGGGACGCACATGTCGAGAGCATAGGAGATCACCCCCCTTCGGTGCATCGTTTGTGCCGAACCCTATCCTTGGCACCGAGAAAACCGCCTCCACTCAAAGGAAAAGACGGTTTTCTGAGATTTACTGCGCAAGACAGGGCGGAGATGTTTGCTAGCTATTTAGCAAAACAATTTACCCTTAACCCTGTCCAGGATTACTCACACTACGCAGAAGTCATGCGCTACCAGAATACCCAGAGAGCGGTTGAATCACAGCCCGAAACCAACCGGCTCTTTATAACACCGCGCGAAGTACAGCGCGCAATAATGAAGACCAAGCCCAAAAAAGCCCCGGGTCCAGACGGAGTTACAAACTCTATGTTGCGTCACGCGCCGTACAAAACCGTCGTGGCGTTGACGCGATTCTTTAACGGCATACTCCGCACAAATCACTTCCCCAGAGGGTGGAGACTGGGGACGGTGATTATGATCCCCAAGCCTGCAAAAGACCTAAGCAACCCAGAAGGATACAGACCCATCACATTACTCAGCACGCTGTCAAAGATTTTCGAAAGATTCGTGCTGGGAATGTTGAAGCCACGCGTGACTCTCCGAGATGAACAACATGGCTTCAGAGAAGAGCACTCAACCACGTTGCAGCTCATTAGAGTGTTAAACGCCTTTGTCGAGGGCCACAATAGAGCACAACACGCCGCCATGGTGCTTCTCGACGTAGAGAAAGCCTTCGACAAAGTGTGGTACGAGGGCTTACTCTACAAGCTTGCAACGCAGACTACCATTCCTGCACAGCTACTGAAACTTCTACATTCATTCCTTGAAGATCGTAGGATCCATGTAAAAGTGGACAACCATATATCCGCCGAAATAGCGGTGAAAACGGGCGTGCCACAAGGCAGCTGCCAGTCGCCGCTGCTATACGCGGCATTCACAAATGATATCCCCGCGATCGGCAAAGCGCACATAGCCTTGTTCGCAGACGACGCGGCTTACTGGGCGACTTCCATTAACCACAAGAGAGCGGCGTCATTATTACAACCGACGCTCGACGCCCTACTCGGCTGGTTCAGCAAGTGATGGCTGAATATAAATGTCGGGAAGACACAAGCCTTTCCGCCCAGATACGCCAAGAAACCAGTACCCCCTCTCATACTCCAGGGGCTATCATTTCCGTGGAGGTCAGAGGTAAAATACCTCGGAGTTACCATTAACCAAGGGTTGACTTTCAGACAGCACATCGAGGGCAACATCGCACGAGCGAGGGAGGCGAGAAGAGTGCTGTACACGGTGTTTTCCTCTAGACTTCCCTTTCGCACCAAACTAGGCCTCTATAAGACGTACGTGAGGTCACGACTCACGTACGCAGCCCCGGCTTGGTCCGGTTGCGTGTCAGAATACCTTAAGCGCAGATTACGAGTCCAACAAAGCCAGACGCTGAGAACGATTGTCGGGGCACCACGATACGTGAGAAACATGACGATCGCTCACGATCTGAAAATAGAGAGCCTAGATGATTTCATAAGCAGCCTCGCCTCGAACATGTTTCGAAGGGCAGATACATCGGCGTGGACACACCTCCGGAACATCGCTCCGTTACACGCTCGACCACCAGAGGAATGCATTCTCCCGAGAAAGCGAGTTAAAAAACAGGCGCGAACACTTGTTCGCTCACTCGAGCTTGAGCGAGAGGACGCGCCGCAGATAACCAGTCAGGAGGCTTAATTACAAGCCTCGTGTATAGACACGCCCTTTTAAAAGGGCGGCGGCAAATTGCCACCGCAGAAGGGGCAACCCTTGAACGGTTTCCCCGCACCAGAACAGGTGCGAGAAGACAGCAACCGGACCGAACGTTGTTCTGTCTTGATAACAAAAAAAACCTTGCCAAATTATCTAACCTAAACCTTAAACTTGTATACCTAAACTTTCCCCATGAATCACTTTATGTACTGGTAAAAACAACACGAAAATCCGTGCAGTAGTTTTTGAGTTTATCGCGAGCCGACAGATAGACAGACATGTAGCAAAGGATTTTGGTTATATAATAAGTAATAATAACCCCTAACTACATAATTATGCGAAAGCACTTTTACGTTGATTTCTCCTAAATTTAAATGATCACTAACTTTATTCACGTTACTAACTTCATTAATTTCTAGTAATAGTCTGTTGAAAACTTGGGCTTTTACTTGTAAGTTATCTGAATAATATCGGTTACCGATGTTAAATTTTAAAATACTTACCTATGACTTTTATTTAGTTAACTATTTTTATACTCTAAATTCTACGCCGGCGGAGAAATAAACATAGTGCAAAAGAAAAACAATGACTCGTTGTAACGTACCTTGTAGGAGTTATAAGGTTTATGTGATTCCTAATGAAGATTATTACTGTGTATCATAAAGGCTAAAGATTGGCTGTTTGTTACGTGGCGCGATGACGCGGCGACGCAACGAAATAACTTCAGGTCCGTAAAAAAGTAATCGAGTTACATTCATAAAGCATAACAGCATTATTTCTTATTTATGTACCTAATCTGTTTTTATAATTACTGTGTATACTTAGGTAGAGTAGAATAAAACATTTTTGTACGTGGATATATTATCTTACACTACATTAGCAACTATCTGCGTCTTCATCAGCATTAATATCTTAACTAATATTAGAAATACGAACGTGAGTTTGTTTGTTACACTTTCAGGCTTTAACTACGAAAACAATCATTATGACATATTGTACACACGCTGTTAGAAGTAAAGAAAAGGATATAATGCAATTCTAAGGTACTGGCAAACTCACGGCAGTGGTCTAAACTACGTTAACGCTGGCGCAGCCGCGTGCAAAAAATATTAGAATGTAAATCTTAATAATATATCGCGTAGTGCTCTCTAGTAATCGCGAGTCTTAGTTAACTGAATAGCATAAGTATATTGTCCGTGAAAAAACACGTGTGGGAACTTGTACGATGATCAGTCAGAAGATGTGAGAGTTTATCATCGTTCACGGACATACCAATATATGTTTAAATATGAAGATAGAATAACTTAGCGTTCGAACACAGTCTCGCCTAATACGTTGTTTCTTTAAACGGCAATACGAAATAACAGGTGTTTCTTGATAAATTTTCAACATGAAAAACATTTAATAAATGACTAAGAATAATAATAAAAAAGAAATATATATATATATATAATAATAATAATAATAAATAGTATCCGTGAGCATATATGTGAGCATATATATGCTCACGGATACGATTTTTACGTATACAAAATATTACATGTAAGCAAAAAAAAGGTGCGGACCAAGAGTCTCAAGAATAGAACAAACTAAAAAAAAACATGAAAGTGATAACTAGTTAGCAAAAATGCTAAGCCTTAGAAGCATACTGTTTTTTAGAAAGTTTTTCTTTATTAAAAGTTTACTTGAGATTGTGTCCGAATACTCTACCTGTAATCGATCATTTTTTGGTCAATTGGTTTTAAATGTCAACGAAATATCAGGAAACGGTAAATGCGTGTACATCAGTAGGTTTAGTTTTAAAACAGTAAAACACAACGTTAGCGTATTGTGAGGTTATATGAGGTACGCGCCGCAGCCACCTGACGCACAAGAGGGCCGGAATGTGCTCCGGCAGGATTTTATTACCGCATTTATCTTCGCAATCGAATTCATTCTGCATTATATAGAAAACCAACGGAACAATTTCGTTAGTAAACTTTTTTTCTAGATTTCAATATATAAAGCTGCAAATAAATTAAATACTCACAAATCTTCCAGTTTGGATATGGGAACGAACGCTTCCATATCGATGTGTTCTATCTGATTCTCTTCTAGATTCCTGGAAATGAAACATTTCACATCAGTATCTAAATATACAACAATCCAGTGCCCTGAATATTATGATATTTATCCACGATGAACTAGCATAATTTATATTTTGACTAATATTTTTAATTACAATAATTGTTTTTGTTGATTATTGTTGTTCGATTTCGTTATAGTCTCGATTCGATGGCGCTTTAAATTGATTTTTTGTTAGAAAACTGTTGGACCGCTGTTATAGATATTTCATAGATGGCGCCTCGCAAATATATTATCATAATTTTAATTGAACATGTAATAACTGAGCCATAGCTACGGGTGGTCGGCTCAGCTAGTCTTTATTATAAATTTTATCGTAGTTTATTATAAGTTTCCAAACGGCACATTCTGATTGCCTTTTAAGTTTATAAAATATTTTATTGTAACATTCGACTAAATAATTTAAGATAGACCTCTAGGATAAGCATTTAGAGATAGGAAGAAACATAAACGTAAGAGGAACATTCCAGGCGGTGCGCGTATTGCGTCTTAAGCTTGTAGCCTCGATTTCATTTAGACAGTTACCTTAGGAATTCTAACAGACTAACCAATTAAAGCGATAACGGACTCCTTGATGCGGATGGTTTGACGTTTGAGGGTTTCCAAGATTTCAAACTTAGCGTACCGTAGCTTCGCGTCACATACCTTACTCATTTTAAGAGTTATAAAATATACCTAAATGGCATTTTCATCAAATCTATTATATTAAAATTGTTTTTTCCTATAAAACATTCCAATACTGCACTATATCATCGAGTGTCAATAAAAGAACTGCTTTTGGGAAAAAATAATTATATTCGGTAAGTTTATATACTTCTAATACGCGAAAAGGTCTAGTAGCTTTGTTGTCGGCCTACAATATCTATATTATTTTTATTTTATAATAATTACAGTTTGAAATCATGAGTCCAACTTCACAGATATACGAGTTCCCAATCCATTAACCGTTATAATGTTGACTGTGCCAAAACCCCCAGTTATCAAAGTTATCTTTATAGAGTGTACATAAGTACATCAGTCGTTCCTCGTTCAATACGTACTCTTTATGTCTTTAACTCGTGGCGAAATGGTTATGACACCTTATCAGTATCCCGAGAGATAGAGACATCGTTCATTGCACATGACTGACTTTTGCGTCTTAAAAGTAATCCTCAATTCTATTAGGGATTAGAGAAAGGTTTTCTATGGCCTAATAAATTAGTCTTATAAATTGATTGATATTTTACTCCACGTCCATGTTTTAGAACACAATAATAACACAAATAATGATTTTAATGTTGTATCTAGACGATATGTTGAATTTAATCCATTTGCATGTAATATTTTAAAGTCAATAATGTATAATAATATGTGATATTTTTCTGTTGTGTCTTGAGCCTCTTCTATATTAGCATTACTTATAAAACTTTTATGTTTGATAAAAATACCGCTGATGTACTGAAAGAAAATGCCTAATTCCATTAAGTTCTTCAGTTTACAAATGAGAAAGTGCAATGAGGTATTCAGTAATTAACTCACATTTAATAAATTACATGTAATAAAAGAGTAAATTTGACGAGTATTCACTTTTTTATTTTTGTGACAAAATAATAAAAAATGCAGATGTAGCCGCGGGTATCAGCCAGTTGATAACATTACAGAACAACATATCAAATGTATGCACCTACAAAATCGAAAACTTTAAGAGGCTGCCTGGTGGCTGTCACACTGTGAACACCTAAAACGCTTATACAGTTTTATGCTCGACAAGGATTTATTTTACGGTTCGTTGGAAATGAAAGCTCTAACAATATCTCTTGAAATTTAAGTAGAGTTAGTGAGAAGAGACGCGAGTTCCGAACTCAGCGCGGAGACACCTCGAAATTGAGTTGTTTTATGAGGTCGTCACATTCGCTATAGTCTGTGTGCTGAGCGCTGGGCCACCTCGTCCTCATCGCGTCTATAAACTCCACTAGTAAAATCTTATTTAATGTTATAACCTGTCGTAAAAGATTTTGCTGCGTGCTTTATAAACTGGATAAAGTTCGACTCACACTGACTGAGCTAACATATACTTACTACATGTATCAACGACTTTTATGCTTTGATATTAATATATTATGAATACAAATGGTTCAAATATATATTAGGAGTAGTATATCCTCAAAATAACAGAAAAGATAATGTTTTGTAACGAAGTTTAGTACGGTTTGCGATAGGAGATGAGTGGTGGACATGAAATCGTTACGTAAGGAATAACACAGTAGATTTTTACTTCTCTGCGACTTTACGCGCCTAGATCAATATAGTTTGGTAATACTTAGGTGTAAAGTTAATGACGGTAACAGCGTTATTCTTTTGTAAACCTTTGTATATTGTTATCGACCTGACAAATGCGTCAATTTTTATGTATCTGTTATTTGAATAAAAGTAAGAAATATTATAAACACAATATTAAATTAGGTTAGCGTTAATGATACTCCATTAAAGCGAAGTGGTTTCGCTCGAATCTACCCCAGATTTCTTTAATCTTTTAGCTGTAATTAAGGAAATAATATCCGCGTTCAAGCAACAAAGCTACGGCAGCTCTCACCAATATACCAGCCGTAAGAATGTTACTAACCTATTTATAACTTGAACCGTCTAGAAAATGAGTCGAGCACTGTAATTGATGAAAATTACTAGTTTATATGTTTTTTTACTCAAAAAGGTATACAAGAAGTAGAAATATATCGTAGTTAAAGTTGTTACTAACAACATCTGCAAGTGCGGCGTGTGCAGGAACGCATCGGCCGGTACGCGCCGCACTCGGTTCCGCGCCAGCAGCAAGTCGCGCAACTGCCGTAACCCTCGCAGCGCAGATCCATGTAGCACAGAGATATCGTTCCCGGACAAGTCGCTGCCGGAAACAACACACGACAAACTCAACATTACGCAAAGAAAAACTGGAGGCACACTTCCAAAGACACACCCACCTATTATCGTACTGGGTACTGCTTAACTACATTACTTTAACGTTTAGCTTTACAAAATGAAATATTAAAGCCAATAATACTTTATGGCAGGTTGCTTTTTAGTCGATCTCCATTTTTTTGCCAATATAGAACTATTCACAAATTTTATTTTAGTAACTAAAACTAACATAAAATGTAATGAACAAACAATTAATTTTATCTGATTCACAATGAGGCCAGAATAACCTCTCACCACTTTCTTTTATCATTTTTAGTGGGACTTACCCACACCAACCTAGACGACAATCCTGCGTGAAACATACTTGCAGCCTGTCAACCGACCGTAGGTGGGTCGCCAGCAGTTCAAGTCTGAGCACCTCTGCTTTACTACGTTAATAGACCCACGTTAATAATCAGGTTCTTTTGAAAGTTCGCAAAATTTATCAGAGTCATGAAGATACCCCAACAAAAAGTTAACTGGTTTATCTTTTGTTTGTAAATATTTTTTGTAACTATATAAGTTATTGATGTTTTTAGGGGATATACAGAGAGGAATGTCATTTCCAGATATCATTATCAGTTAGTACACCTAATAATATTGCCTTTTGACATGGTTCTTGAACTTACTATCTGGAAAATTATTAATATGCTCTAGGTCTTTATTGTAGAACCTAACACTAGTAACCAAAAAACTTATATTGGTTTACTTAGTTTGTGTTTATTTCTAGTATAAAATGTTTGCCGATCTTTAACTAAGTCCAATTAATTAATCTAACTTTTCCCTTTAAATATAAGCTTTTATTTTGAAGCCCCGAAGAAGTAAATAAAAAGCCTAAAACTATTATTTTGTTTACGTGTTTATAAAATAAGAATACAAGACTGATAGGCCTTCGTGATAATGTTGTGGAACAAGTTGAACCCCAATCAACGCTTCGTATCCGTGGCATTTCATAAATGTCAGTGTTATTATTAATATTGAGGCATCTACTGCATATCTGTAGCTGAGTTATTATCAGGGAAAATTATCATTCTCTAAATGCTGTCATGTCCTCTATGAAAATTTCAAGCATTTAATGGCTTTAATCCGAAACGACGTGTTTTACTTTTAGGATGGAATGAATATTTATAAGAGTTATACTTTTCTCAGGCGCAGCTTTCTTTACTTCATGACCCGACATTGGGAATTAAGTAATTTATCCAATTAGAGTATTCTTATAAAGGAAACGTTCAAGGCATTGTCTTAATCAGTTAGCCATAGACTCACAGTAGACGTAGCTCCGAGCACTCGTACAGCTCCGGGATGTGCTCCAGGTAGTTAGACTTCACCTCTCTGTAATAAAACATGTTGTTATTCCTCACCACAACCGCCTGCCGTTCTGCCTCACCATATCAATTGCAGCTTATAATATATAATAACAATACATTTTATATAACAACTAGTGGGTTCGGCGAAGTTAGTCCTAATTTTTTAATATAAAAAATCCTAAAATTCTATCGTAGCGCCACCTACCGGATTCAATGTAAACGATTCTTGAATCCACCTTGAACACAATCAAAACTTTCATCACAATCTGTCCAGCCGTTTAGGACAAATTCAATTTCATAAACAGGAATACAAGAATTATATATATATATATATAAAGATAACAATAATAAACAGTAAATTAATGAAATCTTTACAATGAACAAAACATTATATATTTCATTGTTAGTATAAACAAAAACAAAGCACAAAATTATATGTCTACACATTGATAGAAAACAAAGTCATTTTTACAGTTCTTGGAAAGTTAGCGGGTAATTTATAAAAATAACACCGGTCAACAAAAAAAATTTTTTTTTTGCGCATGGGTTTTACCTAATATATTTTGATTTATATAAGCAAATCTATGTAAAAAATTGCGATTACAGAACGAAAATATTTGCTTTTTAAAAAGTTATAGCGTTTTTGATTTTCACGCCTGATTAATGTCGGTCTTTGCGCGCTATTGTTGTCGAAGAGGGGCTAGAGAGTGGGGGGGTTAGAGAGTGGGCTTAGAGAGTGGGGGGCAGTGTTTCTTGAGTCGCTCGTTGTGTACGGTAGTATGTGTTTGCATATTGCACAGGAATAACGTGTTTTGTTGTTTTTTACGCTGTATAAGCCATTTAAAATGGCTTCTAGAAGTTGTGAACGAAACGCTGACTCGTTTTGCTATATTTGCGGCGAATTTATTAAAGTAAGAGAGAAAAAATATGATTTGAGTACAAATTTAAAGATTTGTGAGGCATATCAAGCTTACTTTAATATACCTGTTAAAAGTCAAGACAAAAAATGGGCTCCACATGTGTCATGTAACTCTTGCAGATACATTCTGGACGGTGAGTATATTTTATCTTTTTTTTATTGTATTTACCATTTTATAAGACATTAATTAGGCTATAATTACGTTACGTTTTATTTGTAGGCTGGTACCGAGGTGAAAAAAGACAAATGAAGTTTGCAGTACCCAGAATTTGGAGGGAACCTAGTGATCATCTCACAGACTGTTATTTTTGTATTGTGAAGCCACTCAAAGGTAAAAACTCAAAGAAAACATTTTATCCTGATCTACCATCGACATCCGCTCCAATAGCACATACAGAGAGAAATCCTGTTCCTAATCCGCCTGTGTTGGAAAATCAAGTACTCTCTCAAGGCAGCTTTCCATCAAGAAGTTCATCTGTATCCGTACCTTCTGATTTCGTTCTTGAATCTGAGCTAAAACTACCACACCTCATCAACTCTGAAGATCTCAACGACTTAGTAAGAGACTTAAATCTACCAAAAAGTAAAGCAGAGTTATTAGCATCACGGTTAAAACAATGGAATCTACTTAATTCTGATGTACGAATATCCCGTCAAAGAAAACGTCATGAAGAATTTTCTTGTTTCTTTAGTAAGGAAGATGGACTCTGTTTTTGTCATGACGTGAAAGGTTTATTTGAACAAATTGGTATTCCATTTCATACAAGTGAATGGCGCCTTTTTATTGACAGCTCAACAAAAAGTCTAAAAGCTGTACTACTACACAATGGCAACAAATTTCCCTCTATTCCATTGGCACATTCCGTACATCTTAAAGAAAATTATGACAGTATTAAAATGCTATTAACTGCAATTAAATATATGGAATACAAGTGGGAAGTTATTGGGGACTTCAAGATGGTCTGTTTTTTGACCGGAATGCAAGGTGGGTATACTAAATACTCCTGCTATCTTTGCTTGTGGGATAGTAGAAATGATGCCGCTCACTACCGTCAAAAACATTGGCCTGTACGTACTGTGTATGAAGTGGGAAAATGCAATATTAAATGGGAGGCAATTGTCGATCTTAAAACTATATTAATGCCACCATTGCATATTAAATTGGGTCTGATTAAACAATTTGTAAAGGCTCTTAATCATGAGTCCGAAGCTTTCAAATACTTGAAGAGTTTTTTTCCAAAGCTTTCAGAGGCGAAAATTAAAGCTGGCATCTTTGTGGGCCCTCAAATAAAAAAAAACATGGATTGTGATATTTTCCCGGACTTACTTAGCAATGAGGAGAAAAAAGCCTGGAACAGTTTTAAGGCAGTAGTTCATGGTTTTCTTGGAAACCATAGAGCTGAAAATTATGACGAGCTGATTACTGACATGATCACAAATTTTTCCATCATGGGATGTAGAATGTCTCTAAAGATGCACATGTTACATTCTCATTTGGATAAATTTAAAAATAATATGGGAGCTTATTCTGAAGAGCAAGGGGAACGCTTCCATCAAGATATAATGGAATTTGAGAGACGTTACCAAGGCCAGTATACCGAAAGCATGATGGGGGACTACATTTGGGGGTTAATAAGAGAAACTTCTACTGAACATGAAAGGAAAAGCAAAACTGTTCATTTTTAGACGTTTGGACTTCATTTTAAAACTTCTATTATAAGAATGAATCATAAACGGATGTTTGGTATCTTTTAATAAATCATCTCTATCTCCGTTTTTTATGTATTTTTATTTATTGGTATTTTCCATTTTTCACACATAAAAACAAATTCAGAACTTTTTTTTTGAATTTTTCTTATTTCTAGGTATATAAGGAATAAAAATTAGGTATGTACGACCCGTGCGCAAAAATGTTGTAGACCGGTGTAATTCAATCACTAAGGTTTCCGGGTATAAGAATATATATATAGGTAACCTTCAAATCGACAGAATTATAATTGGAATAATCCTGAGGCGAACGTTAAGCAGGGTCGGGGATGTGAGGGAGGGAGGAGGGAGGGGTGAGTTCACCGAGGGACGATCAACCTTTATTTAAATGAGGTGTGAAGGAAATTTAGCTGTTAGTTGTTGTTACATTGTTTTTTGAGTTGCGGCTGAAGCGTTACGGTAATTTCCCGGAGGAGAGCCTCTTTAACCTGTCTCTTATTTGTGATTGTTGTGAGTATATACAGGAGTGTGTATACACTAAGCATATAACAGATAACCGCCACCGCATCGGCTTTTTTTTTTCTCGAACTGACTACGCTATTGACCTAGCAAGGTCTTAACAGCTTCACCGGACTATTACACCGCATCGGCGAATCTGGTAGAATTCAATTCGTATCTTATTTATGTATATATTCTATACTATACTAAAACTGTAACAAGTCGAAATCTGTACATTAAATATTTAAAAAAAAAAAATTAATCAGGGTAGACTATGTTATCGATATAGAAGCCAAAAATAATCTTTTTACAATTTTTGTTTCTCTGTCTGTCTGTCTGTCTGTCCCTATGATCACGCATCACTCTGAAACTACTGAACCAATCTTGACGAAACTTGACATAGTGATCACTAATACTACGAGATTACATCAAATATTCTTTTTGTCCCATAAAACGCAAAAAGGGTTCTCTAGGATAAAGGATTAAAGTCTAGAATCTAAGCCCGTATTACTCTAAAAGTACTGAACCAATTTTAACGAAACTTAACATAGTAATAACTGATATTACAAGACTACATCCAGGATACTTTTTGTCCCATAAAACGCAAGACAACGAAAAACAAAAATTTGTAGTTATCGTAACTAAACTTTTTTGCGACACCTTAGTACAAAAGCCGGCAACGTTGAAAGAACAAGAATTTTAGAATACCTGGTTCTTTAATATATCAATATATATTTTTTTGTATCATAGGAGGCAAACGGACAGGTGGGTCACGTGATGTTAAGTGACCACCACCCTCTATAGACACTAGCAACACCGGGGTGTCGTAAATGCGTTGCCAACCTGTATATTGGAGGAGGGTAAGGGAAGGCTAAGGAGAAAAGGAGAAGAGAGGTGAGCCTCCAGCGCTCTTACTGACCAAACGAAACACTACGATGCAAGCACTGTTATTTCACGTCGGTTTTCTGTGAGAGGTTGGTATTAGCCCGAAAGGACACTTGGTAGCCGGTTAACGTTGTATTTTTAATGCGCATTTTGATTTAATTAATTTTGATTTATGAATAGGTTTAGGAACATTTTTTTTCAGTAACTTTTAAACACAATTAAAAGCATGAATTTATCACAGGCAGACACATTTTTCTATAAACAATCATATATATACCCGCTGATATATTTAATAAATAAAAATGATAAATTTCAAATCAATTCTTTTTTTTAGCAAAGAACAAATTTCATTTTATTAAACATTATTGATATTAAGATTTCACCATATACAATGAACAACGATAAACGTAAATGTATGACTTGGGATTGACGCCATCTTAAATATATGCGTCGATTATCAGGCTATACGAAACCGAAATACCTTGGGGGGCGAGGTGAAATATCTCGGCGTCACTTTATATAAACACTTAAATTTCGATTCACACACATATAGAGTGTGAAACAAAGCCGTTATGGTCTTGGGTCGTCTCTATCGTTTGCTTTGTCATAAGAGTAAAATGTCCCCCAGACATAAACTCTCTTTATATAAAACTTGCATCCGTCCGATTATGACGTACAATTGTTCGGTCTGTGCACATGCGGAAAATCGTATTCAAAAGTTGCAGGTTCTCCTAAACCGAGCCTTACGTAAAATCACCGGTGCTCCATGATACGTCCGGAATAAGGATCTCCACGGGGACCTGGCGATGCCTTCTGTCTGGGCGTATATAAAATCACTCACACGTAGTTATTTCGAATAAGCCGCGAATCATCCCAGCCCTTTAGTGGTATCCGCCGCGAACTATAAACCCGTACCCAACGCTGCGCAGTATAGAAGACGACCGTGACACATTTTACCGACCCTCCTGATTCAGTCACGTCAGCGAAAGATCAGTACCAGCCTATCTCTTCAAACAAAGCGTATTCACGCCCACGCCCGCATAACCACAGATCACGCCGCCGTGGTCTGGGGATAAATTTCGCTCCCGCACACCAGATTAGGCCCCGCTCGGCAACGGCTCAAGCCTAAGTCCGTTCCCTCGGCGGGGAGCCCTTGAGGAATTTGCTCACGCGATACAGTGACACAAAACTTTACATCAATTCTACAACATCACACACATCACCTATACACACGTGCACGCTTACACGCTTACACGCTGTTTTTCTTTTTCAGAGAAATAGACGACAAAGAGTTCTACCCTTATATTTCACCATCCTATCCTATCTTATATAGTTAAGAGAATTTTTTCCGATACAAAATATATACAGGAGTTGTTGAGGCACGCATGCCCGGTACACATGCATGTTTCAATAACTTATATACATATATCTAGATAGATTAGCTTAGGTTAGCTCAGATAGGTCGCGATTTTTGCACAAAACACGCAACAGCCCAAGCCGAGGTGTGCCGTGCACACTTGAGTTGGTCGTCCAAACATCCCAAGTCGGTTGAGTGCTTTCAGCGCTCGCCTCAATAGTTCGACGAAACTGTAAAGACCTTTCCAGGTCAACAGCGTATAAATTTCGAAAAAAAAATGCGTCGATAACATACGCTGCCACAATTATCGCTATCTTTATCGTGCAGCCAGTAGTACTGCACTAAACTATACCTATAGCTATATTCTATACACATATTAGTTTTATAGCAATAAATCGGTCTAAATATTGAGTTAATAACAGAATTTGTGTGAAAGATGAAATTTGTACTTATTTATATCTAAATATAATAATAATAAAATTACTGCTATTCTAGCATGGGTTAAGATTACTTTTGTTTTTATTTCCAAAAAATAGCATCAAGCACATTATTGTCAATACCATAAATGTCTTTCAATAATAATTCCATTTTAATAACGTTTCAAAGTTAGTAAAAAATACATCCTAAATTTTAAAAATCAATATTTTTGTCTGTGAACGGTCGATATACACAAATAAACGCAACTCTTACCGACAGCCAGGTAGCCCGTTGTTCAGATGAATATAATATATAAAACTGGCTTGACTGATTCTTTTCGGTATGGCCTCTGCCTATGTAGGTATTTTCGCCAATATCAAGTGTGACAAATACACGATATAAATTTAATGCCAAATATTTAGTGTAACAATTTAGAATAATCTATAATAGAAACATATCAACATGGATAAATTACCAAAAGGTGATAGGTACTATGTAGGTGAGTGGTACAGAGATTATTTATAAAAATATATTGGAAATATATTTAAAATACGTTTTCGAAACAGTTTATAACTCTTAGACAATAGTTTCAAGCAAGTGACAGTTGACGACGCTTCAGCGCGATGTTTGACGCTTCGATACGGTGTTCATATATTTTTCTTTAATACAATGGAGTATAAAAAGGTTTTAATACAAGTTGAGAATAGTTATGATAAAGTAAGTAGTAGAGATGTTTATTTAGTTTTATGTAGGTTAGTTTTTTAATTGATCCTGGTAGATGTTTTTTTTTCTTCGGAATGACTACGCTATTGACCGAGCAAGGTCTTAACAGTTTCACCGGACTACAAACAACGGAGTGTTTGATGGTGCTACGAATGGGTACTAGGCTTATTTAAAAAAAAATTACATGTGATCTGGGTATATGTTTCAGTGAATCCGTGGATAGTTTGGATTCACAATTGGAAACGGTAGTTGTGGCTGCAATCGGGTACCAGTTTTATTCAATTTTTTCGCGTTTAAAAATACAATGGAAACCAGTGATAACCAATCTGGTGCAGACGAAGTTGCACGGGTCAGCTAGTTTATAAATAAAGGTATAGTTTGTTTGTAGCAAACGATTCCAATGCAATTTAGATTTACTAATAATGTAAAAAAATATTAATATATATACTGTTACACGTTTAAATAAAGATGTCCTTGAAAGTGCTGATAAGTTTGGTAACCCTGCTGTGAGGTATGAGGGTGATGCGCGGGTGGGGGGACTACGGAGGAGGCGCGCGGGGGAGGAGGTCTAGAGTCGCCAGACACCGATTAGCAAGAGCTGTCCGATTATGTAGATCCGGCTTCGCATAAGGATTATCCGGCTTCCACCGGCCTGCTGTCTTATATTTTTATAGAAGTCCGTATTATTAAAAACAAACTTTTATTTAATTGTTAATTATTTTTGAATAATACCATCAACAGATGTCTTTGAGTGTGGTGAGGAATAAACTAAACTGAACTAAGAATTGCTAAATACTACAATTTACTAGTAAGATAAAGGATATGCAGTGATGATTTGGGTGTCTGCGTTCTGTGACTTTGTTCAATTAGACAATGATATTAAAACTTGCTACATATACAATAAAACTTGTTAAATATACTTTAAACTCGAAGATAAGAATATTTTATTAACTTAAGTACTGAGAAAGCGTCTATGAACTTTGATATAACCACCGGTTCGAAAAACAACCTACTCATCAAAAAACCGAAAACAATCTCGATCTTGTTTATGTTTGTACTATTGTGTTTTTATTGCAACTATATAAAGTCATAATTTTATTAGTTGTATAAAGAGGGGAGTAATTTCTATCGTATCACTATCGTTCACTCTATAATAACCATTTCCAAGTAAAACCTACTTAGTGCTTTGGTTTCACAATGGTCAATTCGGATTACCTATCTACATACTGACTGCTTAATTAATTACTATGTTGCTCCGTCTTGTAGTTACTGTACTAATTGTATCTATATTAAAAACCGCAATATCAATGTTAAAAATATGGAACTTAGGTAATTATAGAGGCATCAATTACATTAGTAATAGTGAAAAAATTGGCGGTTGATGTCTCAAATAAAAAAAGAATATGTTGTCATACCCAATTAGATTGCGAAAAATGTGAAGATTTCAATGTATATTTCAAAATATACTTTTTAAACGGATTTTTATTATATCTTAGTCTTGCGAAAAGTAAGCAATCATTGTTATGTAAAAACTACTTTAAAGGATTGTAAATTGATAGCAAAATCTCTTCTCTGCATTCCGAGTTCACGCTTATCTGTAATCGATATTCTATTTACATAACAATCCACAAGTAATTCGTCGGTTAGTTCAAGAGAGGCGAGACGCCGCGACGCGACCCCACATTCATATTCGCGCTCAAGTGTTTGCTAATCGAACTGTCCTTCCGAATAGCTGGTCATTTGTTCTCGTTGTTATATATATCTGGGTTACGATAAGTGTTCATTTACTATAACAAAACAAACGTTCAGTAACAGTGTATGACGCGTTCCAATATAAATTTATCTTTCCATTAGTATTCAAGCGAATTACTCACCAACTAACTACCGCTGCTTGTTATAATTTGATTTATTAGTTTACTTGCAGCTTGTAATTAATCCGTGTAAGATTTCAACGATACGTAAAGATACAATACATTTAGATCTAACGTGGTTAAATATTTTTAACATTACTAATCATTACACAACATTAATTACCACGAAGTAATCTTCGACGTAAGGACACTATTCACACATCTTTTTGTTGCACCAATTAATTTGAAAATTCTCTTTTCCAAGTATACTACTGGTATTTAAATTATATTTTATGTGTCTTTCTATTAATTCTTTAAAAAAAATTGTGTACGTTAAAAGAAAAAACTTATTTTCTGAGATGTAGAAAAAAGAGATAATTTTTAATTAATAGTTATCAAATAAATGTTACGATTTTTTCAAAATAGTCTAAAAATGTTTTGCGTCTAAATTACGATACTTTAAGCTTTTTAGTTTATACTAGCCTCTGCCCCCGACTTGGTCTGCGTGGACTAGTTACTTTATGCTAACACGCGGTGGAAGCTCTCAGAAGAAAAAATGATTTTGAAACATTCTTCATTAGTGCTCCGCTCTAATTAGTCCTAGCGTGATGATATATAGCCTTCTTCGATAAATGAGTTATCTAACACTGAAATATTTTTTTTAAATCGGACCAATAGTTCCTGTGATTAACGCGTTCAACAAACTCTCCAGCTTTATATTATTAGTATAGATTACTACTCTTCTCTCGTACTTGACTCCAGTCGTCATTCAAATTACAATAACTTTTAATAGAATGGACCGAATTTAATGAAACAAAAAAACAGTGACTCCTGAGAATATGCTTTATAATTTTCTTGATGATTGCTGAGATTTTATTGCGAACTCAGTACTTTAGCAGTGATGCGTGGTCATACAACAGGCGGACATCTCTACAAATGATTGAAATGTATTCTATTACTTATTTCTATATACCTGCAACAATTTTTTTTCACGAAAATCAAAAAAATGCAGACACGTTACATTTACATTCTTATTATATATATATATATATAGATTATAATTATATCATGTTTACGTCTGTCTGTTTGTTACGTAAAGAAATAAATTAGGAAATTAAAAATAATGGGTCGTGCATGCAGGTACTGACAGTGAACGCAGTTGAGGCGCGTGCCGGCACAGGTCCACAGGCAGCCGCGTCAGCCGAGCCCGCTCAGCGCGCAGTGTCCGCAGCCGCACCGACCCGTTCAGCGACGGCACCTCGCGCAGCCCGCGCGCCTCCGACACCACGCTACCACACACAACCGATACACACAACACTTTATTATATACGCACAAGTGTCTATACAACACTGTTCAATTTAATATAAACTTACAAGTATGTGAATAAATTAATCTACTCGCATATATCTATACCTTTAAACGAGCAATTCTTTTCTATTTGTATACGTTCTATTTCCGTGAAACTTATTATGTAGGTAGTTTCGGGGACGATAAATCTATCTAACTAGATTTTATTCATAGAAAACTTTTTTAACTACGATTTCAGACAATGAAAAGATATAGCTAGAATATGAAGGTAAATCGATCGATACAGGTAACTGGTCTAGGACTGAAATTGTTACCGCTCTAAGACTTCGTTCCGTACACATTTCGCTTAATAAATTCACTAATTTAATTTATAAGATACAATCACCTTTGTGTACTGAGTGTAACAGAATAGATGTATATTATATAATTGTGGAATGAGTCCGTAATGAAGTAGAAAGGCGAGAGTATTGCCTAACAGTAGATAAGGATTACGTTGGAGTCTGTAACGACATTTTGGCTTCACCTTTGTCGGATGAAGCCAGGATGCTGTAAAGGTTAGTCAATATTGCTATCAATAGGAGATAAATAGTGATTATCTGTGTGTAGTTTTTATTATACATGCCTTCCAATAAGGGTGGCATGGCTGCTTTGTGACCAAAACCTTATAAAAAAAAAATCATGTCGGTAACGATCCACTAGCATGTCGCTAACGAGTAAGTTTTCTTGTGCCATAAATCGGTCATCGCGGTAAAGAAGTTTTCACTCTAAAAATCAGACATTATTATTGTTGTAGAAATGTAGATATATTGTGAATAGTTTTACGTTCTATGTCGATACAAATACGACCAATTACAATTACTAGTGGGCGCCCAGTGGTCGACATTCGACCATAGTTAACCATTTGCCATGATCTTTATTATATAATCATTAAAATTAATCTATGTGTAAATGAAAATTAATTATAAATTTGGAACAAAAACCACATGCTAAAGCTCAAATTCAACCATTAACCAAACATAACTTTACGAAAATATAGAAATTTATCGCAATCTATGACACGATTTTCAATAAATTTTACACGACACCATGGGGTGGTATTTCTGGGCGTGATTGAATTAAATGTAGTGTGTTCATTATGAGAAATAGTGATATGCCCAGTATCATCGTTTGGAAAAGTAATGGATGCACAATACAATGAAATTGTGAATCCAAGACAAAGACGTTTTAAATACTACCATTAGCTTTTGAAAATAATGAAAGTGAAGAATAATGTCCTCGAAAATATTGAAATGTGCTAACTGTAACATTGTGATATGTGAAGTCCTTGCATTCATACAAAATAAAATGGATGTTATGGACAATGAAAGTATGGTTCGAATATGTGTTTCTGCTTTTAAAAGCGAAGAAGTAGATAATGCAAAGAAATTACTTTTTGATTCAATAAAACCAAAAAAGAAAATGGTATCACGGAGAAAGGATGGCAAATTACAGAGAGATATCGAAGATATTATTTCGCTGTTGAAGGGCACTGATCCAGAGTTAATACCTATTTTTGTAGCTAAGGATTTGTCTAAGTTGCCTCCAGTGACTTTTGATCATGTAGATGTTTCTTTGTTATTAAAAGATATTGTTTACCTAAAATCTGAGATACAAGAAATAAAACAAAGCTATGTAACTATTAAACAGTTAAAAGCTCAGAGATCTACATGTAATAAAAATAGATTGACATCATTCTTGAATACAGGGAGTTATGTTAACAAAAAGTCTGATACGTGTAATATACAACAAAATGAACCAATATTTTTAACTCCCAGTGATGTTGCATTATCAACACATGAAAATGAATCACTAAATCTTGATGATGATCACTTATCACTTTCCTCGCTTCCTTCAACAATAGCTAATGATAATACATCTGTATTTAATAATTCACCTAATTTCCACTTTCAACAGTTGCATTCTAATATGGCCCCGATGGAATCATCTCGTACTAGTCCATGCTTTAATAATACGTCACTTATTGAGGAAGGATTACTGATAGATGAATCACCATCTGGTGTATCTTGTTCTCAGTCACTTAATAATGTGACAGACCATTTTTCTGAATCCTTGCATTCGTGTACCTCGTCATTAGTTACTGTAAGACCGGTGTATGACGATTGTGATAATGATATAAAAGTACCGACACCAGTATTCATAAAAAGTAACAAAAATAGTACACATACGACAGCAGAACGGTTATCATTTGCAGCAGTAACAGATAATGGGGAAGAATGGAAAAAGCAAAACGGCATTGGGGATTGGACTATGGTACAGAAAAGGCGATTGAGAAATAGATTCATAAACAAAAAAGGTAAAGCAGAACCAGACCCAGGTAGTAAATTTAAGGCTGCAGATACGAAAATACCTCTCTATATTTCCAATGTCCATAAGGATGTACTGGAAAAAGATATAATTGATTATATACATGAAAAAACTAAGGAGAAAGTTTCATTAGTGAAGATTAACATGAAACGAGAAAGAGATTATGACTCTTACAAATTATTTGTTTCCAAATGCAAATTAGAGTTATTCTTAAATGATAAGCTTTGGCCTTGCGGTATATCATTTAGACGATACGTATTTCGTAAACCAAAGCAGGGTGCATTTAATCATTTGAAACGTGAATCTTCGACACAGTAATTTATAATGAATACCCATATTATTAATTTAGTATCTTTTAACTGTCGTAATGTTAAAACTTCAATCTATGAAATTAAATCCTTGTGTGATAAAGCAGATATTATAGCATTACAAGAGACTTGGTTGTTACCACATGAGATACCTATATTAGGAGAAATACATGAGGATTTTGCATATACAGGCCTATCAGCAGTTGATACTACATCAGGTATCCTTCGTGGAAGACCATATGGTGGTGTTGCAATATTGTGGCGTAAGACTTTATTTCAAAACGTAGTAAGAATAGAGACCAATAATAATAGGATTGCTGCTATTAAAGTAGTAAATAACGTTGGATCATTCCTGGTCTGCTGTGTATATATGCCCACTGATAGTATGGAAAATTTACCTATTTTTACAGAATGTTTAGGTGCATTAAATTCTATAATAGACAGTTGTGATCTAGAAAATGTATATATGCTGGGTGATTTTAATGCGCATCCTGTAGATTTATTCGGAAGGGAGTTATTGTCTTTTTGTAATGAACAAGAGTGGTTTAGTGCTGATATGAAAATTTTAGGTTTTGATAGTAATACTTTTACATATATAAGTGATGTTTTTAATTCTAAAAGATGGTTAGATCACTGTTTAGTAACAAAGTCTGCATGGAATACTGTGAGAAGTATCAAAGTTTTATATGATGTATACTCTTCGAATCATTTTCCTATTCTTATTGAATGTAATCTGAGCTTGATCAAGCCGAAATTGTATCACAGAAATATTGAATGTAATAAAGTTATCTGGGGTATAAGAAATAAACAACAAATTAATATGTATAATAATCTGTGTAATAATAAGTTAAGAGACATAGATTTTCCCAGTGAATGTTATGAATGCTCTTATAACTTATGCGATGATATTGAGCACCATACAATATTAGATAATCTATACAAGAATATAGTAAATGTACTCTCGGATGCCGCAATTCTTTCATATAATAAGCCACCATGTAAAAAATGTAATATTGTAGGATGGAATCGGCATGTTAGGCAAGCTCATACTGATGCTAGACTTAGTTTTGAACTTTGGCTTTTATTTAGGAAACCAAGTGCAGGAAACATTTTTGAAAGAATGAAATGTACACGTCAATATTTTAAGTCACGGCTGAAATGGTGTATAAAAAATCAGGAGAAGATACAGATGGATATCATTGCGACTCATTACAGTAATAAAAAATTCAGTCAGTTCTGGAAAAGTACTCAAAAACTCAATGGTAAACCTGGTCTGCCTATGAGCATAGATGGTGTAAATGATTTTAAATGTATCGCAAATAATTTCATGCGACATTTTAAAGTTAAAACGGAACATATATCAAATCAAATCATTGAAATCGAGGAAGATAAAGAGCACAAGAAAAGTGAAAATATTATTCTTTTCAAAAGTAGCGATATTAAAAATATCATAAAAAACATAGCTCGTGGAAAATCACCCGGTCATGATGGGCTCAGTATTGAGCACCTCCAATATGCAGGGTTTCATTTGGATAGAGTACTTTGTATGTTTTACAATTTATGTATAAGGCATTCTTACCTTCCGCGTGATCTAATGAAAACGGTAGTAGTTCCTATTGTTAAAAATAAAACAGGTGATGTTTCTGACATAAATAATTATAGACCAATTTCACTAGCTACTATAATTGCTAAGGTATTTGATGGCTTACTGGATACTCAGTTAAATAAATATATTAAGTTACATGATGCTCAATTCGGTTTTCAACCCAGACTATCAACAGAGAATGCCATTCTAGCTCTTAAGCAGACAGTCAGGTACTATACTAGCCGAAAAACACCTGTTTATGCCTGTTTTCTAGATTTAACCAAAGCTTTCGATCTAGTTTCCTATAACATATTATGGAGGAAGTTAAGGAATACCGGTTTACCACACGAACTTATTAACATTTTTCGACATTGGTACGGACATCAAGAAAATTATGTAAGATGGGCTGGAGATACCTCTGATATATACAGGTTGGATTGTGGGGTGAGACAAGGGGGTATAAGTTCCCCAAAACTTTTTAACTTGTATATAAATGATCTTATCCATGAGTTATGCAGAATTCATGCAGGATGCACGATAGATAATCAGATGATTAATAATATAAGTTATGCGGATGATATGGTACTCCTCAGTCCTTCAGTTGGTGCTCTAAGAAAACTGTTACTTGTCTGTGAGACCTATGCTAATAAACATGGCTTAAAGTATAATATCAAAAAAAGTGAATATATGGTATTCACTGCTGGTAAAAACTTTTCAGAAGACGTACCCCCTATAAATCTTTATGGTATACCCTTGAATAGAGTATATGAATTTAAATATCTGGGCCACATTATGACGGTGGACATGAAAGACAATAATGATATAGAAAGAGAACGTAGAGCGCTCGCAGTTAGAGGGAATATGTTGATTCGTAGGTTTGCTCGCTGTAGTGATGAAGTCAAAATCCAACTATTCAAAGCATTTTGTCAATGTTTTTACACGAGCAGCTTATGGATCAACTTCAGTAAGGGGACTATTAATGCATTGCGTGTCCAGTATAATAATATTTTTAGAATGTTATTGGGATTACCACGATTTTGTAGTGCTTCCGGGATGTTTGCAAATGCTAGGGTTGATGATTTCTTTGCTATAATCCGTAAGAGAATAGCATCCATCCTGGGTAGACTTCGTGATAGTCCCAATAATATAATGAGAACAATGGCAAACATGTACGACAGTCCTTTTATGAAACACTGGCTATCTGTTGTCATATAATATTGTGATGTTCATCTTTTCATCCTATTTCATATTCATTTGTATAAAGGCACATATTAATTTAGTTATTTAATTTAATTTTTAATTTAGTACTAATGTATGTAATTTGTTTTTGTGGACCCTTGTTGTCTGATAAATAAAATAAATAATAATAATAATAATAAATAATTTACGTCTGTGTATATGTTGTGTAAAATTCGAGTAATAGTGTCAGTAGTGCATATTTTAATTGATTTAATGTACTTCTAATGCATTTTATATAAAATAAACAGCTTTCTGCACTTCTCCGCCATATAAACTTTAACTATGCCAAATTTCAAGTTCATCCGTTCACGAGAAATAGGTTAAAAAGGGATACAATTATTTTGCTTCACGTATTAATATATAGAAGATTACACTAAGTATGACAGGCTCTTTTATTTGTGACTAATCTCATTTCAAGACCAATTCAAATCAATTTCAAGATAAAAATATCAAGAATGTAGAAAAAATAGTCTCTTCTGAGTCAATAATGCAAGAATAAAACAGCCTGCACGAACCACTTACCCAGTAATCTTGACAGAAAAAATAACAATCACGACTAACAACTAACAACTTTATGACTCCTACAAGTATTTTCCTCTGGAGTTTGAATTAAGTATTTTTATACACAATTCCACTATTCAAGACTTTGAAACACCTACGAGTTGCGTATTATATGAAAAGAATTCTTCATTTATATGACAGGTTTCTTTGTATTACTTTCTTCTTTTCTTTCTTCTTCTTCTTCTTCTTATTCTTTATAAAATCTCTCTCATTCGTGAATAAATAAATACAAACTGAAACGATAAGAAATAGCATTTAATTTACTCACTTCATTACTTAGCGTTTGATGGTATTTTTATCTCATGTTAAATAATCACATGTCTAGACTCCGGGTACGCGAGTCTTTAGGACACCTTTGGAATTTAAAGTGGGTTCTTCAAAATATTTCTGGTAACGCCATCTAGTATACCTCGCAACAACTCCTAATAGCCAACCCCTTTCCAGTCGTGCACAATCGGTTGCCGCCATACTTGCTTCTCGCAACGTCTTATCGCGCTGACGTGACCTACATTTCGCTTCTTCGTTTCTGCTCCCGCGCTCCTGATTCCATTGAGGAATTAGGAGATATTATCGCGCCGTTATAGGTGAAAACCTGTAATAATTCGCTAAACCGCGCCCGCATGGTGGAGACGATAGTTCGTAGTATCCTAGTGAAGGTGAAACGCAGTGTGCTGCTGGAGGTGCTCTGGGCGGCTGTACGCGGTCGTGGAGGAGAATACGCTGCAGGAGAAACCGCCAGGTCAGTGCACGACTTCCCGCTTCCTTTCCGTCACTATTTTTCCCTCGTCATTGTGACGACGGATACCCGCCGGTATTCGGCGCTTGCATCTCCAATTTCCTTTACTATCCATCGTATAGTTTGGTTTTACGTAGCCTCACTGGCAAGAGATTGAATGGCATAATGAGCGCGCTATATTGGACTTCAGCAGTAGGCCCTAATAGTTCACTTTGTTGTGTGTAGATTCTATATGCATTTATAATAAATTACGCTGTTATTAAATTATGGACTATAAACACTGACCAATATAAAAATGAACGATACTAACTAACATAATTAGAACTGTATCACGGCACATAGCGTCTACCTCCCCAGTAACAAGGTGCCCGAGTTTCATGACTAAAAGTGTCAATTATTTTCTAATTATTGTTTTTCTAAACTGTTGTCAATTATTCTGCTGTTAGGTTTACTGTTTTGTATCGTATAGCATATTGTAACAATAACGTAATGAAAATAATATTTGTTGTTTGGATTATGACTCTTAAGTGTGTAGCTGGAGAAGTCCTATTCCTTTGACATTTATTGGTGACTTGTTCTTACGATGTGATATTACCACCAGACTAATGTCATTGCCAATAACAATAACGGATCACGAATAATCATAACAGCAGATTAAAGAATAATAGAAGATTAACAAGCATCTTTAATAATCTATTATCCATCGTGCAGCATTAAATATATTACACTGTTATAATAATGCAATATAGCATGTGGTTGGTAGGTACATCAATAGAATTATACAAGCTGCATACATGTTTACCAGATCTGTAAACTGCAACGTTGTAGTACTTGTTGTGTATTACTTTTTCTACAAATTAACCGGGAGATTGGAGTGTCTCTTTTAAATAAATACATTGTTTATAGTACAAACTATTTAAGCAGAAGACTACTCCACGGCAGGTACGATGATATTTACGTCTTATTTACTGCTGTGAACAGTGAATTACTACTAGGTACCTACTACACAGTAAACAGGTAATAATCAAACTCTGTAAATAAATAAAACATTTAGATGGATATGTAAATAAATACATCTTTGTCTGCTGTACTTGGTTTCTTGCTACCCGCTTACCTAATATTCCACGGATCGAAAGTAGTCGAAGGGAATTTGGTAGGGTAATTTGACAATACTTTATTATTGGGTATCATACTACATTCTAAAATCAATGGGATCCTCACATTTAAAAAATGGCGAGAAGATTAAGTTTTGCTGCATTCGCAGTACGTAAAATTAGGCAGCTTACAAATATCGTTACTGTTATGTTAGTCTACTTCATTTAGTTCCATGGCGTAGTATTATCGTATTTTGCTGTGGGGAACAGTTGTGGAGGTAAACACCATATTTCCAAAGCGGTCAGTACGATCATTACACAATATGGAACCTCCTGAATCATTAAATACTAATCTTCAGGAATTCGATGTCTTAACTCTGCCCTCAGAATACATTATTGATAATTTAATGTATGTTCGCAGAAATTTTGAAAAGCTGTATTTCGAAAAAGACTGGCCTGATTTAAATATCAGTAACTGTAGCAAACGGGTCATCCTATGTTTCAGACTACATTAATCTATTTTTTTATTGGATAGTTTTAGGTTTTACAATAAATCTCAAAGTATATCACCGATTTGCCAGGTAAGAGGGTTTTAGTGTTTTTTAAAAGGTCTTATAGGGTGAATCAATATGTGAACGACGACGATGTCTGGAATTGACATATCTAAAAATTGACTAAATATTAAAAAAGGAAACCCGATCGACTTATCGATGACTGCGTTATTTTTCCGAACCGGTGGTAGTTTAGACATTGATAAACACCATCTTTGGACTTAGATTGAGTAAAACATTTTTGATTTTGATTGTATACCCTTTTTGTCTGCTGTCCAAAAAAAGAACAGGGAACAGTTCAAGACATCTTACACTGTAAAAACATATTGAATATGTTTTGCTAAACCGTCTGGCTATACGAAAGTTCCGTATGTAATACGTCAATTGATCTAAAAACTAAGATGTTGAATTATCTGTAATCTTGAGGGAGATAACAACACGTCCTCGCCAGTGTTTACATAAAACATGCGGACGCGCGACCGATACTAGAGCGGTAATCCCGTTGCCTCCCGGTGGTCCCGCAGCCCCCGCGCCCTCCTACATATCGGACGACGCGACATGACAGTCGCTCTGTGCGGGACCGCCCGGGGGGGACAGTAGGGAGTTCCGGTTCCGACGCGTGGACTGTATCCGAACGCGACAAACACTGGAGCTAGGGTTATTACATAAACAATAGCAATCAAATTCATTATCACGTAATAACTATAATTTAACAACTGATTTGTTCATTATATCGTATTGTTGTTCGCTATTATCACATATTTGGTATATTTTTATAACTGTCCTTTCGTATTTTATTTCGTATTCATTTAGGTTGCATCATTCAGTTCTTCTTCTTCTTACCCTTATGTCACCTAAGAAGGGTCGGTACAACATGTTTTTATTTTCCATTCTCGCCTGTCAGATGTCATCTCAGTATTCACACATATCATTCACACAATCTATCCATACTTTTTTCGGACTTCCTATATCCGTCTACCTTCATATTAAAAACTTTCCTAGTAATACGACTTTCATCTCTTGTCATAATATGCTCGTACCATGTTAACCTATTACTTCGCAACCTCTTAGTCGCTGGTACTGGAGTATTTTCAAACCTTCTCTGACATAATCATTCTTAATTTTATGCATCTAATGTACTACACATCCATCTAAACATTCGGATCTCTGCCACATGTAACCTTTCTTCATCCATCTCTTTCGTTGCCCAGCACTCAGATCCATATAATACGAATGGTCTTGTTATAGTTTTATACTCCTTCCTCCTGTGTTTTAACGGCATTAGTGGCATCAAACTATCCCAGGCACCTTTTCGTCATTTCACTATCCTGCATTCATTATATTCCTTACGTCTTTTTTATGCCACTGTCGTTGTGGATCAATGAATCGATGTATCTAAAATTGAAATAAGTTGGTAAGGATACAACGTTGCGTCATTCAGTTATTATTAAGAATTAGATTGACTTTACAAGTAAATTGTTTCAATAAATGAGCGTATGTAATGTGTGAGAACCCTACGTGCGACGTCACGAGGGTCATGAGACGCGAGACGCGCGGCGCGAGTCCGTCCTCGATTGTGTCCAATGAACATCCGACAAAAATAAATAGATTGAACTGATATGTTATGTGCTGGTTCGAGATATTGTGAGATAGTTTGTGTCGCACGTGGGCTGTAGCGAGTGGACGGCGCCGGGTACCGGCAACCCACGAGTTTTTATAGAGGATTTTACTTTATACAGAAATATCAACTACTGATGAAAGTTGAATGTATCTATTCCGCGAGATGTGATCCATGCTCTGAAGAACAAAGGTTGCAACAACAACATAGTTGTTGCGGACAGCGAGCCACGTGTAAGACATTTAGTGACATTTAATATGGGAATATTCAACATAGGAATTGTTAGAAACGTGTAAATATATTACGGTTACGTTTTTATGTTATTGTCGAGTACGCAGATACTCGCAATGTGTTAACGATAAGTTTTTATGTCTAATAATATTGACGACAGTTGAATAGACAATTTATTAGGGATAAGTATTGTTTTACAGGATGGAATGAAAATACGGTGTATGCTACAGGGAATGTGTAGAAAACAATATAGGCATAAGCGAGCATTGGAGCCATTTGTTAAAAAAGCGCATTAGAGTGCAATTACCACCCATTGGAGTGCATTAGGGAGTCTTGTTCAGGTTGATTTATTAAATATGCAGTTTGGTATGTAGTACACGTGAATTTTCTGATATTTTATCAGTAGTCTATAAGATGTATATGAAAAAGACAGTACAAGGTTTGGCTGTGTATATACTCCCACGTCAAGTCTACAAGTTGGCAGTACACGAGGTGTCTTCGGGAGTAGTGACTGCAGTCCTCTTTGATGTCGATTGTAAAATCTATAGTCCTTAGTGACCACTTAATAATAAGTCTCCTGCATGCCTTTATACCATAAAAAAGATTATCTCTTAGAATCGTAGTTCCACTATTTTTAGTATGCACCTGGTGGGTAGACATGGAACATTGTATATTACTGTTTTTATGAAAGAAAGTAAATCAAATAGTTCCAAGGATAAATCATCGATGAGGACATTCACACGCGTTCCAAAAGACAGCAAGTTAGTGGAGTTATCCACTGAAATATTATATAACTATTAAGTAGTGATTTTACAAACAAATATACACTAAGCGTATAGGTCCATATGATATGTTAATGTCGTAGACCGCTATCTTGTGTCCAAACAATAAAAAATTTACACAATATATTTAGTGCCGTGGCCTAAGCATTATTTCTTATTGTTCTATTATACGCTTTCTCTTGTATTGTTTTAATCGTTTCGCAAATGTTATATAATATATGCTGTGTGGTGCCGGCTGAGTAGAATAGCACCACCCCATATTTTCCCGTGGGTATCGTAAAAGGCGATTAAGGGAGTGTGAGATAGTACTGACCCCTTGTATTTTCTCACCGGAATACTGCACCATCTGTCCGAGTCCTTCTCTGATCGTAACGGTCCCCGTTCCACTGGGTCCAGAAGAACGAGGACGAGTATGTGCACCTGTGTTTGCGCGTACACTTGTGCACCTTAATATATCCTGCGCATCTGACCGCTTCTACTACTGGACTCCGAGTACGCAAAAGTCCTGTGGCGATAGGTAAAGGTAGAGAGGTCTAGCCTGATGCAAGCTAGACTTTGTCTGATACCTGCACACAGGCGGTTCCGGGGGTGTGAGTACACGCCGTGGTCGCTTCCGCGCTGCAAATTTTGGGCGACGGCGCGGACTCGGCAGCACTCGGGATGACAAAGCAGCCCTGTTTAGGGAGGCACTGCTTTCCCCGCTCAGCCGGGGAGGGGGCTAGAAAAGATGCCCTAAAAAATGCTCGTCCCAACTTGTCAGATGGTAGTAACCGCGGCTAACATCGCATCATCCAAATCGTGGTCGACGTCGCAAGTATAATTTTAAAAGAACACCTGTTATGACGTTCGGTGCGTGGAACGTACGAACGCTTCTCGATCGAGATGGCAATGCCTGCCCTGAACGTAAAACCGCTATAGTAGCTCGGGAACTTCATCGCTATAACGTGGATGTAGCTGCTCTCAGCGAAACACATCTTCCCGATGAAGGAGAGCTGGTGGAAGTAGGTGGTGGCTACACTTTCTTCTGGAAAGGTACCGCTTCCTCCGAAACTCGACGATCAGGTGTCGGTTTCGCCATCAAAAATCACTTAGTAAAGCGTTTGGAGGGGTACCCTGTACACATCTCGGACCGTGTTACCACACTGCGCCTTCACCTGGACAAAGACAACTACCTTAATCTCATCAGTGTCTATGCTCCAACGCTAGACAAGTCTGATGACATCAAGGATAAGTTCTATGAGGAAGTGGCTTATTGCCTCGATAGCATAAACGCCAGAGAGCAGATTTTATTGCTAGGCGATTTCAATGCCAGGGTTGGTCGGGACTATGAGGCTTGGCCTGGAGTTCTGGGTAGACATGGAGTTGGCAACATGAACAGCAATGGTCAGTTGCTGCTCAGTCTTTGTGCTCAATACGGTCTGGCAATTACGAACACTATGTTTAGACTTGCCGCCAAGTACAAGACAACATGGATGCACCCAAGATCCAAGCATTGGCATTTGATTGACTATGCAATCGTAAAGCAAAATGACTTCAGCCAAGTGCAAGTCACCCGCGTAATGCGTGGTGCGCATTGTTGGTCTGATCACTGACTTATTGTCACTAAGCTGCGAATCCGCCTCCGTCACCCGCGTAGATTTCCTATAAAAAAGCTTGCGTCTTTGAACGTTGATAAGCTAAAAGATCTCGCGGTTAGGGTGAACTATGCTGAAGCTCTGTCTAAAAACCTGTTGCCAGCTAATGAGCTAGGTGATGTTGTTGCTGTCTGGCAAACTTTGTCATCTCATATCATGGATACCGCTTCAACTGCACTAGGTAAAAAAATCCGTCGCAACGAAGACTGGTTTGATGGAAATGATGAAGTCCTGCGGGCAGCATTCGACAAACACCGAGAACTCCTGCGACAGCACAAAAGACGAAGTGGAAGCGTTGCGGTCATAAAAGCTAGTGACCTCGAATTGCGCAAGCTGTCTCGAAATATGAAAGACAAGTGGTGGCAGGACAAAGCTAGACACATGCAATGGCTCACTGATACAAACCAGCTGGGAGAGTTCTACAGTGAGGTACGTAAGCTGATTGGTACAACCTACCATGCAAGGGTGCCTTTAAGGTCTCTAGACGGTAGTCACCTGTTGACGAGCAAGGAGGATGTACTAAAGCGCTGGGCTGAGCACTTCAATACTCTGCTGAATGTGGATCGATCAGCAGATCTACAAAGCATCAGTTTAATGCCTCAGCTCCCTTTTACATTTGAGCTGAATGAGTCTCTATCGCATGACGAGGTTGCTACTGCCATTAGACAGCAACAAAACAAACGGGCGGTTGGCATTGACCTTATACCGGGAGAGCTGATAAAATACGGAGGAGAGGAGTTGCACATATATGTGTGGGAACTATTTGTTCGCATGTGGGAGGAGGAGCGCGTTCCGGATACATTTAAAGTATCGCGCATAAGTGCTCTCTACAAGAACAAAGGTGACCGGTCGAACTGCAACTCATATCGCGGTATTTCGATCCTTACAGCCCCCGGAAAGGTCTTTGCGAGAGTTCTCTTAAACCGCCTAAAGAACTTGTCCGAAAAGATTCTGCCAGAAACCCAGTTTGGCTTCCGACCGGATCGAGGCATATGTGAAGCTATATTCTCTGTGCGTCAACTGCAAGAAAAGAGCAGAGAACAGGATCGTTAGCTGTACCTTTGCTTTGTTGACCTGGAGAAGGCTTTCGATAACGTGCCTCGGGAAGCTCTATGGTTGGTGCTAGGTAAGCTCGGGTGCACAGAAAAGTTTGTGAGACTTCTCAGACTCCTGCATGATAACATGCAATGCTGCATTGCCGTAGACGGTGAACAGACAGACTTCTTCCCCGTTACCTGTGGTGTGAAGCAAGGATGCGTCTTAGCACCTACTCTGTTCGCCTTATACTTTGCGGTAGTAGTAAGAGAAGTCTTAGAAACTGTTTCTCAAGGAGTTCGCATCCGCTTCCGCGCAGACGGCAGTCTTATCAACTTGGCTAGACTTAAGGCTCGCACTAAAGTCTCATACGCCTTGATCACTGAGATCATGTATGCTGATGACTTGTGCTTCTTAGCAGAATCCACAGACGGCCTGCAGCAGCTGATGTCCGCATTCCACCAAGCCTGTCGTAAGTTTGGCCTGAAGATCAGTGTCAATAAGACGGAGGTGATGTCCCTGGACATACACGGTCACGAGACACTGACCATAAAACTTGGTGAGGATGTCCTGAAGCAGGTGGATAAATTTCGCTATCTGGGGAACACTGTAACATCTAAGTGTGACCTTGATGCTGAGATCAATAGCAGGGTGGGTGCTGCAGCTGTGGCATTTGGTAAGCTATGTTCCAAGGTCTTGCTCGCATGATCTTAAGCTAGCCACGAAAATATCTGTTTACATGGCAATCGTGCTGCCAAACCTCCTATATTCTTCTGAGACGTGGTGTGTATACCGTCGCCACATTCGCACTCTGGATCGCTTCCACCTTAAATGCCTTCGTACCATCATGAAGATCAGATGGTCCGACAAAGTGCGAAATACTGAAGTTTTGCGACGAGCCAATGTTGGTGGCATTGAAGCTTATTTAATGCGTCGACAGCTTCGATGGTGCGGTCATGTATCTCGTATGATGGAGGAGAGAGTGGCGAAGCGCATCTTCTATTCTGAACTGGTGGAGGGCAAGCGGAATCCCGGTGGTCCCCTCCTCCGGTACAAGGATGTCCAAAAGCGTCATATGAAAAGATGCAATATAGAGCCCTCTTGTTGGGAAAGTTTGGCAGCACAACGGCCAGAATGGCGCAGGATGGTAAACAGCCAAGTACGCGAGTTCGACGCTCAGCGTAAAGCTGACCTTGATACCAAACGCGACCAGTTAAAGGCTCGCCCTCCTGCTGCCATAACATATCATTTTGAGAACGGCGTAAGTACGTGTCCTCAATGTTCACGAAGTTTCGCCACGAAGATAGGCTACATAAGCCATCTTCGAGCACACCAGCGCCGCTTATAAGTTTGGGGGTCAAAGTGGTCGCCATGGCCGAAACCGGTTGGACCAATCATCATAATACCAGATGTTTAGGAATACTTTTTCTAAGCGTGCATGCCGTAAACGTTGAAAAGTCTTTCGCATTCTTGAAATCGACATAAAAAATATAAGGTTTCTCGTTAAAGGGAACTAAATTGCGCTCCATCCGACCGCGGAATTAATCTTGTCGGTCGTCTTTCAACGATATAAAAGGAAAATTACGCGAATAACTTCCTACATTCTTACAAAGACGGTAAACAATTAATATAATTTCTAATTCAGCCCTATTAAGTTACTTCAAACGTCAGCTGTAATTTACTAGAGTCGTGATCTGGTTTGAAGAAGTTAAAGGTTTGTATGAACCCACGCATTGAGGGACTAAAGCGAGCGCAGCGCTCCGCCAACGTGCAGCTCAGGTAATTCAGATAATTTGTTAAATTTCATTAATATATTTTAAACATGAACTTAAACAAAGTTATACAAACTTATACAAGACGTCGTGTCGAAAGCAAATGTTCCGTGGATTGCGGAAGAACCCTTGGGATATTGTATTACCTACAGATGTTACAAAACAAAGATGTTATGTTTTTCTTTTCCTGTAGGCAATTTACGCGAAGTTTCACAAAGTCTCACATGATTGTTTCAATAACAACTGTTGACATTTTCATGATAATACTGGCGAAGCCTTATATTTTTTGTTACACCGACTTCAAAAAACGGAGAAGGTTCTCAATTCGACTGTATTTTTTTTTAGAATACAAAGCTAGTGAAAGTATGAACACTATAAACAACATTGTATTTTTTTCTAATACAGAGTATATAAAGAATATAAAATTAAAATGATCAATTGTTAGTAACGACAGATAAGACGGTGAACTACTAACAGAGTATTGAGATGCGAGAGGTGTCGGAGCGCGTGATGATGCAGCCGCGTGAGAGGGTTGCCGCGCAGGTCGAGCCGGGTCAGCCGGCGGCAGGACTGCAGGATACCCGGACCCACCACATCCACACGGTTGTTCGCCAACGACCTTTTACATTTACATAACAGCTATTTATAATACTCGCCCTCACTCGACATAACTCAAATTATGAAAAATCCAATAATTTTAGTTTTTAATCTAGTTTAAAGATTCAAACAATTTACACTAACCTACGGCACATATATATTTAAACGGGAAATGTCAAGATGTAAATGTTGTGTTTTTGTTGAATGGATTACTTACAGGTCTTCGAGCGCAGGCAGCAGCTGCAGCGCGGCGGGTAGCTCCGACAACAAGTTCTCTTCTAACCTACTGAAATATATAAATAATTTATTTTAATATAGGCTCAAATAATAAAATGAATGGTCAAAATATAACAGTTTTAATTTTTATTAAAAATAATATACTAGTTTAATACACTTTATTAGATTTTTAAAGAATTTTAAATTTTGTTCAAAGGTGACAACAAACTCCTCCGTCATATTTGTATAACGACCTAATGTTTGTCTGCTGTAATGTTATTGCACTATCTACAGTCTGTCTAGAGTTCTGTATTCATGTTATGATGCAACTATTTCATATATAGACGCGAATACTCGCTCGACAGTACAAAAGTATTTGTGCTGACATAAATGTTACGGCCTACTCTCTAATAGGTAGCAAACCTATAAAGGTGTAGCGAAATGGCAGCGGGGTTGTAGTCCGGTAAAGCTCTAGAGACCTGTCAGGCTAACAGCGTAGTCAATTCGAAAAAAAGGTTGGTGCTCGCGCGGTGCGCTGGACCGTATATATCTCCGAAGATAATACGTATCTATATTCAGTAGTGTATTACTGTGTCTGTTGGTTAAGGTAAACGATTTTATTATAAAGACTTGATTGGACTTGAGTGACTGATCAATAAAATGGCAAAAATGACGTCGTCTATGATAAACAGAGATTAACCTTTATAACTATTACCACCATCGTCAACCCCGACGTATACATTTATTAACATTCGGTACTCCTCGTTGGTTAGGTTGCATTAATAATGTAAATTCACAAGCCTAACTGGCGGAACCGACGGAAGTACCGGAGAAACGTTTACATTAACATCGACGCAACATCGCTAGACACATTCGTATTCGACAAGCTAAACGGTCGAATTTAAAACGGATATTACACTTCAGAGTGGTCAACTGCAAGCAGTATAGTTAAGTGTCTCAGCGCCGTGCGCCTTAATTAAAACTTTATTAAGTGCTGGAGACTTCGTAAGGCCCCATTACGTTAACTGAACTACCAAAGGGAACCTGGATGTTCCAGAAAACCGGTAAGTGGTTTTTTCAAGAATACACGTCTTTTATCTGAAATAAAATGCACATTAAAATACGTACCTTATTAGAAGCCTTATATTCAGATGTCTACTTATTTATTACAATAATTTTACTCTATATCACCCTTATAGCATATAGGAGTACATACGCTGAAACAGGATGACACGTGTAAATATTAAGGTATATTATTACGATATCTGACAACTAAACCTACTTAGGCAGACGTCAGACCTCAGCGCAATCCCCTTAACCAGTACAGTTACCATTTTAAAAGTTTGCGCATATTTTATATGTATTTAAGCTACGTTATGATTCAACAATTTTAAATTCCTAAAATGTTCGGCCAAGTATTAAAATTTTATATTCAAGTTTTATTTAATTATTAAAAAAAGCAATGAATATATTGTATAATTTACTTAACACTTCATTGTAAATTTGGTCTATTCGAAAAATTTTTTTTTCTCGAACTGACTACGCTATTGACCTAGCAAGGTCTTAACAGCTTCACCGGACTACTTCGAAAAATTTGAATTTCAAATATGACTGTTGTTTAGAAACACAGAACTTGACAAAAAATATTGTACATTTACATCCATCAAGTACAATTAGTCTGAATGTGAACGAATTTCATCTCATCTTTTTTTTATTGTCGGCTTCACGTGAAATGCCTCTGTTGCCACCTCGCTAAGTGTTCGGCGTTTGATTCTCATAGTGAACTATATTTATGTAACCTTGTATTTGTAGGTGGTAGAGCCACGTTGGAACTATTACTGGTTTCAGCATGAATGGTTCGGCTCGTCCGGGGTAGTACCACGAAACCCACAGAGTTATCGACGTGAACTAACAGTGTTTGCATTGTTGCATTTCGTTCGGTCAGTGAGAGCGCCGGCCGTCCACCTCCCTTTTCCTTCCCTCTCCCCCATACACAGGTCGGCAACGTACTTCAGACTCTCTGGCGTTGCTAGTTTCTATGGACGGTTGTGATCACTTAACATCAGGTGACCCACCTGTTGGTTGGGGTCCTTTGATATAAAAAAACCTACAAGTTATGCCTTAAAGTCAGTCGCAAAGTATTGGTTGATGACTAATTCAATAGTTGTCTTTTTTGAAAGAAAAAGAAAAACGAAAAAATGTACAGACTTTTGTATTTTAATTTGATATTCGTATAAGAGTCGGAGCGAGTTTACTTCACAAACTTGATCACATTAATGCGAATGTATCCTTTAATTTATTGTATTTGTTTGTATTGAACTAGGCTATTTACTAAGTGATATTTACGAGCGCTGTTTTACTTTTTTGCTTACAAAGGAAAGGCGATATTTTTACGTAAATAACATTTCTTTTGTATTTGCATAAATATAGGTTTTCTGCAAAAAGTATTCGATATCATATAACTAGAAGACTTCTTTTAGAATTATACATTAAGTAAATGCGATCAAATAAACCTAATTCAAATCAGAGAATATCTATATTTTTATACCTCAGCGATGTTAATCTATACATATATATAATAAGAATGTATCTGTCTGTACTTTTACAATCTTCGTGAAAAAAAAAACCAGGTGTCTTGGAATAAGTAATAGAATACATTTCAGTAATTTTAAGAAATGTCTGTGTCTGTTTGTACGAACTCGCGTCACTGCTAAAGCACTGCGTTCACAAAAAAATCTCAGTAAGAAAATCTTGTAAAAAATATTGTAATTTACAAATGATGACGGCTCAAGTTAAGTACGAGAGAAAAGTAGATAAATAAATGCATTTCAATTTTATACCAAATCTCGTTTTGTATAATAGCCTTATAACATTTTAACGAACTCGGAATTAAAATAACATATGATTACTATTTTATATAATTCGATACTTCTCAGTGACACGTATTTCAAAGAGCGCAAATTAGTATTCAACCTTTTCTATATACTTTCATGAACAGTGAATCGAAGAAAAGGATACTCAGACGATTGATTCAGAATACATTATTATGATACACGCAAAATATATTACTTGTAGAACGCCTATAAATAAATATAATAGATATGGTATTAAAACGTGCTGTCTTCGGTTAACGACTGACATTTATTGACATTTTACATATTAACTTGACATTCATAGTTTAACACAATAGATGGCGTAAGTAGTATAATTTGTTACTAAACTATAACAGATGGCCGTTGAAGTGATTAGACGATCCTTTGTAATGGCAGAAAGCAAACAAAAAGTTTGAAGCCAATTTTCCGACAATGCTCTACTAGCGAAAAACTGTTTAGTGGAACAAGTTTGATTTACAACTCGCTACGGAACAGTGTGCGTAAACCAGATAAATTGCTATTTATAAAATACAAATCGTGTATTCTAAAATTCTATAGTTAAACAGATTATTTTCCCAATGATTATGCTAACCAGGGAAATATGACTTCAAATTGACTGCAGCGTTTCGAATTTTCAATTTATTTCATAATAAAACATTTTTTAGTTTTATATTAAAATACAATATAATAGGTATTATATTATGAAATTGCCGTTCCGCAGTACTGGCCATTTTAAATCAATATAATCTTTGTCTAGCTAAGAATTTTAATTTCAAATTAATTTTATTTTAAAAACATGGAATTCTTTTTCCAAAAGTAGTCATTCGTTTATTGATTAGTGCTCATGTTAGCGTCAAAACAATATTAGTCCATTTACGTCAAATTGGCAAGGTGGAAAAGCTTGACAGATGGGTGCCCCACGAACTCAACGATCGCCAGCGCGAAGTACGCGTCAAGACGTGCCTTGCTCTGCTCAAAAGACACACAAATGAAGGAATTTTGAACCGCATTTGTTACCTGCGATGAAAAATCGCTTCTGTTTGATAACCGCAAGCGCTCAGCAAGTTGGGTGGATTCTGGTTCAGCACCAAACAATGCCCTAAACGAAAACTTACCCCTAGAAAATGATGATCACTGTTTGGTGATCTAGCGTCGGTGTGATTCATCACAGCTTCTTACCAAACGGGGTGAGCATTACTGCAGATGTGTCTCCAAGTTGCAAGAAATGGGGTTGGAAGTTATCCGTCATCCACCCTACTCACCAGACCTTGCGCCTACAGACTACAACTTTTTCCAGAATTTGGATAACTCCTTGGCGGGAAAAAAAATCAATACCCGTGAGGCAGTACAAAATGCCTTTGAAGAATTTGTTGCCTCCCATCCAGCTGATTTCTTTAAGAAAGGCATCAATAAACTGCCACTGCGTTGGCAAAGATGCATTGATTGCATGGGTGATTACTTCGATTAATACAAATAAAAAATATATAAATAAAAAAATCGTTAGAATTTTTTCATACAAAACGGCAATTTTGATAGGTTTTATAAAAGACCTAATAGTTTTATTTGGGAAGCTCCGCCTCAGCCTTTGAAGAACCACCTCCTGCAGATTAGTACAACCCCTTTATCTTCCTAATTTTTTTTTTTTTCGAGATGTCTACGCTATTGACCCAGCAAGGTCTTAACAGCTTCACCGGACTACTAAGGCGAGCGCTTAAGGCACTCAGCCGATTTTATTTTGGCAACCAGCTCAAGGGTGCACGGCACACCTCGGCTTGGCTGTTGCCTGTTGCATGCAAAATCGCGACCTATCCTAGCTAACCTAGCTAACTATTCATATATGTATGAGTTGTTGAAACGTATATGCGTACCAAGCATACACGCCTCAGCAACTCCTCCATATATTTATTATCGGAAAATTGAGAGTTTTTCAGTTCGACGAGGGAAATAAGTAAACCCTTCCACTTTCATGTGTAAGCGTGTAGGCGTGCACGTGTGTGGGGGTGATCGTGTAGTGTTGTAGCAGTGATGTATATTTGTGTGTCACCGTATCGCGCAAGCAACGCACTTAATCGATCGATCGAACCTAGGCTTGAGCCGCTGCCGTGGGAGGCCTAATCGGGTGATCTTCCTAATGAACATGAGACTTGTTTCAAGTATTACATCATCTGTAGGTGGGGCTATTCCGTTGTTTCCCAACGAATATATCAACTACATATTTACCCGTTGGATTTTGGTCATTCTAGTGCGTACGGTAACATTACGACTGTGGACGTTTCGGGTTCGCGATGTCCCGCAGTCCGCAGTTCCGTTGCTCGTTCATCGACAATCGTATTTCCGGAGTACATCGAACAGCGTCACGACTTGAATATGCACTGAACATCCATGTCGTGTCGCGGTTTATTGTGATAACTGCCCTTTCTCTTTTAAAAATAAATGCAGCACACTCTTTACAGTTTTTAATTATTCTTGATGGTTTTGTTATTTGCTTTTCCGGTTTAGGGCTGGCATTTGTGCGCATTTTTTATTGACTTAATATTAGTTGACTGTTTGAATTAGAACAAGATTTGATGGTAAAATATGTCATTACAATACCGCTAGAAAATAAAATATTGCTGAAAAACCGACTGCGACAAACTAAGTGGGATTACTAAACGGCTATGTTGAGTTACGTGGTATTTGTCATAATCGAGGCTTTTCAACTCTGATCTATCGATAAGTACTTTACATATATTTTGGGTTCCTATATACAGTTTACTGTATGCATATACAAGGTCACATACTTGTTATTTCGCTATCGAATTTTTATTCTACTACGTTATATACACGGCGAAATTTATGTACGACCCGTAGTGAGTTTATCGTCAGCGAAGTTCCCGCGAGCTGATGTCTCGGTACTCGTAAAAGTAGTCACAATAAAGCAATGCTCATAAAACGGGACATAAACGGCAACATGTACACACAGATAACTACCGATGGCTTTTTTCCTGTGATTACCTCGCTTATCTTTCGATAAAAACGGAGCTACCTTCTTTCTTCACCGCGCTCCCATCTCTCAATCCCACATCGCCTCTCAATCAAGCTTATCCTAATATTGATTATGTCTTGTTTTTAGTACATGAAAATATTTATCGACTGAAAATAGGTTATGTAAATTTATTTATGTTTCAATTTAAAACCTTTTCATATAAAATGAACGCTTCATTAAATATTTAAAAAGTTACGAATCGTAAAGCTGTAAATAATCAAATGAACGGTACAACATTTAATCTTTTTTATCATTTTGAGCCCATTTCGAACTCATTCAAAGCCTAGAATATAGTATTGGCTTCTCGGCGTATATCAGAGGCGATTGATGGTGATACTGTAGTTACAATAAGCGTTATTGTCAAAAATGTATATAAAGATATATGAAGCGAAAACTTTCTTAGTCGCGTTGAGTATTTTTTTGGAGTCCGAGATAAATTTATCTAAAGCGTGACCGCCTGCGTTGTGGTTGCGCAGCTCGCATCAGACTAGTGACACGTGGTAAAGCAGCCCGTGTGCACATAATATTGATATATTGTATTGCGATTGTGCAGCCCATCATATGTTTCATTAATTTATAAACTGCTTAAATAGGCATGACATTATTATCGAGATTGCTAACAGTTACAACTAATTTTACAAATTATGAAATTTAAACAATTGACACTATAAATAATTTAAAAATTCAAAAGAGAACACAGCTTAAATTTCATTGTTTTTCGACGTTTCGCCGTTTTTTTTTTATCTGAGAATAGTAATAAAGATTGTAATATTTTAGTGTTTTTCGGTAAAGTTAAAGTTTATGGTTTTAATACTTTAGATTAATATATACATTACATGACAAAGCTCATGAGTCGTCCCTCGAGGTTCATTAGCGTGTGACCTAATTTATGATCCTCAATACAGTATCATCTATTAACTCTGTCGCTGAGCACTCATAACTGCGCAAGGGACGTCGATTAAATTTCTAAATTAATGTAGAGTTTGTAAATGAATTTATTATTTTTTTATTTTATTTATCTGGTTCGGTAAAATGACTAGACGGTACCTGATGGAAAGTGCAGTACAGTTCATAAATAACAATGACTGTCGATGTTAAACAACAACGGGAGTCATTGCTATCATACCTACCTGCACATGTGCCTTATTATGCCGTTTGAAAGACCCCATCCATATATTATAATTGGAACATTCAAATATAATATTATCAAGAAAGTTAGTCCCACGTTTATATCACGCACTAATGCACTTTATTTAGATACATGTAAAATTCTTAGTGCACACTTGCACAATACATATATAGTTCTGTTTCCTTTGAAACTAAATACTTAAGCTCTCATTTAATCTTTAATACCCTCATGTGGTGTTTCACACGATGTAAGAGCCTCAGCGATCCGTGCGGGATATAAGGATATAGGATGCCGTGTACAATGTTGTCGTATATCAAGTGTCGAAAATACACAGGTAATTATGTTACTTCCATAGACACATTTTTAAGATTGCTTCTTCTCGGAGTTGCTGGAGATTCAGAAAGCTGCAGGACATTAACAACAAATTCTAATTTATTTTTAAAAGCTCCACTCATTTATTTTATTTTTGGCACCCAATCTTCTAGATGACTACTGCTACTTTCGACTAGGTAAGAGTATTACAAGTTCCTTATTATAATCTCGGTACTAAAGTCTTTCTTTTTTTATTTTATTTTTGGCAACCAATCTTGCCATTGTCGAGTAGTTTGAATCATAGGTATAGATGGCTTATGATCATTTTAGTCAACTAACAAGATGGTAACATTCTTGTTACAACTTACCAGGGAGTTTGTGTAGCAAGTCCGAATCCATGCTCCGTGGTATTACTTTCTATCCACTTCATTTATGCACAATAACCAAATGATATTACGTAAAACACTACCGATATTACAAAATATAGAGATAAATATCACAAAACTACGAATAAAATATAAAATCTACTATGTGATATTAAAGGAACCGGCCAAAACTCCTTTTTAAAAGTTTAATATTTACAAAGCTATGGAGGTTCTGTCTGGTAAAATAATTTCATTTCAGTAAATAATATATAAAAGTAATCTGAGATGAGAATTCTTGGAGTTTCCGAACAACAAACTGTTTTTATCCTCAATCAAACGGAAATAATATAGGAGGTTATATTTAGTAGAGGCGACTGACGCGGCCCGTTAATATGTCCTCACAAATAGTATCGGAAATTATGTATTTTCGACATACTAAAAATGTATATTTATATAAAGATATTCTGGGATGCGATAAGAGCGGTGAGGACGCGCTCAACACTACCCACTCATTTCGATATTGATATATTGTTATATTTCAAACTTCAACGACGACGAATGACACCTCACAACTGTTCTAAGTATTTCTGTGGTGAGTTATCACCTCATATAAATGATATATCGACGGTGGTAAAATACCCGATTAGGCCTCCCACGGCAACGGCTCAAACCTAGGTTCGATCCCTCGGTAGGGAGCCCTTGAGTGCGTTGCTTGCGCGATACGGTGACACACAAATATACACCACCGCTACAATACCACACGATCACTCCAACACACGTGCACGCCTACACGCTTACACATGAAATTTTTTTTCCCTTATCGAACTGAAAAACTCTTAGTTTTCCGATAATAAATATATGGAGGAGTTGTTGAGGCGTGTATGCTTGGTACACATATACATTTCAACAACTCATACATATATGAATAGTCAGCTAGGTTAGCTAAGATAGGTCGCGATTTTGCATGCAACAGGCAACACACAGGCAACAAGCCGAGGTGTGCCGTGCACCCTTGAGCTGGTTGTCAAAATAAAGTCGGCTGAGTGCCTTAAGCGCTCGCCTTAGTAGTCCGGTGAAGCTGTTAAGACCTTGCTGGGTCAATAGCGTAGTCATTTCGAAAAAAAAGCAGTGGTAAGATTAATTAAATAATTTACAAATACATGCCTGTAAGAAGTCAATATGTTCGAATTATGATGTGCTCTGCCGCCACTTTGAGAATAACTGAAACCCGTCTTAGATTTAAAGTCCTCATTATAACATATATTCTAAGAGGAATTTGAAAGCATTATATTCTGTATAACCAATTTGAGTACTTATAGTGGAAGAAGTGCACTCGAGACCGCACCGCAATGTGCCGATAGCACTCGGTGCAGTAACGAACTCGTCTTAAGGGTATTTGTAGTGTTCTTACTTGCTCGAGTGACACTATACTCGCATTATCTTAATCACACAATATTTGATACAAAGTACAAACTAATTTGAATATAATATTCTAGATCCGGATCGATATTTCTATACGTAAGTTACATAACGTCGATATGTGCTTTAATATTTATGATTAACGCAATCTGGTTAGTCACACTGTGAAGTATTTGACGTCACGCTTCGATTAATTTGGTTCAGCCAGTGTAGGGACATCACTGTAGATAAACATACTTCAGAATTAATAACCGAATTATATGCGCCATTGAATAAATAATCAAAGGCGCCATTTTATGATGATGTGAGAATGCTTTCATGAATACACAGTTGTAAATTGTGAACGCGAATGTCGTCTGGCTCGTAAATAACTCGGTTATAATGTTCATTTCAACAGTTTAACAACTTCAATGTATTCACTAGTATTATTAAAAAGACGACAGATATACGAACGTACAGGCCTAATGCGCAGAACAACTCATTATAACGTTAAATGTCACATGTTGTAGCAGGGAGTCGCGTCCGCGTGTCTACGCACCGCATAGATTTGATATGTTTCATTCAGTCTCCTATCTTCACAAATTATACTTGATTTGAATTTCAAGACAAGATTTTATTAAACACGCTAATGTCTATAACAACCAGTTAAATTTCAAGGTTTAATACTAAATTCAATAGCTTATCTATTCAAAATAGTTATAGGTTATCTAATACCGTGCTACGAATCCTTAGGTGAGGAGCAGTGGCCATTTTTTTTTTAGATCAAAATGTATGTTACGAAAGTAAATCGAAGATTAGTTGGCCGCCCGACAAGAACCGACCATTACCGAAAAAATCGAACTGTGGATGCCTATTTCTGCGAGGTAAGTATACGGCTCTACAGTGTTGTCGGTTTGTGGAACAATTGTGTCTTAAATGGAACTTCATTTAGCTTACCTAATTGTACTGTCATACATATTTTTGAAATCGAGCACAAGTAAAATATGTGCGTCACAGCTAATGTTCAATACCTTTATGCACAAACAGGGAGTTAATGCGTAATAAATATTCATATCGGATCTGCCAAAACGTATTAGCATGTAGTAAAGTTAAAAGGGCGCCACGACGGCCGAGGCCGGAGTGCGTTCAGTCCTTGAAGGGACGTGCGACCGTCTACTGTGTATATGTAAAACATACTTTATCACTACCAAAACGTAACATTTAATCAGCAACACGATCAGCAAAGATCACTTAATAGTTATTGGAATAAATTAATATTGCTACTCATACTTTTCAATTTAATATCTGTGGTCTTAACTTTTGGTTTGATCCCGATGTTTTCGTTCACCACTCCGTCTCATTTGTAAAGATTCCTAGCTACGTCCACCGAGGTTGTGTTCAAATACATTATCCAATAGATTATCATCGTTTTAATAGAAAAGAAAATAATATATGAGAAATGAAAGTTTTTGTTGAATACTCACAGTACTCTGAGGTTGGGCGTGTTCGCGAAGGCTCGGTCCTCGATGTACGTGATCCGGTTCCGCTTTAGCACTCTGCCATATACAAATATATATTAAAACTCATTACAATACTATGTTTTTTATTTACACATATAATGAGAATGAAAATTTAACGTGTCTGTACTTTTTAGATTTTTGTGAGAATAATTGTTGTAGATGTTTTGGAATCTATACTAACATATAAAGCTGAAGAATTTGTTTGTTTGTTTGTATGGTTGCATGCGCTAATCTCAACAACTACCCGTCCGCTTTAAAAAATACTTTCTGTGTTAGGTAGCTCATTTATCGAGGAATGTTTTAGGCTACATTTCAACACGTTAAACCCAATAGGAGCGGAGCGCTAATGAAGAATGTTTCGAAATTGGGCTATTTTTGCCTTTTGAGAGCTTCCGCTGCTTGTTAGCGGTAGTATTATTTACATTACAATGGTAACGTGGTAAGTTTCTACCGCAAAGATTTCCAAAGTTTATTTTATGTTCCTGTTTAAAAGGTTTATTCTACATTAGTGTTGTTCACTGTAAACATGCGTGTGAGACGTGCGCTGTACTGGACTCCAAGAATAAATATAATTGAAAGTTATATGTTTGTATATGATTTATAATAGATAGCAACGAAAAATAATAACTTGATTATATCGACAATATGGGCTTATTATAACCATATAATAAAAATTTAACACATATTGTTCGATGTGCTATATAGCTTAATATTTTAATTACTTTTTTATATAGCATAAGTTAGCACTGAGGGTGGTATATACTCGTAGTAGTTTAAAGTCCCAGGTGTGTGGCTGATGATATATCCCATCCCATTTGACACACTGTTAGTATTCACATATCTAATGTACACGTCACATGTTACAGTAGATGATGTGCGTGTCGTACTTACAAATATTTTTGAAAAAGCAGTTCTATAATTCACACATCTACTCATAACTTTACATTTATTTAATACATTTAGAATAATGCGGACGGAGCCGCGGGTAACAGCTAGTAAATAATAAAATAGATTACAATTATTTTTGTAAATGTAGGTCTGTCTGTCTGTTTGTTTGAACACATATCACTGCTAAAGTACTGTGTTCACGATAAGTAAGTACGAGAGAAAAAAAGTAAATTGACTTAATACATGCAGATGATTTTGTTAGTCTTACTTAGTAATATTTTTTACATTATATTACACGCGTATGGAATCGCGGGCAGAGCTAGTTTATAAAAATATATAAATATTGCAAGACAAAACCGAATTTCACATTTGTCTGTGTGTTCTCTTAGTGTTCTTAGTGTTCTCTTAGTAAAAGGATCCATGAATTTTGATACGATTTTCTCTATTGATTACATAGTTTCATAAAAAATGTAAATGTATTAAATCATTAATTATCATATAGAATAGATGTAATCAATATTTATACAAAGTAGAGAAAAATTGATACTTTCTGATGAAGGCGCAAGAAGGAGTTTTATTATCGCTTTAAACGAAAACGAAAAAGTGTACATATTTGTTATTGACATTGTCTATTTACTAGTTACGTGTATTCTAAAGATTGTAATGTTAATGTCGCGGCGACACGCGTACATAACATACAGTACCGCGCGCGGCGTTGCGTCTCTCACCGGGCTACTAAAACCAAATGATTGTTATGACAATTTGTTTTATCAAATTAACAGACAATATTATAACCAAAAAATGAAAGAATAGTCTGGTTTCTATATAGATAAACCAATAACAAACAACGTTATCACTCTTTTAAAACTTTGAATAACCAACAACGAAGTTATGTAAGCTTAAATAAATCCGTAGAGTACGGTGTTGCGTGAGGAACAAGTCGTCCACACGTCTGAGTCATGAGGGATGGTAATCTGTTGATATAGGTATATACAGTTCGGCCCTTGTTGATAATCCTCGGATCTCGTCGAGCAGCCGACTCGTCCTTGGTTCCTGGTCGACTGTGCTACACACTACATCTCTTAACATCAACAACTTTCCATTATAACGTACTTTATCTACATTTTGTATGGTAAATACCCCGCTCATAATAGTCGTTTTATGATATTATGTACTCTATAATATTTTTCAATAAAGATACATAACAACAAAAAGGATTCTTGTAATCTGGCAGTTAAAGATATTAGTGCTTTTAAACATTCTTGGTAGCTGTATAACATTAGTACAAAAATAAAATAGAGCCCGTATTACTGGCTTTCCATACATTTTATTTTATAGATTTTAGAATTATAGAACTTAGTATTTTCAAAATCAGTTAAGTATTTTTTGTGTTTATTAATTACAAACAAAAAATCAAGTCTTTTCTCGTTATAATATATAAGTATAGTACACATATTATAACAGGGATTATTAATAGTTGATATACGCATGTTGTTTGCTTTTGTAACAGCAAACAGTAGTTATATGTTTATTTCAGACGTTTTCAAATAGGTTTACCCTGACGCAGTTCGAGGTCTCATCGATTGGAATCTCGAGTTAAGTGGTTTTTAAATAAATGTACGAAGTACGCAGTGCGTAGTTACAGACGCGACGCGCTATGATTAATGAACGGATTTAATTGGATCCATAGAAAACTATTTAAACAGAATGTTGTATTAGGCTCCTCAGCATTTTAGTGAGGCGCGATGCATTTAGCTATTTTTTTTTTCTAAACTTATTTTCGCAAAAGGGTCATCTGCAATTGGTAAAAGAAACGGAGAGAGGGCTGATTGCAATTTAATACGATTCAGTAGTCACTCCTTTGACGTGTTGCATGAGCATAATGTTAAGTCACCAAGATTTGTTAGCCCTGATATAGCTATATATAAGTCGGAGTGAAAGTCGTGGTTATTTCCAGAAGATTTAGATACAGGTAAAAGAGTCGTTGTAATCAAAATCCGTTGAATGTCTTGAGATTAGCAATTATATGCTTTACAAAATTATCGAACGATTTGATTGTAGACTCCTTTTGCATGAAGTCCAAAAGATTGAATGGACATGTACGGAGATTATTGCAGAGCATTGTGTGCCCTATTCTCTTCGTGCTAAACCTAGGGCAATCTTGAAGCAAGTGTACAAAATTTCAAGTAGCATTTTGCTTTTGAAATTACCTTATCATTTCTAGCGTTTGGTCATTTATGTGAAGTGGTAATAATATAAGTAGACATAAACTCACTAAAAACTCACTATTTAAACTAATTAAAAACAAACGACATCCTTACACTAATAACAATAGCGTCACTACGTCGATGTATTGAAAATATTTTAGGTTTTCAAATAAAACAATTGAATTCCCGTTGAATGGTTTGTTCATAGAAATCCTCACAAATGGTTTTGCGTCGTGTGATGAAAAGCACGAGAGTACATTAATAGCGAATACCTTGACCCGTTCGGTGCGGTGCGAGGAGCGAGAGGTACGGGGTGGGAGGTACTCAGAGATACGAGGAAGGGGGCAGAGGGAGAGGACTAGGGTTTCATACAACAGGTCATTTAGTTCAGTACTAAATAATCAATACAGATAAATGGGAAGTGTAAACTTCACGCTTGAATATTTAAAGTCTGTAAGCAGAGGTAGTTAAGTAAGGGTAGCGTCACGGTTTATGTGAATATACTGTAATATATATAATTCTGAATTGGAAAAGTGTTTACCGAACAACAGTTCTTATTAACTTCAGTATTAACTTGCAATAGACAGTGGCATCTTATACAACAAGATAGATTCTCAGTGTTCATAACACAATAACTACACCAGTTTCACCAAAATTGGCTGATATATCACTGAATAGCAACAAGGAACTTTCACTATAACAAATAGATGAACCTGATACAGTTTGTTAACGGTTCTTCTCTATGAGTGGGTTGTTTTCGATCCAGTGGTAGTTATGACATTCATGAGCGCTTTTTTATGTCTTAAATTGAATCTAGTACTTTCGATTTGGAACACGTGCCCGACCGAGCTTTCCGCTATTTATGTCGTATCTTCTTAAGGAATTAAATAACACTGAATCAATATTATTTAATGTTTCTGTTTCGCTTATTCTTTATTATAATTATTTTAGTATGAGTAGAGCTGAGAAACTCTCCACAAGCTTGCGCATCTTGTTTCAATTACAAAGTTCACCTTGCCTATAGTCCGATAAACGTACAGTACCACGTAAACCACGTTTATTGGTTGGATTAAAAAGTTGTCAAAATGTATTGTACATAACTGGTGATTAAAACTGAACAATGTTTTTCTTGATAAACTTCGATGTTATAGATTTCTTTATAACTATATATACGGTTATCTATACTAATATTATAAAGAGGTAAAGTTTGTGAGTTTGTGACGTTGTGACGTGGTAGGGGGTAACCTCAGGAACTACTTTTTTTTTTTTCTCGAACTGACTACGCTATTGACCTAGCAGGGTCTTAACAGCTTCACCGGACTACAAAGGCGAGCGCTTAAGGCACTCAGCCGATTTTATATTGGCAACCAGCTCAAGGGTGCACGGCACACCTCGGCTTGGCTGTTGCCCGTTGCATGTAAAAAACGCGACCTAACTTAGCAAACCTAGCTAACTACTCATATATGTTTGAGTTGTTGAAACGTATATGTGTACCAAGCATATTCGCCTCAACAACTCCTCCATGTATTTTTATCGGAAAAATTGAGAGTTTTTTCAGTTTGATAAGGGAAAAAAAAATTTAACAAAAATAACCCTTCCACCAAGATGTGTAGCGTGTAGGCGTGCACGTGTGTGGAGGTGGTCGTGTAGTGTTGTAGCAGTGATGTATGGGTGTGTCACCGTATCGCGCAAGCAACGCACTCAAGGGCTCCCTACCGAGGGATCGAACCTAGGCTTGAGCCGCTGCCGTGGGAGGCCTAATCGGGTTTCAGGAACTACTGGTCCGATTTGAATAATTCTTCCAGTGTTATATAGCTCATTCATCGAGAATGGTTATAGGTTATATCATTACGCTAAGACCAATAGGAGCGGAGCACAGATGAAAAATGTTTCAAAATCGGGATGTTTTTTTCTTTTGAGAACGCGAACGAAGTCGCGGGCAGAGGTTAGTTTCTAATAAACCAATAACATACCTTTGATTATATGTAATAAAAAAAAATTCTTGAACTGACTACGTTAACCGTCTAACCGGACTACTAAGGCGAGTGCTTTAGGTACTCAGCCGATTTTATTTTTGGCAACTAGCTCAAGGGTGCACGGCACACCTCGGCCTGCCAGTTGCAAACAAAATCGCGACCTATCTTAGCTAACCTCGCTAACTATTCATATATGTATGAGTTGTTGAAACGTATATATGTACCAAGCATACACGCCTCAACAACTGCTCCATATATTTATCATCGGAAAATTTGAAGTTTTTTCAGTTCGATAAGGGAAAAAATAAACCCTTCCACTTTCATGTGTAAGTGCGTAGGCGCGCACGTGTGTGAGGGTGATCGTGTAGTGTTGTAGCAGTGATGTAGATTTTTATGTCACTGTATCGCGCAAGCAGCGCACTCAAGGGCTCCCTACCGAGTGATCGAACCTAGGCTTGAGCTGCTGCCGAGGGAGGCCTAATCGGGTGTGCGGGAGCGGAATTTACTCCCAGACCACGGCGGCGTGGTCTGTGGTTACGCGGGCGTGGGCGTGAACACGCTCTGTTTGGAGATAAAAAAATATGAGTTATGATAGGAGTGAGAGAGGAAAGAGAAAACGTAATGTGTCCACGGTACTTAGATGAGATAAGCATAAGATGATGCTGATAAGGATAATGACTTAGGTATAGAGTTAACTCAAAATGTAATAAATTCCATAATTAAAAGTAACGCCGCGTCCGGTACCATATTATAAAAAGTAGGTATAACTCACTTGTTTAAAAAAAGTGTAATTTTATTCAAACAAGTTGAAAGCACGTACAGTTTTCATTAAGAAAACGGTCGGCAAAGAGGGTCCGCGAGGGTCAGTTCATTCGTATATAAATGTCCCATATATAGTATAATAACAGTGTTCCGATACAAGGACGAGACGCGACGCGACCTCTCGGCAAACATTCTGAACGCGTACTCTCAGTACTGTGTGTACGTTACGTGCTCGGCCGATAACGCTCATTTCTCCGCTAAAACTCTTGCTAGTCGACCGCACATACAAACACTTTGTATTGTTGTCCTCGCATTAGTTGTAATCGGATCATAAAATAAATACATCTCATCCCATCGATACGATTTAACTATAATGTAAGGCGTCAAGTCTTCCAGTAAATACTGAATAACGCGCTTTCTGCCGAATTATGGTAATTTCGGGTCAATCAATGTTTCAAATTAACTTATTCACAGAGCAAGATAAACGACTCGCGGGGAACAGTAAATAACTTTTTTTTTTTTGTTTACTTATCTTAGGTAACGTTCTGACATCTCAGGTCATTACCGTATTTATCACTTTAAAGAAATCTGCTAATAGATGTCAGACAGAAATATTTTGTACACAATTCTATTTATTTCTATCAGTTTTAGAGTTTAAATGAATTTACTTCTTCCACCACCTAATTTTTTGTTCTAGTAAAGGCATTAGGAGATTTATCAAAATGGCTTCTTAGTACCAACTTTCCTGTAATAACTGTTAATGTTTAAATACGTTGAGTAATTTTGTGTCTGATTGCTATGATAAAAGAGTTTGTATTTTTTTGGGTATGTTTTTAGGATTTTAAGATTCACGTTATAGACCATATATTCAGATTATAGCGTCCACTATAATATTTAAGTTTCAATACATTTGGCTAATCTAACACTTAAAATACTGTATTAAATCAGGTTTGTATTTTCCCTAGGTTTAATTTAGGAGTTGGTAAAGTTTATTTCCAATTGTCAGGCAATACCTATACTTTCTTGAGTAAATACTGTGTTTGATATCTTATCTCGTCTTCGACTACAATTACTAACTTGAAAGCATAGTAATAACAATTTTTCCATTGATTTTCTATTCTCTATTAATACGATTGTGATTTTTATGTACAACACATGACAGTTTAAACCAATCTCTTTTAGTTTTCTATCAATAAATTAGTCACAGTAATTACTTGAACTATATTTAGGTGCGAAAGGTTTTCAACTAACAAGTTTGGGGTTTCAATAAGGTTAGATGTAAATGTTCCGTCGAGAAATCTAGTACTTTTCGTTCTATTTTTGTTTTTTTTTTTCACGAATCCTCAACCACGGTTTTTAAGTTTATAAATAAAACAAAAGTTTTCTCAATACTTCATTTTATTCTCTTTTACGTCACTTTCAACTGCTTTCAAGGTGGCTGATATCATTGATATATTATTCAGAAATCCGATTTGAACATGTTAATTTATACATTATCGAATTTGGTTTTACGAACTTCTATTTTGGTATTCTAATACTGTCTCATAAATTATCATTAATGAATTGAGATATAATTAAAGTTTTTTTTTTAATTTGAAACAGTTAAATTCAGCAGGCAGCACCGTACAGTTATTATAATGTGTTACTTGTTGGGGCCGCCGTCCGTCAAATGTCTATATGGCGACACCTCTTGGCCTCGTACGTCACCGGCCCGCGGTTAGGCGGGGTGAGGTGGAATGAGGTGAGAGAGAGGTGAGGCGAGGCGAGGCGACGTTGCCCGGCGTTGGGCGGGCGTAGAACTCTCAAAGGTGGTGGAGAGAGCGCCGGTAGCCCGCCTCGGTGACGACAGTCGGAAACCGGTCTTGATGTCCAGAAGGGGCTCTCTATGATGTGCAATGATTCACGAGCCAGTCGACTAAGGTGGTAGCTTTTGTAGAAGCGGAGGTCGGGGTGGTCGTAAGATAACATAGGGGTTCTCATATAATGACCGCGTCCCCGAGCCAACAGAGCACTACTATTAATATCAATAATTACTATACGGCGTGCTCGTACCACTCGATATTGCTATGAACTGTTCAATAAGACTACTCAATGTTGTTGCAGTGGACTGTGCGATGAGACTACTTCGATGTTATCTCAATGAATTCTGCGACCAGACTACTTGTTTTCGCGTTGAACTCTGCGATCAGACTACACTCCGGTACTTTTTTTTTCTCGAACTGACTATGCTATTGTCCTTAATTCTTTGGCCTTTACAGCTTCACCGGACTGCAACACACTCCGGTACCGCGCCGACCGTGCTTATAAGCAAAATCTGCGGCGGGTACCGTTACGCGAAGCGACTCTACTATACTCGTGTTAGCTCGGTTATCGCATTTCTATTTATTGTTCTATATTTTTAGACATACATTTGAAACAAGTCTATACTATATATATACACATAATGATATACTAAATATACATTTTTTAACATCTATCTGCATGCATTCTATAAGCTAAAATGATTATCTATTTGCATGCAATCTATACGCTAAAATGTACATTTTATGTCTATCTTACATACGAATAAAGTTATTAAATATTAAGCGCTATTTTGCACTAAACTCTATAATCTTAAAGCTTAACTTATATTCCTATGTATCTATTTCCAGTGTGTTATCTACATCTATCTGTATAGGGTGACATACTATCTATAAATACAACGTACATTCGATATTCAATAATAAATAATTACTTGATATTCTATACTATATTGCGCCTGTGATTTTCCTAATTTGTCACGACACATATCACTGTTTCGTAAGTGATATGCTATTCCCCTGTTATAATTTTAATTCTATTCAATATACATTTAATATTAACAATTACAAATTACAAGTTAGAAATACTATTTTTTAAATTCTCGTGAGAATTACTGCACCGTCATAAAAGTATCGTCGGCGGGCGCTTTACCTTCGCCGATTTCTAATCCATTGTTTGTGCAGTTTACTATTCAAAAATATATTATCTCATTTAAAGGTTAGTTTCTTTGTCTACACAAATTAATATTTTATCTTTACAAGTTAATACTTTTACTGGATGCCATAAAATCATAACAAATACGATTACTATTCAAAAGACAGCTGGGCTCTATTACTTTATGCAAAGGCATTCGCTTTGTCTGTCTTAATACCACAAAGGGAAGCCGGTGTATTGCTGGAATTTAACTAATACTTTTAATTATTATCTCTACAATTTGAAAAAAAGCCTTGATCCTCACGTGTCGGTTATAAGGCACCATTGTAAATTTTTATGTACCTCAATAACCATATCGATGTTCCATGTTTGCTGTTTTGTACGATCGTATAATTCTCGATACGTAATCAGTAAGTCAGCCTATACTAACACACATAATTATGTACAATCAATAATTCTATGCACGCATAAGTCACTATTTCTCTATTAATCTACATGAACCTATCTATAATTTACATAATTCGATAACTCAATACACACGATTCTATATTCAATGCCCATAAATCTATATATATGTTCTCCATAAAATATCACTAAATCTACGTATAAAGTCATGTGTGCGCTACTTATCGTGTGCGTCGCCAACATTACTGATTCTAAAACAATAAACGCAGCCGGTGCAGAGTGATTTCTTACGCTATAAAACTGTATGACTTCGGTTCACAACCCCTAAATGCTAGAACCATTATATTACTTTCTTTAAAAACAATACCACAGGGCAAGAAGCGAGTCTGAATCAACTAAAGTTTTGTAACCCGTTTGTGGAAAATAAAGTTTGAAGCTTTCACTTCGATGTCACAGTCATGTTCGACTCTGTCCGAATCGTTAAATCTGAGTCATAACAATTTTAATCGTCAGATTCATATATAAAAAGGGAAAATAATGAGTGACTTATGACCGAGTATATAAACGGCAACATTGCTCGAAGACATTCTAGACGGCTCCGTCGTCACTGCGTTCGAGGTCGTCCACGAGCCCGTGCTCTGACCTACGCGACGATGCGCAAGTACAGCGCTTCCTCGTCCGCTCCGCCTCCTGCGTCGAGCCGACGACTTGCAAAAGGCTCTTTTCAGAGCCAAACAGACCGTCACCCGACGACCGCAGCTTCGCCCACCGGACCTGCCTCCGCTCCACCTGCATCAACCCAAGCTACGCCTTCCAGACACCGCATCACCGTCTCTGCACCTCGCCCGTCGACGTCGACGTCGACGGAACCCTAAAGCGCTGGCACCGAGCGACAGTGCTGCTGCCGCGTCCTCGGTTCCTACCTCGTCCCCCGCCCCACCCGACGCGCGAGGACCGCGTTTTTCGCCAATGGTGATCGAGCACCTCCCAAACTGGGTTGAGCTGCTCCCACAGCTGGAGGAGAAGTTGGGACGTGGTCCCAATGTCCGCGTCTTCGGGGAGGGGGTCCGCTTCATACCAAGAGATTCAGAAGAACACCTCATCACAATTGAATTCCTAGAGAAGCAAGAGGGACTTGAGTGGTTCGCTTACTTGCCCCCCGCGCAACAAGGCCTCAAGGTCGCTGTACGCGGCCTCCCTAGCAGCACAGACCCGCAGATGATTCTCGAGGCCCTCAAGAAGAAGTTCTTCGCACCCGAATACGCCCGTCAAATTAACGGACGACGAGGAAGAAATGGGTGCATCTTCTTCGTCATCCTGAAGAGAACGGCCGGACTAACGCCCGCGATATACGAAGTCTCAAGCATATCAAGCCTGCCAGTCTCAATTGAAGCCTGCAGGGGAGAGCGTCGTCTTGTGCAGTGCTTCCGCTGTCAGCAATTCCGACACTCCTCCCAACAATGCCATCGCAAGATAGCCTGTGTGCGGTGCGGAGGACCACACTCTGCCCGCCAATGCGAACGCCCTAAGGACGAGCCAGCGACCTGCGCCAACTGTGGGGGCGCGCATCCGGACAACAAGAAGATTCGCTGCCCCGTATTCAAGCGGGAGCTGAGAAACCGTCGAGCCAGCACCGTATCGCGGACAAGAGGACCCGGATGGGCCAGGCACGCGGCCGAGACAACTATAGAAAATACGGGGGCGTCTTTGAGGGCCCCCGCAGACAACCCTCCCCCGAAAGGCGAGAAAGCCAGGAGAAGGACCAGGAGAAGAAGACGCTAACAAAAACAAGAAGCCACGAACGAAATCCAGCTGGAACAACCCGAGCGGCCAAACCCGCCGGAGCAAGAACGCCCACGCACACCTTATGATAGCCTACAGGACGAACTGCGGGAGCTCGCGGCTCGCCGAAACGACGCCACTAGAGAATACAACCAACGATTGGACGAGATGGCCAACGCAAAGGACGCCTGGAACGAGTACTATCGCAAAATCAAAGCGATAGATCAACGGAAGTACGAACTGGGACAGTAGAAAGTCACGCACACCATAATACGCCTACACACGCACTGACGTCCGAACCACCCCAATGTGGTCGAGGAATGGCAGGAAATACCACCACAGGGCTCTAACGACGGCTTCCCCCCGAACTGAAGACCCTCCCGTCGTAACGGGAGGCGAGCAAAGCCTCAGCAAGAGGTGCCATCCTAAAGCTGACCCCCCGCACGCCCCCCAAGGGCGAGCGAGAAGAAACCCGCACGAAAACATTCGGGATTCGCTCCGTTGTCTTCCGCGTACGAGGTCGTCCTAGAGTGCCGCTTACTCCGATCTGCGCGACAATGCGTTCTTCACGCGCTACCTCATCGGCTTCGTCATCACAGGCGAGCCGACGATCAAAAGGCCCTTTTCAGGGCCAACCAGAAAACCCGACGACTCCTAGTCTGCCTACGGACCCTGCTGCCTCAAGACCACTGACTCCCGCTACGCTCACCGGACACAGCACCATCGTTCCTGAACCCCGCCCGTCGACTTCGGGCGCGCAACAGCTGCCGCCCAGCGGGGCGTCCTCTACGGCAAAGGCATACGAGAGTGATATTCTCATTCTCGCCCAGCTAATTTTAGCTGGGGCCCTGTCGGACGGGATGCTCCGCTGGTTGGCGCTATACTTGCGCATCCTCGAGGCCGCAACAGGAGGACAAACGCCTTCCGCGATCGACGCAGCCGCGCTCGCAAGCGTCGCTCGCAGTAAATCGCGCTCCTCGCGACTCCCGACGCGCCGTCCAGTCCGCTCGGTCAAGCGCTGCGCCGGAAGCGCAGCGATCCCGACGCAGGGCCCGCCGCTAGTCGCGCGACATCACCCGCGCCATCGCAAGACATTCTGTCTCAAGCAAAGAAACCGAAGATTAAACCATCAACTGAAACCCCAGCGAAGCAGGTGTGCTGCGCACCCACATCCGCCCCCGCTCCGCCGCGAAGGGCTGCCCGCAAGCAACCCTCTTATGCGTCGATCGCAGCGCCTGTAGAGCGCGATCCGCAAACCACCCTGGTTACGCGCCACCACGCGACAGTGCTGCCGCCGCGGTCGAAACTAAGACGCCCGCGTCGCCCGAGGAAAAGGGACCGCGATATCCGCCAATAATCGTCGAAGATCTGCCGAACTGGACCCAGCCCTTCGCGAAACTGGCGGAGCGACTTGGAAGACCCGTGAATGCCCGTGCGTACGGGGATGGGATTCATTTCATCCCCGCGGACGCGGAAGAATTCCGCATTATTTAGGAACATCTTGACAAGCAAGAGGGGGTTGGAGTGGTTCACATACACCCCCCCAACGCAAAGAAATCTAAAGGTCGCGATCCGCGGCCTACCAATGGAGACGGACCCTGCCGTCATAACAGAAGCTCTGCGTGAACCCCCTGTTCACAGCGGAGTACGTGCGGCAGATCAACGGACGCGGCGGTAGGAGGGGGTGTATCTACCACGTGTTCCTAAAAAGAACGCCTGGCCTTATACCGGCCATATACAACATCACGGACCTCCTTATGATGACTGGAATGTCCATCGAGGCGTGGCGAGGCAAGCGCCGGCCGGCTCAATGCCACCGGTGCCAACAATTCCGTCACGCCTCCCAGAACTGCCACAGACAGATCGCCTGCGTGCGATGCAGAGGACCCCACCCCGCCGCGCGCTGTTAACGCCCGAGGGAAGAGCCCGCCACCTGCGCGAACTGCGGGGGCGCCTATCCCGCGAATAACCTAACTCTCTGCCCCGTATTCAAACGGGAGATTCGCAACCGCCGCGCCGGAACCGTCGCCCAGACTGGTGACTCCGGGCGCAAGACGCATCCGAGCGTAGCTCCTCAATAACCCCGGATGGTTGAAGAATCGGCTGCGGAAAGCCTTATAGCCCCCCGAACGACCCGATCTCAAGAAGAAGTACTACGCCGCCCCCGCAACCAGCGGATGAGCAGTCGCCAGAAGCCAGTCGGAAGAAGGCACTGAAAACCATCATAAGAAAAGCTGCCGCAATAAAGAGAGAGCAACCCGGTACCGAAGCCGAGAAGGCATGCATGGCGTACTTAGACAAAGTTTTTGCCTAGGCACGCTATGCAATAGCAGCCCGGCCACGCAGGCCCAAAAAAACAGTCACCAACGAAACAAGCACAAGGTGCGACTCAGGCGAGTCGCACCCCCGAAACCCACTTAAGGTGCCAGAAAGTCGTCAAAAGGACACACCCTCTGTTGAGGATGGCGACATGATATCCCCGTTAGAGGGGCGACCCTGGGACGGACACCCCGCACCCCCCTACCGGGGGGTGCGAGAAGATTGCGAGCGGAGCGGAAGACATTCTAGACGGCTCCGTCGTCACGCGTGCGAGGTCGTGTTTTGAGATTCCGCTCCGCTTCGGCCTATGCGACGATGCGTCCCCGTGCTTCCTCGTCGGCTCAGCCGAGACGACGACGACCTGCAAAAGGTCCTTCTAAGGACCTTCCCGATCGCCAACTAACAACTCACAGCCAGCCCATGGACTCCGCCGCTTCCTCAACGCTGACCACCGCCACGCCCACCGGACCCAGCACCAGCGAGACTGCGATTCGTCGACCGTCTCCGGACCCACGGCAGCCATCGCCGTCCTGCGAGGCGTCTCCTCTGACGGTAGCATACGAGAGTGATCTCATCGCTCTCGCCCAGCTAATTTTAGCTGGGACTATGTCGGAGGAGATGCTGCGCTGGATGGCACTGTTCCTGCGCATCCAGGAGGCAGCAGCAGAGGGCCGCAAGCCCTCCGCGGAAGACGCGGCAGCGCTCGCGTGCGCAGGCCGCGGCTTACTCGCGATACCCGCGATCCCGGACGCGCCGTCAAGCCCGTTCGGTCGAGCGCTGCGCCAAAAGCGCAGCGAACCCGAAGCAGGGCCCGCGATCACTCGCGCGACATCACCTACGTGCACCCACCGCGAGCAACACACGTACGCGACGATCGCAGCACCATCTGCGCGCGACTCGCCTTCAAAACCGGACTCGCGCCTACGGAACCCTAAAGTGCAGCGACCGGTCGACAGTGCTGCCACCGCGCCCGCGTTTTATACCGCGTCCCCCGCCTCGCCTGACGCAAAAGGCACGCGATACCCGCTGATCGTGGTCGAGCGCCTCCCCGACTGGGCAGTGCAGGTCCCACGGCTGGAGCAGAAGTTGGGACGCGCTTCCAACGTCCGCGTCTACGGGGAGGGGGTCAGATTCATACCCCAAAACCCAGAAGAGTACCGCGTAACAATCGACTTCCTGGAGAGACAAGAAGGACTGGAGTGGTTCACCTACTCCCCCCCCCGCACTACAAGGCCTCAAAATCGCCATTCGCAGCCTTCCAAGCGGCACAGACGTCCAGACTATACTCGAGGCCCTCCGTCAGAAGGGCTTTGATCCAGAGTACGTCCGCCAGTTTAACGGACGACGAGGCAGAAACGGGCGTATTTTCTTCGTCGTCCTGAAACGAACGCCCGGCCTTTTTCCTGCAATTTACGAAGTTCCGAGAATAGCAAGCCTGCCTATAACTATAGAAGCCTGGAGGGGGGAGCGCCGGCTCGCGCAGTGTTTCCACTGCCAGCAATTCCGGCACTCCACCCAACACTGTCACAGGAAGATTGCCTGCGTGCGGTGCGGGGGGCCTCACCCCGCCCGCCAATGTGACCGCCCCAAGGATGAGCCGGCGACCTGCGCTAACTGCGGGGGCGCCCACACGGCCAATAATCAGATGCGCTGCCCCGTGTTTCAACGGGAGCTGAGAAACCGCCGGGCAGGCACCGCGCCCCGGACAAGAGAACCCGGGCGCAGAATAGAAGCCAGACGGGCGGCAGAGATAACCGTCGAGTATGTGGGGGCGTCACTAATGGCCCCCGCAAAACACCGTCCCCGTCCCCCTCCCCCCGAGAGGCGAGATAACTAGGAAACCGAGGTCAAGAAGACGCCAACATAAAAAGCAGCAGCCAGAAGCCACACTAGCCACCATACCGGAGCAGGCAGACACGCCGGACCAAGGAAAACCGCACTCGCTGTCCGAGGAGTCGCAAGACAAGATGCACGAACTCCGGACTCGCCAGATCGAGTTGCTCATGGAGGCCACACGACAGACGGATGATGCTACAGATGAAGAATCCCAGAGAGCAAGAGACCTGGAGTACTGCTACATGCTCAGAGAAATCGACCAGCAGATAGAAGAACTACGATAACCACACACACTCTGCACCAAGTTGCAGAACTGGGATACGACAGACGACCATGGAGGCAAGCTAATCAGCTTAGCCTCGGGATCAGAAGACCCTCCCGTAGTCACGGGAGGCGAGAAAAGCCTCAGCAAGAGGGGCTACCCTGACGCTGACGCCCCCGCACGCCCCCAAAAGGGTGCGCGTGAGGATGTTCCGATGGAAGACATTCTAATGTCACAGTGACATAAACATGTTTACAGGGTAATCGGAATGGAACACGTACGATGGCGTGTAACATTAATACTGTTAACAAGCGACGTGACGCGTGCTCTGTACTTGGGAAGAAGTATAAACCAATTGTATGACGCTGTCTCGTGTGAACGTGAAAGTATCAAGTGAATATGCGGAAATTCTTTATTACTGAAGCAACAACAAACAGGAATACGTCTGAAGACACGCCTCCTATATGACACGATTCAATGTTTTATTCAACGGCTTCAATAATGTATAACCATGTATTTTGTCTATAAATATATCGAATAAGCAGAGCTAAGTACATCTAAATATGTACATCTTCTTTCGCGGTTTGTGAATACATTTTCTGTAGTTTTTTGTGTTTATTAGCTATAGAATGAGCTTTAGTGTTATTTATATAATTAGACATGCTTGTTTTTTTCCTTAATATTGAAACTTGAAAAATTAATGAATTATGGTGGAATGCGACTACGTGGCAACTACTAGTATTCATAATGCTGCTTAAATTAGGCTCTACATGAGGCATGATATACCTGTAAAATTATTGGAGTGAAATTTCTTCATGCGCATTGAGCGCTATATTTTTGGCAGGAAATAAACTTATGATTTTGCGTCATGACATACTAGTAAACGTGACCGATCGCATTGTATGATTTTGCGTCATGATATACTAGTAAACGTGACCGATCGTATTATTACGGAAAGCTAGCAACGTGAAATATAGCTGCTTGTGTACATATCTAATATTGGCATTTCATATTGCAATTGTGCAACCAACGTTGACTAATTGAAATGGGTATTTCAGCAACCCCATAAGTTATATTTCCGTTTTTGTTTTCCTAAGATAGTTTCATATATCAAACAAAAATCACAGAAGTCACTTTGAAATCAAAGGAACAGCATCGAATCAAATATCGCATGCATTAGAGAAACTCCATAAGTTTTTCACTGGATTTATTCAAAATTAGACAATATTTATTTTTTAACTATAATGAAGGTAAAGATGAGGTAGTGTCTGTTAGTAAATATATTGCTGGCTTTGTATCGCATTCTTTTATGCTGAGGAATGCATCTGGGGTTGTCTTATCTAAAACTTGAGACTTATCTTCCTCAAGAACGGAATGTCAAAATATTTTATAATTAAACTAGCTGACTCGTGCAACTTCGTCGTCACGAAATCGGTTATTATCTGTTTCAATTGTATTTTTAAACGCGAAAGATCTTAGTAAACCTTAATCCCGATTGCAGGGATATCTACTGTTTTCAGTTGCACATCCGAACTATACAGGGACTCACGCTAACATATACCCAGTGGGTAAGTGAGAAATCTTTTAAAATAAGCCTAAAGTCCTTTCACAGCACGACCTACGTGGTCCAATTAAAATAAAAACTAACCTATATGTATTGCCGATAAATGTCTTCCCAGTATTGGCGATAAATGTTTTTTTGCCGATTTCAGTTATATTGCTTGAGATTAATTATTGAAACTACATATTTACCAAAGAAACATTATCTATAATATTAAGGGATAATATATATTTCTTACATTGAAAAAAAAAATTAAATTCGGATCGGTGTTACCAGGGATTCCCTGAATAGAAAACGATAAACGTATGAAATATAGCTTAAATGTTTAGCTAACCTGTCTGTTATATATAGCACAAAGAAAATTTAGCAAAATCCGTCATGTATTTCATTGAATACAAATTGTTGTCTTTCGTCCGTTTAGGGTAGAAAACCCCTTGCGTTTTATGAGACAAAAAGTATTTTAGATGTAATTTTGTAATATTAGTTATCACTGTGTCAAGTTTCGTCAAAATTGGTTCAGTACTTTCAGGAGTGATACGTGTTCACAAGTTCACATCAGATAGACAGGCAGACAGATAGACAGACAAAAATTGTAAAAATCTTACTTCTATGCTTCTATTTAAAATTTTCAAGAAATATGTAGTGTACAGATTTGCCCTTGTTACAGTTTTATTATAGTATAGAAGGTATGTAAATGGTCAGTTACAGATCGAGAAAACAATGAGGATTAAATTTATTCTTGAATGTTGGTTTCAAAATACTAATTATTCATAAAGAAATTAAATAAAAAACAAAAAAAAAACTTTTATTTCCATGTAATTCAGAAACCATATAAGTGAAATGAATTTTAAGTGATTTTTAACCGCTAAAAACTAAAAATAATAACTTATAAATTAAAAACATTGCATTACTACTTAAACTTTCCTAATGTTAATAACATTAGATTGGTTCAGAACAATTTTATGTAGCAAAACAGTTTTTTTGCTTCTCCTGGAAAATTAGCTTTCCTTGATTTATAGGGTTTCTGATATATCCGATTGAATTAATAAACTATATAAAAATGTATAATATAATTACTGTTCGGAGTGCCAACAGATCTGAAAACCAGAGTAATAATTACAATTTAGAAATAATAAGATTTAAATAACTCATACTATAACCGAATTGGAAGTACAAAAGAGAACAGTTATTACATTGTTTTGAGTTTTCACTTCTATTGTCGACAGAAGTATATGTCTTATGACTACCTCGACATATTATTTTAGTAGAGCACAGCGGACGATCATTTCTTACAATTACAGTTGTAATAACCTGTTCACCGATGAAATAATATTTTAATATGTTATTTAGAAGCAGCAGAAAGTGTTATTACAAACGGAAGTAATATCGTGTAGTTAATGCGACGGGTGTCCGGAGCCGTGCGGTGAAATGGTACATTCGCGAACTCGCTTTGCGAATAACTAGTTCGTAATTGTACCGGTTGCGGTCGCGAATTTCTTATGAAACACGTTCGTAATTTATTTTATTAATTACCTTCAATCATCCAATCGTATCAATCTAACAAATTTCGAATTAAAATCTAGCTTCTAGTCTACTTAAACGTGGATATATTTTATAATTTCTAAAGCTATTATGTGTATTTTTCCTGTTTATTAATCACAATAAATTCTCGGCAATTATTATACTCTATTAATTTGTAAATGGAATAATAAATTAATTGCAAAAAATAAATTGCAGATATTGTGCCCTCGTGTTAGTACGCCGTTGGTGGTATTTATTACGCTAAGGATATCTAATCAAATCATTAGCCATTTATATTTTAAAATGATGTTAGATTAAACAATAGCATGGCATTATCTACATACTATTCGGGTGAAATTTCACTCGATTAGGTTCATTGAGTTTGCAAACTTCGATAATACGTTATTACTTGACATGTGTTATGTGTAAAAAAATGAGTGCGAGTAATATTTATGATTTCGTCATTAAATAGTTTATAAACAAATCAATCAAAAGGTTTTGAAAAAAAAAATTAATAAAAATATTAAATTGAAGAATAATACAAAATCATTGAATATAATTAATTATGTGCATATGGGCGCGCGACCGTGCTGCCATCTGGTTTCAATGTAAGTAAGTAACGAATTAAATCAAACCTCTATATCTGTAGTGCTATATCAGCTAATTCGGAACTTAAATAACACAGAAAATATTATTATTAGCAAGTCTTTGTTATAAAGTAAATAAAATATAAAAAAGTTCGAACATATTACTATGATGAGTAACGAATTACATTACTTATGATTTAATAGAAGTTCTGGTTATGTTTAATTATTATCTAACCGGATGGTACAGAAACGTGACGCCATATTGCCGTAACAACCTTTTTTTTCGAAATGACTACGCTATTGACCCAGCAAGGATTTTACAGCTTCACCGGACTACTAAGGCGAGCGCTTAAGGCACTCAGCCGATTTTATTTTCGCAACCAGCTCAAGGGTGCACGGCACACCTCGGCTTGGCTGTCGCCTGTTGCATGCAAAATCGCGACCTATTTTAGCTAACCTAGCTTACTATTCATATATGTATGAGTTGTTGAAACGTATATGTGTACCAAGCATACACGCCTCAACAACTCCTCCATATATTTATTATTGGAAAATTGAGAGTTTTTCAGTTCGATAAGGGAAAAAAAAAGTAAACTCTTCCACTTTCATGTGTAAGCGTGTAAGCGTGTGGGCGTGCACGTGTGTGGCGGTGATCGTGTAGTGTTGTAGCAGTGATATATATTTGTTTGTCACCATATCGTGCAAGCAACGCACTCAAGGGCTCCCTACCGAGGGATCGAACCTAGGCTTGAGCCGCTGTCGTGGGAGGCCTAATCGGGTAAACCGTAACAGACTTCCGTTGCTTTGTCGTCCAGTTGCCTCCTATTCGAGCCTAAATAAGTTTTTCATCTCATCGTTAAAATGTGAATTGCCATTTTTTACTTGAGCAATTCTCTGAACATAGAATTCTAAAAGTAAAAATATATCTAATGTCCTCTTAACATAAATAATGTATTTCTATGAACCTTCAACTTGAATGAACTTATAAATGAAACCTGCAAACTTCAGAAATGTTATTATAGTACAACTGTATGTGGGAAATATATAAAACTGTAGATTTACCGGAGCTAGAAAGAACCAATACTGCCCAAGCTACTGTGGTGTTTATGAGAGTACCTTCCTTCGGGAAGAGGTATTTTGATCAGCATTAGCTCTCGTATACAATGATTTGTAAGAAAGAACTGGTGCTTAGCAATACATTCGCGTCTATTTATATAGGTGCTTTGTTTACGTATATAATTAAATTGAAAGATATTGAAAAATATTGGAATATCATAATAGTTGATTGGAAAGAAGCTAATGCTTTCAACTAAAATGATTCGATAATACATGGATCATATATCAACGAGATTAAATAGTAAGTGTAAAATTACCTACACATGTCAGTAGAGAGAGGGCGCGCGGGTTGCAGCGCGATCTAAATAATTGGCACTCGACTGTAAAACATTTGACGCGTTACATTGAACGTTTTATTACGCGATATAGTAAACGTTTATTAACCCTTGAACATAATGTAAAGCGAACGAGCAATAAACATCGCTGAATACGTACGAGTCGGGTGCCAATATTTTATGTTCGCGAGTTGTCGGACCCGGCCGGCTGACTCGCACCGGATTATTGTAACGTGATGCGTGCCTTCATAAATCAGCGCGGCGAGGGTCAGCGAGGGTCGGAGAGTGGTCCCCGAGCGCGGTTACTGCCACTAAACATTTTTATGTTTCACTCCTTACTACTACTTATACCGCATTGTATAAACTGACCATTTTCACAAGAAGCTCCTAGTATTTGTCAAGCTCCTTCATTCTCTAATCGGATTGTGTTATTGTTACTTTGCTGTGATTCATGCAGTTACTCCATTGGGTTTGAAATATGAGCTCATATGTATCTTGTGAAGTGTTATGTCTTTCGAGTGATTACTTGCGTTGTGTTGGTGATGTCCTATGATTACTTTTCTACCTTGTAGCTGTTGTTACACCACGATTTGAGTACCTAAAAAACCGTGCTGAATGAATCATTTTAAAATCATATGATAATTTTAAAATCGTACTATACTTGGTTCCCAGGCAATCCCAATTACAAGGAATGTACACTTATTCGAAAAATTGCATGCTTTGTTGTTCATACAAAATATTTGTTTAAACTTAAGTAGTACCTACAGGACGACATGTAGCGTAAACCACGAACATAAAATGTCATAATGATTGGTCTCAACATACCAAAAAGCTTTTTTTTTATTAGCGTGGGAAAATCCATTATGGTATTCACCCGGGTGAGAGACTGGATTATATCCAACTCGCACTGACTAAAACCCCCACAGTCTACCGACAGGCCGTATTTGTTGGGGCGGCAAAGGATCATACCTACTAGCTACTCAACTTTGGATTGCCACCCCAATGGCCCAACCGGCGGAAGGTGACCACCGGGCTCCTGCCAAACAGGGAGATATACTGAGCACACTTTAGCTGACTCCCTTCAATAGCCAAACCTGTGCAATGCAGAGACGGAGGCCCCCGGCCCATCCCCTTAGGTCCGGTTATGGTGGTAAAGAGGGCCGCTCTGAGGATCCTCTTCGCAGTCCCTCTCCGCCGCATCCTTCTTCAAAATGACTTCCTTACAGAAGGAGGCCATTGCTTGCCATGCCTGTTCACTGCCGAGCAGAGCCGAAACCACACTCGGCAGCGATAACAGACACCACACTCAGACAGAGAGTGCTGTCCTTGTCAACGCCGGTGTGACATCCATGTCCTGTGAGAACCTGCATCAGCCAAAACAACAGAGAGCCCACTCCCTGTTTATCTATTCTGGTAGGACCAACATAGCAAGAAGCTGGGTTATGCTATATGAACAACAATAATATCACCAATAGCCAGTTGGTAGTATAATGATGTCAAAATGCTATCTATAAATATCTAATGTATAACAAAACTTTAAGAGTAACAAACCTAAATTGTAATCAAATTTGAGTCAGCGCCTGGTCTAGGTCTCATCGTAAATGAATACTCCTTGACGTTATGTGCTTATTGTACCACGAGACACTAACGCTAGGAGTTCCGATTCTGATGCGGCCGGGAACGGTTGTGTCCGCGCTCGGAGCGATATTTCGTGATTATTGTGATACAGTGTATACAGAGTGAAGTGTTCGACTTTCACCTTGAAGTGCCGATCCGTCTAACGAGGCGCACACGTGCTCCGCAGCTGGGTAACACCTGCGTTCTTTTACTTGAAATTGAGTGAGACCCTTCCTTTGTATTTATTTATTGCTCTGTTTATTATATTATATTGATACATTTATTTGTTTACTCATTAGTTTATCTATTTATTTACGAAGTCCTTTATCCTTTTAGTCGTCATTTCTTTATAACTTTATTTATTTCAATTATTTATTTGTTTAGTTATCCATTTATTTATTTGTTCTATATATATGCAAATTATTTACCTTGCCTGTCTCGCTCACGTATTTCTTGTATTGCTTTCTTCCTCTAGTTCATTTTAAACAGCTCTCTTGATCCGCACCCGGGATAGACTCGTAATTGACAGGTTCGGCGTGCCCCCCTGCCCTTAAGGCAGGGAGGTTGGTTCGCGGCCTCCCCCACCTTCCCGCAATCCACCGCGATGGATTCGATCAAGCTTCTGGATAGGTTCCGTAACAGCCTCCTCGCGCGCGGTCTTGATGAGGAGGTAGTCAACTCTACGTTTGCTAACATTACGTCGCAGTCCACCGAGGACATGCAATATGTGCCGCAGATACCGACATCAAATTCGTACAAGACATTGTCGTCACAATTCACCCTAGATACGAGAGATAGGGGATCTATCGTAGTACCTTTACCGAGCTCCAGCTCGGAGTCCGGCTCCGACATGGAGCTTGATGTGGCGGCATCCGCCGAGCCGCCCGCGACCGGCGATGTGTCCACGATCCCCGCGCCTTCAGCGCAAAACATAGACAGTGACTGTTTTAAAACCGTCACGTATATTAAACGCCGCAATTCGCGTTCGTCGGACTCTGACTCGGGTTCCGCACGCCCCGAAAAGCTAGTCAACATAGATGGTGCACGGGTGCCAGCGCCGGCCATACCAGCAGTCTCGAAACCACGCGTAGGCGGACCTAGCTCCGTCTCTGTCGCTCCTTCCCAATCTACGGTTTCCGCAGTCAAGAAACCGCGGCCCCCACCGCCAGTCACTATCCAAAATAAGTCCCAGTGGACTTCGATCTCGAATAGATTGAAATCCCTTAAAATCAATTATACGTCCGCCCTTAGCACTCCGACGGGCATCCAAGTAAAATGCCCCACCTCTACCGATCATCGTGCGCTAACAAAATTCCTAAGGGAATCGAAGTTAGCTTACTTCACATTCGCACTCGAGGAGGAACGCCTCCTCCGTGTAGTATTTCGTCGCGTCCCGGCCGAAATCTCGGTTGATGACGTCACCTTCTCCCTTAAGGAGAAGAACTTGCCTGTGCGTGAGGTACATCGCATGTACCACCCACGCACCCGCGCCCCGTACAACATGGTCTTAGTCCTCCTCGACCGCACTCATGAGGGTAAGGCCATTTTTAACCTCACCTCTGTGTGTGATCTTAACGGTATCACTGTCGAGCCCCCACGCAAGACTCATACCCCGTCGCAATGCCATAACTGTCAGTGTTATGGTCATTCGGCGAGGAATTGTCACCTCCGCCCCAGGTGCGTCAAGTGCCTGGATGACCACCCCACGAAGGAGTGCACACGCACTCCTGGCACTCCCGAACCTCCCAGTTGCGTGCTGTGCGGTAACGCGGGTCACCCCACGAACTATCGCGGCAGTCCCCGCGCGCCACGCACACAACGTCCCCGACAGGCGAAACAGGTGCCTAGGACGCCTTCGACCGCCACCCGCCCTCCGCCTCCGCCACTCATGTCCGTAGAGGCGTTCCCCGGCCTCCCGGGTGCCTCCCGCACATCGGCAGCGCCCGCGCCACCCTCTGTGTCGCGCGCGCCGCAACCCGTGCGGGCCCCTCTAGCCCAAGGGCTCCCAAACCTCAGCCCCAGGCTCCGAAACCTCAGGCTCAGCCTCCGCTGGCGAAGCCTATTCAATACGACCGCCTCAGCACCTTTTCTTTCGACGGCGTTGACTGGATTAGCCAGTTAATGGTCGTTCACGATGTAGTAGACGTCTTACCTTTCGCAGAGCTTCTCGTGACGAAGAGAAGTCAGGATATGCTCAGAGCGTTTGCGCGTTTCCCGGCTCTTGCTAGGACAATGAACGAGCTCGCCCGTGCTCACTATAACAAATCGGTTTAACAATGTTCGCGGCAATGAATAGGATTAAACCACGCAGTCTATCTCTTTCGTTTTTTAACGCTAGAAACCTCCGGACACAGCGCGATCTAGTAGCTGACTTTTTACGCGATAGACAGATAGACGTTCTCCTCGTACAGGAAACGCTTTTAAAACCAAAAATGCGTAATCCTAGAATTATTGCATAGTAAGAAACGACCGTGCCACCCGCGGGGGCGGCACCTTAATCTATTTTAGGCGTTCGTCATATTGCATGCCGTTAGATTCGCCCGCGCTATCCAATATGGAAGTGTCAGTGTGTAAAATAGGTATGACCGGTCACGCGAATATTATTTTAGTTTCCGCGTATTTGTCACCGAATAAAAAATTGCTAAGATCCGATTTGCAAGCGCTACTTAATTTAGGAGATTCAGTTATTATAGCGGCGGACCTCAATAGCGGGAACGTTATCTGGAATAGTCCGTGTACCTCTCGTAACGGGAGAATACTCGACGAACTAGGTAGGGTTCTCGCTTTTGACGTCATAGCCCCTCTGGAACCCACGCACTATCAAGATCATTGCCGACCCACAGTATTAGATATAGCTCTCTTAAAAAATATCACGCTTCCTGTACGACTCATACAAGTCGTACACGAACTTGATTCAGATCATCGCCCGGTTGTTTTACAGTTAGGTCACTATTCAGACTTCACCCCGCCATCGGTTAGGGTGGCTGATTACGTGAAACTCGTTCAATATTTTAAAGAAAATCCGTCGTCTAGTAGTTTAGACAGGATTCCGGACGTGTTGGTGTCTAAAGCCGACGCGGATTCGGCCATCGATTCCCTGGTTGATTATCTCCAGACCGCCGTCAGGGTGACCTCGAAAGAGGTACAAGCGGCGAACGATCGCCGTTTTATACTCCCTGACGACGTGAGAGCATTGATCACGGAAAAGAACGCCGCGACTCGAGCTTACGACGCTTACCCGTCTGTAGAGAATCGCGATTGTTTACGTTTGTTACGAAAAGCAGTCAAGTCTCGTATTTCTGAGATCCGGGGCGACAGGTGGGACAGACTCCTGGAGGGTCTCCAGCTGTCTCACCTGTCGTACTGGACTCTAGCGTGAACTTTCAAATCAGATATGGTCACTCCAATGCCTTCTCTCAACAGAGGCCCCGGGTTGCCTCCCGCGTTCGATAGCATAGATAAAGCGGAATGCCTTGCCGCAAGCTTAGAGAAACATTGTTCGCCAAACACTGATAACACTGACCCTTTCCATAACGGATTAATCGAATCAGCTGCGGAGCATGTACTCGCGTCTCCTCTGGCGGATACCCTAACCGCGATCACTTTCGATGAAGTCGCAGGCGCAATCAAGCGTCTCAAGCCTAGGAAGTCCCCAGGTCCCGATGGGATCAGGAACGAGGTTCTGAAACTCCTTCCTGATCGCATCATAGCTCTATTGGTCTGCGTCTTCAATGCGGCCATGTCCTGTTCATGTCATGCTCCTTCTGAACCGTCTTCAGTTCTCGATTACAGATTTAAAATTAATACCACCTGAGCAGTTCGGGTTTCGCGCCGAACACTCTTGCACAAATCAAGTACACCGCCTCACGGAGTACATTTTCTCTAAATTTAACGCCGATCCGAAACGTAAACCGAAACGCACAATTGCAGTCTTCTTTGATATCGCCAAGGCTTTCAATAAGGTCTGGCATGGAGGGTTCATCCATAAATTATGTAAATCTCGCGTACCTGATAGGTTAATTCATATTATCCGCGATTATCTCACTGATAGGAAATTCCGCTTCAGAGTGGATGGTGAACTATCGCTGCCCCACCCGATACGCTCAGGTGTGCCACAGGGCTCCATACTCGCGCCCACGCTCTTCAATCTGTTCATCAGTGGCCTACCTCGGTCTCGGGGGGTCGAGATAGGTTATTACGCTGACGATACCGTTATTTACACTTCCGGCTGGCAGTCGGACTTTCTTAGGAAGCGCATCGAAAAAGCCGTTCATACTCTCGGTGAATGGTTTCGTCGATGGCGCATAGAAGTTAATCCCGATAAGAGTGCCGCAATACTCTTCGATCCCACGATACGCGCTAATAAATTTGAGCCCATCAGGCTATACGGAATCGATATCCCTTGGGTTGAAGAGTCAAATATCTCGGTGTTCATTAGATAAACATTTAAAGTTCAGTTCACATATAGACAGAGTGCGAAACAAAGCCGCTATGGTCTTGGGTCGCCTACATCCGTTGCTTTGTCATAAGAGTAAGATGTCCATCAGACACAAGCTCACTTTGTATAAGACGTGTATCCGTCCCGTGATGACATAGTTTCCCCGTTTTTGCGTATATGTCCAAAGATAACTTTCAAAAGCTGCAGGTTCTTCAAAATCGTGTTTTACGTAAAGTGACCGGTGCTCCGTGGTACATTCGGAGAATCGGTCTCCATAGAGACATAGAGATCCCTTCTATCTGGGCATACGTAAAATCACTTACGATTAGTTATTTTGAAAAAGCCGCGAATCATCCCTATCCGTTAGTGGTATCCGCCGCAAACTATGAACCCGTACCTTACGCTGCGATAGATTGCTGCGAAAGACGTCCGCGATGCATTTTTACCGACCCTCCTGATTTAATCACGTCACCGAACGATCAGTACCAGCCTGTTCCTTGAAACAGAGCGTGCTCACGCCCACGCCCGCGTAACCACAGATCACGTCGCCGTGGTCTGGGGGTTAATTTCGCTCCCGCACACCCGATTAGGCCTCCCACGGCAGTGGCTCAAGCCTAGGTTCGATCCCTCGGTAGGGAGCCCTTGAGTGCGTTGCTTGCGCGATACGGTGACACACAAATATACATCACTGCTACAACACTACACGATCACCTCCACACACGTACACGCCAACACGCTTACACATGAGAGTGGAAGGTTTACTTTTTTCCCTTATCGAACTGAAAAACTCTCAATTTTCCGATAATAAATATATGGAGGAGTTGTTGAGGCGTGTATGCTTGGTACACATATACGTTTCAACAATTCATACATATATGAATAGTTAGCTAGGTTAGCTAAGATAGGTCGCGATTTTGCATGCAACGGGCAACAGCCGAGCCGAGGTGTGCCGTGCACCCTTGAGCTGGTTGCCAAAATAAAATCGGCTGAGTGCCTTAAGCGCTCGCCTTAGTAGTCCGGTGAAGCTGTTAAGACGCTGTTGGGTCAATAGCGTATACATTTCGAAAAAAAAAAAAACACTAACGCTACTATACTTGTTGACAAATGTAGTGTAATCTCTGTAATTGGAAATGGGGTTGTTTTAAGTTCATCACTGATGTTAATAACTTTGTGGAAATGTTTTTATGTATTCACAATGTCGTAGTCCAGACATCATCAACTCACAATTTCTTCATGTACCTGTTAACCTACTATGCACGGATGGAACTGTATAGTTTGTTCAATGTGGGAAACATAAGTGAAGACATATACTGCCCATAAATATAGATGAATATGAAGTAGAACACTCGAAGTATTAACGATGTCTCCTTAGATATTTTGCTAATGATTCCACATGAATCCACAAAGCAACGATTTATGGCTTTCTGTGGTTCTGTTATATCAACGGATTTCATTGGAGGAGTTTGGATTAGATTTGTTGCTTCACATAACCATTAAAGCTTGCAATATTCCTGTAAAACTAAAGCAATTCGATGAACACAGTTACAGCTGCATCATCACAATGTACATATAACGTAGGACCGAACTACTGCTTTAAAAAGATGCAACTGCTTAGGCGTGACAAACCGTCGCATTCCGTCCAAGATTCTGAGATTTAGTAATAAATGCCACTTTTAACGCAATCTGTATTATGTTTATTTTATATTTATTTGTGCACAGTTTGCATATACCTATATATGTATTGTGTGTTGGATAAATATTTTTTTCTTTCTTTCTTTACTTAAATTATATCATATTGGAGTAGCAAAATTTAGTCGATAGATAAATCACAGCAAATAATATATTATTAGTGATAGAAATAAAACGAACCGGTCTATCCATCACGGCCGGAATGGCCCCATAACTGTCTCATTTGGTACGTATCTAATAATAAAGTGGAAACTATTCAGATTGTACGTCGGGTGGCGTCGAGCGGCGGCGACGGCGGGTTATTGCCTCTGGATTGCTTCGTTAATGTAGTCCGTTGAATGAAACAGACATCAACGTCTATCTGTTTACACTAGTACGAGCGTGCGGATGCGATACAATCTCGCCATCGGGAGAACGAGCCAACTATTTCAATTTTATTAGTTTTGTTGAAACAGTACATAGCGCACAACCTGTAGTGATACTAGTCTAATGGAATAAGCATTATTGTGCAATTCATAGATTGATGTGAGCTCTGTATAGATTTCATAACTTGTTTAACATTATCTAGAATCTACAGGACATTTAGCGCCTCACGAAACGGAACATTCACAGTTCGGGTTGAATGTGTAATGCTGTGTTTCGCAAGATGACTGATGTGATGCTTTTGCGGTGTCTATACAGCTCGATATGCGATAAGCTGCGTCATGACATACATAAGAGGAGTGGCGGGTATCGGACGACAACGGCAAGGCCGACGCCGCGGCCGCCACTTATATTCACTACTCTATATGAACAGATAACAACAGTTTAATTGATAATTATTCTGAGAGTTGCCTCTGAAGCCACGTCATTACCATATATGGCAGATATAAATCTGTGATTCTTAGATGTATGTAGTGTAGGAGTGTCGCCGAGTGTGTAGATGTAGCGTCAAGGGGCGTATGTGGGTGAGGGTTGGAGGGTGGCAGAGGAGAGGATGTCGGGGTTGACGACCGCGTCCAATGCATGCTCTCCTGTTTCGATAACATTCCGAAGCCTGTACTTGTATTTGATGCATCTTTGCATTTTGCAGTTTAATGACAAAAGTTAAAGTAATTAAGTTCGATGAAAACTTTTGTTTATTTTACTAAAATGTCTTTAATATCTTTAATTACGGGATTGTCAATTACTACAGAAAAAACGTTATGAAAGTTTAAAATCAAGAACAAGATAAAATATCTATTTATAAATCAGCAGTAGGAAATCAGTTAAGAACGCTTCCCTCCTCTGTTTCTCAGACGACTTTCTTTATTTATTTTTCTTTAGTTGCTATTGACAAGCTTTAGTGTTATCTATAAAAAGTTTTTTTTCCTCTATGGTAGAAGTGTGACCACTAGACGAGCATTCGTGACCTTAAAGAGCCATTTGTAAATTAAAAAAAGAATATTTTTTCAACTTTAATAAAGATCTCTTGAAATCACTTGCGTTAACTAAGAAGAAGTTTCATGTTCAAGTTAATTTTAAAGTGATCGAGTATCTTTGCTAAGTTCAATATTTTTATATTTGGATCGGCCTCTATATTCTGCCGCTGAACTACATATATAAGGACTGTGATCAGTTTCACGACCTTTATTTGGGTCATTAGAATCCTGAAAATTTAATTAAGTTTTCTGAACTAGGCTTTATGTTAAAGGTTTGGATCGATAAGGGCTGTGGAAACGATATTCTAATATTGTCCTACAGTACGTCTTCTGTTTTCGGATCTTCTCAATTTGAACATAAACCTATAATTAGAATATTTCGCCCTCCTCTTGGTACTACACATGTTAATACACTCGGACATGCACCGCTTTCGCGAACTTGTGTTTGCTTTAAATAAATGTTTACTATCTTAAATTACCAACCTGATAACACGTTATGTAATTATCTTACCACGATATACAAATAAAATCATAAGAACTACCTATTAATATTTCTGTAATATATCTATACATATAATAAAAACGACGTGTGTATATATAAATGTCAAAATAACAGCTTTTTATTTGCTAAAATCGGTATCACAGCAAGAATAAATATAATTGAAATCTATATACACTCATCAAAAAAGCCTAAGCAACATGTACTAATTTAAATTTTAGGATGGTTCTTCATATTATAACGTTGTATTTTATTTTAAAAATAATATCTTTAGGGTTCTATGATGTAAAAATAACAGCTGTTGTCTTTATAAGTTCTTTTAATAACAGAAATGAATAAAGTAAATTTTCAAAAAAAAGTATTAACCGACTTCAATATTAATCAGAGGCATAAAAATAAGGCACTAAAACCGGAAAATAAATAGTTTATCAAATTAACCAAATTTAATGAAACATATGAATATGTGTGCTACCAGGAGATGCATTGGAAGTCGGTGCCTTTGTACCTAGATGTAGATGATATGATTTTCGGTTGGCACCGACTTCCAATACATCTCTAGGTAGCACACATATTCATATGTTTCATTAAATTTGGTTAATTTGATAAACTATTTATTTTCCGATTTTTAGTGCCTTATTTTTATGCCTCTGATTAATATTGAAGTCGGTTAATACTTTTCTTTGAAAATTTACTTTATTTTTCCATTTTTAGTGTACATAATTTTTTTCTTCTAAAACATGCGATTCACCTGATGGTAAGTGATCACCGTCGCCCATGGATACCTGCAACATGAGAGGAATCACAGACGCGTTGCCGGCCCTTAAGAAAGGAGTAGGCTTGTTTCTTGAAAATTGTGTTACTTTGTCACGGATCCCACAATCAGAACCTAACCAAACTCTCATCAAACTACCCTTGAAGAACATCCTTTACAATAAAAAAGCAATCATCGAAATTGGTTGGCATGATATTGAGTTATTTGTCATTTGTCGTATACACACTAAATGCAAATTTAACACTTATACGGTTTTGCACTGGATGCCGTTGACAGAACTGGAAAAAATGGGACCACACGGAAAGCACTAGCTTTCAAATAAAAAAAGAATCATCAAAATCGGTTCGGCCAGTCCAAAGTTACGAGGTAACAAACATAAAAAAAAAAACAGTCGAATTGATAACCTCCTCCTTTTTTTGAAGTTGGTTAACAATATTAGAATATACTGTAGAAACTAAGATACGTAAGAAACTAATCTTTGTTTTTAGAAAATGAAATTTCTAAAGAAAATGTATTTATTGTGAAAGAATAGAACAATTTAATACAAAGTATGGTTTCCTCTGCTCTGCAGAACTTGTCGGCAACGATTATTCATTGAATTAATGAGACTGTTTATGTCATCTTGCGGTATTCGCTCCCAATGGAATTATAGCAAATCCTTCAGCCGTTGGATTGTTGTCGCTCTGTCCAAGTCCTTATAAACACGTCTCTAGAGCATGTCCCATGCGTGCTCGATAGAGTTGAGATCTGGCGCTTGTGCAGGCCAGGGCAATACCCGGATGTTCTCCGTTGCAAAGTAGTCACTGGTTCGCCGAGCTGTATGTAAACGCGCATTGTCATGCTTTAACCTAAAATCGGAGCCAAAGGTTTGTGCAAATGGGTAGACATAAGGTCTGAGAATATCCTCAATGTAATTTTCAGCATTCATGTTTCCATTTACAAAAACGAACTCAGTTCGCCTGTTCTTCGTAATACCCGCTCATAACATAACTGTTGAGCAGCTGTATGGATGAACTTCCTAAACACACCTGAGCCTTTCAGTATTTCCGGGCCGATGATACACTGGCACCCTTCTTGTATCAGGCTTAAACCCGAATCGCGATTCATCGGAAAACATAATTTTATCCCATTGTTCCTGGGTCCATGTTATGCGTTCTCTACACCATTCATACCGACGGGCGCGATTCCCGTGACGTATCGGTGGGCACCTGATTGGGCGTCGAGCTCGTAGGCCGTACTCATGCAGTCAATTTCGCACAGTTTGAGGACTTACACCACTTGAAATTGAAACTTGAAATTTGTAGCCTCAAACTTATCTCTCGAGCGGTTAACATCGGCTGGCGTCTTGCAGTCTGTTGTATGTACCGGTCTTGCCGAGTGGTTGTACTCTTTTTAAGGCCTGGATGCTGTTCAGCGGGTTCTCCTGTATTATTGTAGCGCTGCCAAAGACGACAAATAACACTTCTATGAATGCCAAAATGTCGAGATACCTGAGATTGATTACTTCCCGCTTGCAACATCTCTACAGCTCTTTGCATTTCATCTGCCATCAAATGACGTCGCTTTATGACGTAAAGAATGTCTAACAATTTAATTTTGTCGCTAACTTTATTTAAATAGTTGGTAAAATTATAAAATCAAGACTAAGCGTAGCAATTAAAACGCACTTAAATTCAAACAAATTCGCAGTTATTTATTTGAATTTTATGAAAAAACAAAACATAATCAAATTTTTTTTTTACAACCAGCCAGTATGTCATCAATAACAAAAAAGTTTACTTACCTACGCACTTTGTTTGAGTAAATACTTAGAAATTGATTAATATAAATGGTAAAATTTGTAATATCACGCATGTTGCTTAGACTTTTTTGATGTGTGTATTTGTATACCTATTTGTATGTAACTTGAATTATATACCTTTTTCGCCAATTAAGCGGCCATTTTGTTTTATTTACCGTGTTCAGAAACCATAACAACTCATTACAATATTGCGTCGAGTTTTTGGCGGGATTTTAGTCTGTCATGTAGTGGATTTTATATTTTATTCATAATCTTGTGTTATTTGACTATATATTGTGTAAAGTTGGTGGTGTTTTACGTAATATAGTTAGTTTATTATTCATAAGTGAAGTGAATGGAAAATAATAACACGGAGCATGAAATTCTGAGATGCCACAAAAACTCCCTGGAAGGTTCTAGCAAGGGATCCACCATCTTGTTAGAATATGGTTTCACACGATGCTTAATATTGGAATGATCGCACGAAGTTTGTGATATTATGGACTACGTGACAATGGCAGTAATAATCGGAAAGATTGATTGCCAAAAATAAAGTTAAAAAAAAAATATTGCGTCGATTTCAATGAGCACTATTTTAATTGTTACATTTTAAAACTGCTTACAAATAAATATATAGTTTTATATCTTGATTCATAATAATACAAACTTGCAAGACTTCAACTCTTTCCGCATTTTTGTATCATTTACTGTTTGGCCGATTCACCGATGTTTTCTCAAACACCAATCACGGGTAATGGGTTTCTCACTTCCAATCAGTGCGCTTAAAAAATTAGCGCTATACTACTGCCAACATAACAAAATTATCATACGCGACACTCGGCAGTTACTGTCACGCGACGCCGGGCAGAGAAAAGAAAACGCTAGCATAGCGCCTACGATGCTCGAAGCACCGGCGTCAGGGAACCTGATGGCCCTCGCCAACGACCCCGGCCAAATGAGAAAACCGAAGATAAGAAGTCCGAAAATTCGAGGAAAGCATGAGGAAGAAGCTACCCAGCAGCCAGCCTCACTAGCCTCCACAGAAAAAATCCGTGACGCAGTCATGTCGATCCTAGCTTCCGCAGAGAACACCAAGACGATAGAACAATGTCTGAAGGCTCTACAGACTCTGCAACAAGATGGCCAGACCTCTCAGCCGAAAACCGCTTACAAGAAGAAAGCCAAGTAGTCGCCAACACTTCGCCACAAGGCGTCAAATAAGCCCAGATCGCCCACCAGATGTTGATGGCCGATAAATAAATCACTAGACACTCCCGTTATAGACGGGAGGCGAACGAATTCACCACAAGAGGGGCGACCCTAAAATGGATTCCCCGCACCCCTCTAGGGGGGCGCGAGATGACCACAGACGGAAGTACTGTCACGACATCGGTACTACTACGTAGCACAAAAGAGTTTGCGCGTCGCTGTGTCTGATTGTTCTTTTCATACAACCTGTGTTCTAAAACTGTTACACAAATAACTGTACACTGTGTTGCCGCGCGGCTCGTGTTATTTAAACGTTATACATAAACATATTCAGTGGATAGTGACGTGCTGAATAATATTAAACGGCTGATACATTTGAATGTATCGCATGAACAGCGCGGCGTCGGATACGTGCTCGTGCTTCACGGTCTGGTCCTTAGATAGTCATCAGGTTAGTGAGTTTATTCTTTGCCATGTTATTGTGATAGAGGATCCAGCGGTAGTTTACTGCCTAATTCATTAGGCTATAGTATAGGCGTCATAGTGGCCGAAATAATAAATATTTTTGAAAACGCCGATACATTTACAGTCGTAATCTATTCAATCTTAACATTTTTGTAAAGATGTACTTGTGCGTTAGGTTGGAATGTTGTTGCGTACATTACATTGTATATTCATAGGCTCTTTCGAGGAGCATTCTGTTAATTAACAAGCTATGTATTTTTATCCAAAATGATACAATATAGGATTATCAAGAAATGACAAACACAAAAATCAATGTAAGTGCACGTGTTCATTTACTATATCCATGCGGACGAAGCCGCGGGTAAAGATAGTAAATAAATATATGTAATAACTATACTAATATATTGCTGTACTATTGTAACTCCATACAGTATACTAAGTATTGTATAACAGTTCGTATGTACAGGCGTACGTGTATAAATTAGAAGAATTAGTGTAGAAAATACGATATAGTCCACATGGTCTGTACCGTGACGTCACCGCATACAGTGCGTACTGATACCAAATGATAACTGGTCCCGACTGGAATTCATATAAATATTTACATAACCTTCAACAATCAATATAAATAAACAAACGGAGGCGATAGCAACTCATTTTAAATTATTTGTTTCTCCGCATTCATACAAACTAATCAACGTTTCTGATAGGAAACATCATATATATTTTTATTTATGAGTACATAGCTATATCATTTTTGTTGTGTTTTCTCTTAGTAATGCTTTTTCTAAATATAGGGTAATATTTTCTAGAAAAGAGCAATAGATAAATAATGAATGAGAAAGGAGTGGGGGAAGCTTGCGAGGCGGAAGCGCCTCACTCGAGCGGAAGTGCTGCCACTAGTACGCATCCGGTGAGTCACGTGACCTCCCCCCTCGCACGCACACACGCACGCACGCACACGCTGGCCGGCACTGTAACAACGCTCGGAATGCCTAATGCATCAGTATAATCATATCTGCTGCAATATAATCAAGCCTTGTAAAGTAAGAGTATTTGTAGACATCGGGTGAGTTTTTAAGGTCAATAAAGTATACACTTAGCTCGCATTTTGATTAGTGAAATAATAATTGAATAAACTGAGCCGACGGGACCTCTCTCCCAAACTCTATCATCACATTAAGTGTGTATGTATGAATCGCGGGGCGGGCATGACGGCGGCTAGTGTCAAATGTCATTATTTCAATTTAGGAACTCACAGCTTACGAACTCCTTTCTGGAATGATTATTTGTTTTAATTTCTATGTATTTGCATCTAAACTTATTTCAAACCGTTTTCTGCAAGTTTGCTGAAAATGTCAGAAATTATTTATTTTAATTAGGTGCTATATCACCTGTACCTCATTTTTGTTTTGTATTTTAGGGTCCTTTATACAATTCGCATGTCAGTTGCGTCGAAGTCTAAATCCTGTATTTACATTATACATACAAACGTATTTCAACTGTATCTGTTCGTTTTCTAGTGTTCGTTTCTCGTGTTGGCGTCTGACCAGCGCGTAGGAATAAATAGTATGTGGGAGTATAAGGCGTTGCAAAATGCGCATCTGTATGTACCCATCTGTATAGGTAATTGGCCGGGGTGCGCGATGTGTTCGTAGCGGAGGACTGGGAGTGCATAGTCCATAATAAACTCTATGCGATTTGAGCTTTAGGTGCATTTTGCGATGTGTATGGCGGAGTGACAACACTATGCAATCGTACTATTGTACGTGCCTAAATGTAACTATCGCATTTAATGAATTTATTATTGATCATGAGGCGAGTGCGTTGCGGCATTCATACACGTAATTAATTGATTAATTAACATTTAAATACTGGTTTTCAAGTAAGGATTTGCGTGCATATTATTAATGTTAAATTAATTTGTAGTGTGGGTCACGGACCGTCACCTGCCACGGTTGCGTTATTTACTACGTGAACTATATATGTGTACTCTACAGAATTGGTTCACGATGGATTATCTACGTAATTGTTTTAATTATTGGTTTTGAAATTTATCGATGAAATAATACCGAAAAATCACTGCGAGAAACAGCAGTGCAGGTGTATTTATATTACACAACGGAGTGTACAAACTACTTAGAGTTTCGCATCTCGCTAATAACTATACAATAAGTTTTAATAACCCAGAATCTTAATTTCGTTCCTTCAGAATATCATTAAACATTTACAAGTCCGCAAAAGCTTAAAAAAGCTAAATTAAGCAAGTACTTGCTTCATTTTAATATTAGAGATAAACGTAAATCAGCCATCTCCATAACCTTTGAAATTAAAAATGTCTGATATAGTATTGTTAAGTTCTACAATAAACTTCCAAAGGACACTATTTATTGTATATATATTGCTGATCAATTAGGTCAAGGACAATATCAACCATGAATAATTGTTAATAATAATAATAATTAATATTGCACCAACTAGATTAGGCCCCCCTCGGCAGCAGCTCAAGCCTAGGTCCGTTCCCTCGGCGTGGAGCCCTTGAGTGCGCTGCTCACGTAATACAGTGACACAAAACCTTATATCACTGCTACAACATTACACACACATCACCTATACACACGTGCACGCTACATGCTTACACGCTGTTTTTTTTCTTTTCAGAGAAATAAACGACAAAGAGTTCTAGCTTTATTTTTCCCTATCCTATCCTATTCTATATAGTTTAGAGAAATTTTTCTGACACAAAATACATATAGGAGTTGTTGAGGCACGCATGCTTGGTACACATGCATGTTTCAATAACTCATATACGTATATATAGATGGCTTAGCTTAGGTTAGCTCAGCCTCCTTAGGAAACCTCCAAGTAGGGTAGATAGGAGTAGGTAGGGTAGGGTAAAGAGTAAAAAAGCTACGATAGGATAGGACTAGGATAGATTAGGATTAGGGATTGGTTAGGTTGGAAATAGTATTAGAAGAGATAGGAATAGGGTTAGGACTATGTTAGGTAGTGTTAGGATTAGGGTTAGCTTAGGTTGGAGGGGACCTCAGGATGGCTCAGGCGGAGGAGGGGTAAACCTCAGTAAAAAATCAATCGTGGGGTGGCGGCGGAGCGCCTTAGGCTTTCCGCTGCCGGCCAAACCCAGGGGGAAAGGGTCGGGGGGTCTGGACTTCCATTGCACAGGTTTGGCGGGCTGGGAGGCAGTCTCGCAACCAGGCTGCCTCAGCCGGGTGTGGCATGGGAAACGCCTGCCGCCGGGGGTGTTGCGGAGCTTGCTCGTGCTACCCCGTGACACTCCCATAGTGCGGCGTAGGTTGTCGTGGAGTTTTAGCCGGTTAGAGTCGCCGAAAGGCCCCACTCCTGCATGCCTAGCACGTAGGCGGTGGGCGGCTTAAGTCGGGCTTCCCCCCAGGAGCTTGGTAGTCCATGAGGATTTTCTCTCCACGTTAAAAATTAAAAAAAGAGGTTAGCTCAGATAGGTCGCGATTTTTGCACAAATCAGGCGACAGCCCAAGCCAAGGTGTGCCGTCACGCTTGAGTTACTCGCCCAAACATCCCAAATCGGCCGAGTGCTTTCAGCGCTCGCCACAGTAGTTCAGTGAAGCTGTAAAGACCTTTCCAGATCAACAGCGTTTTCATTTCGAAAAAAAAAATTGCACCAGGGCCGGGTTACGTTAACGAGGTGATATGTGGAAATTATTTTCTCGCTCTCCGTAAATTCACTAAAAATAATATAATCATCAACTCGTAGGTATATTGTTTTCTGGCTCTCTATGACCAGAATGCTTAATGAGGACAAGTGTTTTCTCATAGTTTAAGATTAATATTCGTAATTGTATAAGTATTATCCGTACATGATAATTGACTTTTCAGAGAATATTCATAGCGTAAAAGCTCTAGAAGTATAGAACTCAATTAATGCCTGTCCACAGTACAACAAAGCTGAGTGTGAGCATTGCGGCGTTCAGCAATACAGCACAGGATAGTAAAATACTCGCATTCGATACTCATCAGCCTGTACGCACCCACTGCGGCACCATGGGCCTCTTCCCGAAGGAAAATATGGGCATAGGCACCACGCCAGCCCAAAACCACAGTTCTATATTTTACACCAGTAGTACTACAAGAAAATTTCTCAGGTTCAGGTTTCCTCACGATGTTTCCTTCACCATCAGCCGATATTCTTCTTTTTTTTTGGTACCTACGCATGTAGATATACGCCATAACAGTTATATCTCGCACAACGCATTAAGTCGTGTGAAAACAATATCATTCATTCTATAAAACAAACCCACCCTCCTATTGTTTTACACTTGGAAAGAGGCTAGACAGTTGCAAATAAAAAATATCTATGTATGTACATAGATAATTAAATAAACGCAGACCAAGCAACAGCCCTACAGTAATTACGAGCACCGAATAATGGAGTTCTATGTGATGCCATGTTCTACCAATTATTCAAGTACAGTCCTCGAGATCATTTGCGGGTACTTCGTTTTACGAGGTTATAAATTTAACTCGGCATCGAGGGCTTTGTTAACGTTATGGATCATAATATTTTACAGTTATTGCAGTGGGATCACCTGTACAGGCTTTGTTTAACGTCATTGTTACGATTCTGAACATAATGAATTGTAACTCAGTTACAAATTCAAACCTTGGAACGAAAAAGTATCCAGTTGTGGTTTATAGCGTCAATCACGAATCACTTTCATATTGTTTTAGCAAGTAATTGTCTTATTTGAAAATTTACGAGTATGTCAGTATCAAGCCTATCATTTAAATAAGTGTCTAGTTATTATTTAGTTATTTGTTTCGCAAAGCTACACATGTGCTTCCTACGTAAATTATAGAACAAAAATACATGAACAACTTAACAAACTGCACTCCGACTGACCGTAATTGTGACCGTAGCGCCTCCGCCAAAAGACACCTAAAGATAGTCAAAACCATCGTTTTTAAAACTTTATGTCTCAACCAATACATTAAGTAAAAACGTTGTTACTAAGGCGACGACATTAAGTCGTTTATTCATTTAACTATATAAAATTTGGTTTAACTCTGTAGTGTACAATAATGAAAGGCAAGGAAGGAAAGGAAGGCATTGTAAGATATTTTCACAAAATTAATTATGTGGTTTATAAAATTAATTTTCCAAAAGTAGGTGCACTCTATATTAAATATTGTAAACTACCTGGTGATTTTTTTTCCAACTGACTACGCTATTGATCTAGTAGGGCCTTAACAGTGTCACCGGACTACTTTCACTACTTACTATCACTACTTTGGTGATAAAATATTTTCTTAAGGATTCAAAGTACGTATTTATTCATGTGTTATTTGAAACCGTGGGTAATAAACATTTACGTGATGGTGTTCACGATACTAAAACAAAAGTGTAATATCTTTTTGAAATTTAAACCCAGTGACGTTTATATATTTTGCTGGTGTGATATTTTTATACTGGACTGAGAAAACGTGTTTTGAAAACTTGAATATTTAATTCTTTCCTTATAAAATATAACCAAATGTTAAGTAAATGCAGTATAAGTATATTGGTATCCAGCCATACATCATTTCTTGATTTCCACTGTTTTAATTTTATCCACCCGTAAATCGTGTAAAATCTTTTCATTCTACGCCCTAATCTAAGAACAGTGACATGTGGGTACTTACAGCGTGTGCAGCGCCAGTAATGGTGGTAGAGATTCGTCCGTCAGTTCAGTGATCAGGTTCCCGGACAGCACGCTGCATACAAACAAATAGATATCTCATCAATAATACAATACACAATATTTACTAATCATAGTTTCTAAAGTTGCGTTATTTATTTTTTTATTGCTAAGTAGAGATATGCGCCCAAAGAATCGCGAGCGCATGAGTTTCATAAATTGACCAATTTAATTGGATGATCACATATTTTCGGCCTTTTTGATACCCTTCTTACCCCAGATCCCTCCCTGTTCCTTTAACAACGACACTCGCGCGCGCTTCGATACGTCTGTTACCACCTATGAAAAATCCATTACAGATTGAAACTGTGAACCTGTCGTGCTTTTAAGTCTCTTGTACTCACCCACATCAATCTGGTGAGTAAATGTGATTGTCTAACACACTTGTTACTTGTTTTTAGACTGAATATCTTTGTTATCATTATCATAATTAGCCTATAAGAGACCGACTGTAGGGCCATAGACCTCTTCCCGAAGGAATCTGAGGAAATATTGGCGTAATCACCACGCCAGCCCACGACGTATTGGAGATTTTAAACTCCGAGAAATCCACAGTTCTATATGTTCCCACATATAGTAGTACTGCAAGAACATTTCTCAGACATCTTACAGTTAGCCGATAGTGATTAGTAAATATACGCGAATTCCGAAAAATTCGTTGGTACATGCCGGGGTTCGTACTTGCGGACATCGAAAAAATATTCCACGAATCAAACCACTAAGCCACCATGACTATTCATTATATTCCTTCCAATTCCTTTTTTATGTTGGTAAATATGCTACTTAAATAACTATAATAATTATACGCGAATAGCAATTTTAGATATAACATTAAAGAGCTCGGTATTATTTGTTTGCATACAATCAACTGTCGTGTCAGGTGTGGAAATCGGTTTTTGCAGGTATTCATTTTCTGTGTTATCAGAATCGTATGCCGGCATCATAAAATGTCATCGGTGCCCAATACGATGGTTATTATAAATACGCGCTACTCTTTACAAAAATCACACAAAAACTATTCTCTTATTTTACGCGATATTAGATATATTATCACCTCATGACTGTTATGAGGAGAATAGTCTCTACAAAAAGTAATACGCGCTCAGCGAAAACGAAGTAGGCGAAGTGTGCGGAGTTTCACGGGCCGAGGGTGAAAACATTAAAGCCGAGGGTAACTTGAGTTTTATTTCAAAATATTTTATTTTTAAACGAGTCAGCCGAACTATCTTATGTAGATTATTAATATAATTTGAAATTATAAATTCCACGAAATGGTACAAAGTATTGAAAAAAATTAAATTCTAAATACGTGTTATATTTCAGTTAGTTTATTCTGGCTTAGCTAAAACCATATCGAGAAGGATAGACCTATGTGTTTTATCACCTAATTATAGATTATATTATTTCTTTAAGCGATAAAAGTAAATAAGTAAACAGAAAACAAACAATCCGTGTCACAGGTCACGAGGTCAATTTACAACAAGTCCGTTTACCATACAAGTCCAAGTATACGTGCGAGGAACGGTCGCGAATGAAATGAAAATTTACATTACATCAATGTATTTTATAACAAGTCAATGTCGATTTCTTTAAGACACAATATGAAAATCACTAATTTTCTATAGACAATGTATACGAGTGTAATCTAAAATGTCGAGAGAAAATTTTAATGCAATGTTGTTAATCAAAATAATACGTATCTCATTGTTTATATTGGGACGAAGCAAAAACAATGTTTAAAACTCCGTTAAAGACAAAACTGAATTTATCTGTTAGCGTTTATGTTTATTGTTAAGAGAAAACGTCGCAGTATAACTAGCTCGCACTTTCATGTGTCAACATCGGCTCAGTATTCCTTTCCTTTAACGTGAGCGACGTTTAGTAGTCGGGTGAGGTGTCCGGTCGATAAGATTTCCGTAAACAAAGTCTAAGGACTTACCATATCTTAGAATATATGGATGCAAAATGATTACAAATTCATTGAATATATTGGAATTGTATTGTAGTCGTGGTTTTATTAAAGTTTTTGTTAAGCTTCGGTGAGATGATGGATATCGTATTGTGCCCTTTAGTGATGTCATCATCGTTGGAGGTTGTTAATGCTTTCGCTTAAAACGTTTAATGTTACCCTTATTTCTTATAATAAAAAATATCGCTGTGTTCGGCTGTACCTAATCGAATACTCAAACATGTTTTACGTCTTGTAAGATAACATCGCCGCGCTAACGATATATAACGGACTAATATAAGATGACAAAAGTAAGGGCAACAGATAAGCGCTTCAGTGATTCCAGCGGTGGGATTAACTTGTCTCGCGGTGGCGCCTTCATCGATAACATCTCCGACATTAACTCACTTGCTATTCGAAGACAAACAACTTGGAATTAAACTATAACTCTGCTAATATCTGATATCAGGATAATATATTTCAATGTTTACTCGTAGACGAGTTACTATAGACACTGGACTATAAGTTATTGGTCAAATGGATTCTATTATGAAATTGAACACGAGACATATGGATAAATATCTTAAGAGGGAGGGTCCTCGCGCGCCTCTAAACAAATCACATCATGAGGTTCAGAATCAGATCACTACATTATATATCAATTAATAAAAAGTCTGCTATTAAATCACACTATTTTAACTAGCAGATTGTCGCTAAAACGCTAAAATTACATTAAAAAAACAGAGCAACTAGCAATTAATCTAGATATAATATATGCTCCTGATGAAACTACAAAATTACTGTCACGAAAGTCGTGACCACCAGCTGGATTACAACAGTATAGATCTTTGCCTTTAGTATTGTGGCGCATCTGCAGTAGGAAACTTCTATTATCAGGATAATGTCGATAGAACAGACTGAATATTATATATACTATATAATGAAATCATTGCAAACTCGTAGACTGATATGGGGTCTATATACAAAGTAATATTATTAGAACAACATTTCATTACATTTAATTAATTGATAATATTTAAACGAATGATGGCACGGTTACTGCGTCAGTTATGGCATGTCTGGCAGTCGTTAAATAAGTTCGCTCATTTTTGTGCAAAAGACGATTTTCTTCTATTATATTTTTATTTATGGCACATATGTACGACTGTTATTCATTAACAAACCCGTTTTTATTACATTACACTTTTATTTGTTTATATTAAATCATCTCGGAGTACAGTTAGTGGTGAAGAGATCGGCAAAAAGTAAGTGCCTGTACTACAGAACATTATTTTCTGTTAGAGTAACCAGTATGATGCAACATCTCATTTCACTCGAAGATTGAGTTTAATTGTGTATTCTATTCATTGTATTCGATTCGCCTCGCATAAACAATAAACTCCGACACATTGACAATATTGGCGTTTGAAATTAGAATGCATTGAAAAGCGAGTAGCCACTGTAGTCGTTTTACCAATTCATTATCCGTTATACCATACACAAACGGTTACCTTGAATAATCTTAGAATGCTTTCTGTTAAATTAACTTTAGAAAAAATAAACTACTTGAAAGTATTCTCTTCTATCTTATTTTTATTATACAGCGTTGCATATAATTATCCTAGATCAGTGTTTCCTCAACTTTTAGGTAGTAGCTTTGATTTTCACAAGTCCCTTCTCAGGGCCTAAATTGAATAAAGGATATTTTGATTTTTTTTGGCTATGCCCCACCTTAACATTTCAAAAATTTGTATGACCCCCATATATCATTTTTTACCTTTAAAAATTGTTTTGTTCCCTTAAGAAATATAAATGATAAGTTTTAGGAAGAAATCACTATGAAATTGTTATCAAAACAAAACAAGTAAAATTTCAAAACATATGATGAAAAACTTAGTTGACTTGACGACTCTAATTACCATGTTGATATATTGGTAATCTCAAACGAAATTATACATAATAATTATTCACAGCATTTTTTTTAATAATTTGCATTTTTTGTTAAATTTGTCAGCGATATCTAGCATTGCATTTAAATAAACGAAAGCGAAAGGGTTAAAGTCCTGTCGAGTCCGTGTTTAAATTGTCGGTCGTTGGCGCCACGTTGGGAAGCACTGTCCTAAATACTGTACGATACCGTATTATAAAAAGGTTGTTATTTAAAATGGTCTCTTTAACAATCCGATACATCATATATATATAATACTCATCATTAAAATAAGAATAATAACAACGGTTCAGTGTAATAGTTAAGTTCATTGATAAAAATAATATTATAAGTTTTGGTCACTGTATAAGTTGCATTATACTTAAAATGATTTTTCAGTAATAAAAAAATAACGAAATCAGAAAGCTGTTGCGCACCAAAAGTCTGCAGAAATAAAAAGGAAAACCGTCCTCGTATGACGGTGTAGATCTTGGAACTACGAGTCTCTTGCGTTACGAGCGACGCGACGCGATAGGAGTAACCCCATTCATTTCATCCCACGGTAATGTTAAAAATGAAAAGATTTTTTATCAAATAAACAAATGTGTCAGCGACGCGACGATTACAACTCGTGGCGCCCGTTGGAATTCAAATACTTCGATTCAATATTAATGCATTATAATATAAATATTTGGGGACTTTGGTGTATATTGTTCTACTCACTTATAATTTATTTTTCATTCCGACATACATGTTGTGTGTTTAAATTTTTAATTGCATGATTCACAAATGAATACCTGTACGAATAGCTTAGAATAGTTTAGTTAGTTCAGATCGGGTTTTCCTCGGTAACAGCCCAAACCGAGGTGTGCCGTGCACCCTGAGCGTGTTACCTGAATAAAATCGAATGAGTGCATTAAGCGCTCGCCTTAGTAGTCCGGTGAAGCTGTAAAAGCCTAGTAAAGCCGATAGCGTAATCAGTTTGAAAAAAAAAGATTAATTTCGGGTTTTCACTTTAGCCTAATTTTTAAATTAAATATTCAGTAAGCTCCTGTAAGCATAATCAAGATTACATATAGCTTGAAAATATATGAACTTCGTTACAGGATCGTTCCAATATTTATTCGGTTATAAAAATAAAGCTAATTAAAAGGCGAATGTAATATTCTTTAAGTTTATGTTTTTGTAATAAGAAGAAATATGTTGCTTCAGAAACAGGCATCAATAATTTTATGGCTAAAAAAATACGAAAATCAGACATCTAATAATTATAGATTTTCCCTTCCGCTTTTCAAACTGTTGATAATTATTAGGAAATATTCCCATGGAAAACAGTCCAAATTTCATGTTTCAGTAACAAGAGTCTCCGGCTAAGGACAGTCGTAAAATAAGCGACCCTCTTAATGAATACTTTACTTCCTGGTTCCTGGCATTTACAAATAAGCTAAATGGTCACCAAGATCCCCAGATGCCAACAACCTTGGATTTATTTTTATGGGGACTTTACGAGGAGCGGTAAAACTGCGCTACTCTGATCGAGCTACAAATTAAACTTCTATGAATTCAAACACCATGCAAATATAAATCAATAGCGAATGAAATTATCGAAATAATGTGAATTCGTATAAAAAATTGGAGCACTTTTGGAAATTATAGGTACGTTGTGATATGTTATATGTGGCCAAACGAATACTAATTCAAGCAGAAGATTTGTATCTTTTAATGTGACTAAATTTACCTCTACAAATATAATTATTTCTTCAATCTACATACGAGTCTATATAGTATGCTGTATTATAAAGCGGTAGGCTACTCTATCCATAGCTATCACTCTGTTCCATATCCGGTTCCAAAACATATTTGTAGAAATATGTTTATACTCGACCCTGCAGAGAATGTTTTAATTTATTATACACTAGCCTCTGCCCGTGACTTTGTTCACGTGGAATAAAGATATCCTTTATTTCAAACACGCAGCGGAAGTTATCAAGTGGAAAAAACCCCGATTTTGAAACATTCTTCATTGTTGTTCCGCTCCTATTGGTCTTAGCGTGATGATATATAACCTATAACCATTCTCGATATATTTATCGAGCATATATAACACAGCTATATAACATTGAAAGAATTTTTCAAATAGGATTACCTACCCCTTTTTTTTACACGTGGGGATAATTATTGGATGAATCCGCAGTGCGGAGGCGCTCAATCACCCTCCCCATCTCCCCCTCCGTAACAGGGGGAGGGTCGATCGGCGCCTCCTGTACCACCTGAGGAGGAGGAATGGGAGGAGGGAGGAGCTCCGGAGGGTCGGGGAATAATGCTCCCACAACCCCCTCAACCACCTCCGGCTGGAGAGTCTCCGTTGCCGGGGGTCCTGGCCGCGGAACTTCTTTCTCGCCATTTTGTAGGGGCGCCCCCACGGATCCCTCTTCAGCTCACGGAGCATCTCCTCCCATGCCTGCTCTTTCGCCCGGCTGATGGCGACCTGCAGTGTTTTCCTGCAGGTTCTGTAGTCGCCATATAGCCGGGCCTCCTCCTCCGGGTCGCTGTTTGACCTCCTCCGGCGACTGCGCCCGTACAGCCGCCGGGCCGCGGACCCTAAAACCTCACGTCACAAACTTTAGCTCTTTATAATATTAAGTATAGATAGATATTATGATTTGACGAAGCTCTTCAGAAATCTATACTAATATAATAAAGAGGTAATGTTTGTGAGTTTGTGAGGTTGTAGGTAGATCTTATAAAGCGATTTTGAAAATTCTTTTAGCAACAGATAGCAACATTATTTGTGAGTGTAATAGGCTATATATTAACGCGAAATATGAGAAGATTTTTTTGTGGTAGTCGGATTTGCAAAGTAAATCGGAGAACAAACCGTCAAACGAAAACTTTTTTTACAAACGCTGACTTAACGATATAAGATTGAGTTCTAGAGAAAAGTTGTAGAGTTTAATAATGCCTATTACCGCCCAACGGATCAGGTAGTATTAGTAGTCCGGTGAAGTTAAGGCCTTGCTAGACCAATAGCGTCAAAAAAAGGGTCAGGTAGTATAAAATATAATATAAGATATGGAACTCTTCAATAGCTAGCTACAAATGATCCGCGATTGCTGTAGCCGTCTATGTATGTATTGTTTTCACTATTGTATAAAACAACATCACACCTTTATAGTTTTAGGCTATAAAAAGATGTTATAATTGTATGTGATATGTCATTGAAAATTAACAAATTCACTTGGAAAAGATAAAAAAAAGTCACAAAAATATGTGTGTTGAAGGGAAGATGAGTCTGAACCGAGTGATTCTTGGTTATAGGTATAACTGATGACATCGGTTGGTTGATTATAACGAATAGTTTGATAAATTAATCATCGTTATTATACACATACACACGCTCGCCATTTTATGAGTAGTTTCATTGATTCAATTTACTGAAAAATTGTGGGAGCGAGAATCAATAAAATCTTTCAAGGCCATTTGAATTGCTTCGGAATTGAAATTTTTTATTCCTTGCAATCTGCAACTATTAACACAGATCTGCCGTAATTGTCTGGGCATATCTTAGAAAGCTGTAGTGTATGACGCCAGCACTGGTCCATCAAACACTCACAAGTACCTTTCGTCAACTTCTAAGACAACTTTCGCTTGGAACAGGATTTGACCGGTACTCTTGAGTTCAACCATTGTGATGAGCATTTCCGATTGTCGTAAAGGATCCACTTATTGTTACAAGTGACGATATGATTTATAATTTCCATCAAATTGTGGCAGTTGAATAATATAACTTGCTTCAGTCAATTCATGCGGTATCCAATTCTCAAACTTTATCATCCATACATAAAAAATGTTTTGTTATAACCTGTTAAAGATAATAAACGCAGACGAAGTCGGGGTATCAGCTGGTCTTTAATAATATTCTAAAACTATTTTACATTAATTTATTCCAAATAAATAAAATCATTTTGATTTGTATAGTCTATGCAAAAAATGCTTTTTCTTTCCTTGATTATAATTTCCAGATACTTTTCATATCCTTAGCTCTGTAAATATTTACATAATCTACTTCCAACACCAATTTTATCTCAAGTATAAATTTTTTGTTATATAAAAATATTATTGTAGGTAGCTTCGATATCTATGAACCAGTAAGATTTTTTTTATCCTCTTTGATCGTAACTTATTTTTCAACGTATTGTTTTAATATTTTTGTCTACGTAATATGAGATATTAAATATTCATGTTCGGTTTGGTACTTTCGATGTATCAACTAATTGTATCGATACATAATTACGTGCATATATAGCACTCTGGAGCCACTACACCTATACTTACACAAACACACACACGCGCGCGATAAATCGTTTTATTCTGTGATAACGGCGAATGTTGACCGTCCCTCACTCCCCTCAACCTCCTGACGCAATTTTGTTGTTCATTTATTTGCTGGGAATAGCCGGAAAGAGCAATAAAGGAGCAACCTCCCCACCAATTAGTGAGATTGAGTCTCTTCGCGAGGATTTATTGCATAGGACAGGTCGCAAGGCGATGCGCCGCGGAAACAAGGGGGACAGGGGGAGGGAACAGGGTGAAGGGGCCACGAACAATTCTCCGAGAGAAGAATATTCATTCTTTTGTGAAATATAACACCATTATATTCCAATATCAAGAACATTTAAAGTAAACTGGTAGGAATAAAAATAGGAAGCTTATTGAACTGAAATCTTATTTAGTTCTATCGTTTTGATATCCAAATTGTCTACTTGTAACATGGTGCAACAGACATTTATTACTCCGCAAATACACCAGTTTAGAATACTATATTTTAATTCGATTTAAATAAAAAGAAGTAAACAAACTCGAAATCACCCGGTATTATTTTAACCATAGCAATAATTATATTAGGAATTAATTAATTCATCGCTATGAATCCAAAATCCTTTTTATTGTTAGTTACTTGTTTGTAAAACTATCGTTACATAATATTATTTTTTATAAAACAATGGAAGCGTCAAAATTATATTATTTGTATTGTTATTGTTCAGTTTTCTGTTTCCAAAATATGATATTACTAAAATGGATATGTATCCTAAACTACGTAGTTATTTACACTTTATCATCACAATAATTACTTAGGCGGTAGAGCCATGCTGAAACTATTACTGGTTTCAGCATGTATGGGTCGGCTCGTCCGGGGTACTACCACGCCCTTTCAGGAAACCGACCTGAAGTAACAGTGTTTCCATTGTTATGTTTCGTTTGGTCAGTGAGAACGCCGGATGCCCACCTCTCCCCTACTCCTTTCCCTCCCTGCCCCTTTTCCGTCCCTATTAGTATTGCAGTGCGTTTGCCTATAAATAAAAACAATTATATTATATGTATTTATGGACATCCGCAACCGCGATACATTAACTTTTCTTCGTAATAAAACACTAAACTAAAATGTAACCTAGATTGAGTTAAATTTGTGAAATGAAAGCAAACTTTAACACCGATAAAATCCACAAGATGGAATATAAATATATGATTTCTGTTATAGATTTAAGAGTTATTTGTTTGTACCTGCAGTGTAGTGTAGTGTGCATGCTCTCTACACTGTTGCACCTTGTTGTGCAGCGGCCGTGCGTGTTAGGGAGAGAATTGTCATCGCAATACTCAACAAACACCACAGCAAAGTACTATTGAAATTCTATAGTATAGTAATATCAAAAAAACAGCTTTGATTGGATGAATATGAAAGTATATAAGCTACTTATAACTAAAGAACATTATTTTCATTATTTTTGCAGTGCGGTACAGTGAAAAATATGTGTTGTACTGAATAAGATACTTTTGCTAAATTCCACGCGAACTGGCACGACTAAAAATGAATATAACTGAAATTTATATATTTGTATGTAATTTCAAATACTTATCTACATAATTCGTTGTCTTTTTGGCCAATCTTGCGACCATATTGTTTTATTTTTCGCGTTTACAGGACACTGTAACCATAGGAACATATCAGAATATTGTACCTAAGAATTTCAGTAGTAGTAATAGTTTTCGTCCAATAGGACACGCGAAGGAATTAATCCATTCTGCCAATTCTGAATTTGTCAATATACGAGTAGGTAGTTCTTGTGTATTCTTCAGCCAATTTTCTTCAGTGTCCATGTTAATGTAAAAGCATAAGCGCCAAATCTTCTATATAATATTTTGTAAAATTTTACCCATTTTGTTTATGTTCTTAAATTTCAAGTCGTTTCTTTTACCAGTTCTGAAGTTGTCAATACGGGTAGTTCTTATGTATTCATTAGTCAATTTTCTTCTATGTTCAAGTTAATGTAGAGGCATAAGCGCCAAATCTTCTATATTTCAAACATTTTTTATCTTCTTAATCTTTGAGTAATCATAAAACAAAATTGGTTTGATATCTCCGAGTCTGGAGGTGATAAAGTTAAAGTTAGGTTTAAAATTATCAGGACAAGTTAGAAAATCAATATTCAGGTAAAGTGTCGTGCGATTATCTAATACCTTTAAACAAGCAATTCTTGTATATTTTCATATATATATTTATATATATATTTGTATATACTCAGGATATCGGAAACGACGTCATCTATTTCCGTGAAACTTAGTATGTAGGTGGTTTCGGGGACGATAAATCGATTTTGCTAGGTTTTATTGTTTTTTTAAGAACCGAGCTAGGCTCGGTCACCCAGGTACTATGTTCTAACAAGATGATGGCTCACTTGTTAGAACTTTACAGGGAATTTTTGTGGCATTTCAGAATTCATGCTTCATGGTATTATTTTCCATTCATTACACTAATGCACAATAAACGAACCATATTACTTAAAACACCACCGATTTTACACAATATACCTAGTCTTGCCATAAAAACTGAAACAGAGAAAAAATATATTTTCTATTGCAAATAGCATTTATTACTTTTACACTGTATTAGTTTAATACATAAATATAAAACAATATAAAAAGCTTATTGGAAGTAGTCACCATTGGCTGTAATACAGTCCTTTAAACGTTGAGGCCAGTTATCAATAGAAGCACGCACTCTTTCCATCGGAAAATTCTTCACTGCTAATTGTACGGATTGTTTTAGGGACTCCATATTATCATGGCGTTTAAAGCAAGCCGCACTCTCTAAAACTGATCATAAATCATAATCCAGTGGATTAAGACCGGGACTAGACGACGGCCAGGGTTTAGCTTTGATGAAGTCTGAAACGTTCGCTTTCAACCAAGACTGCAAAGACTGAGATTTATGATTAATCGAGGTCTGCTTTTGTACAACTTGTTGTAGCGACAGGAACGCATAGGTGTAAAGCACATGAACATTGTTTTCGGTACAGATTAATAACATATAATTATGAAACGAGTTCAGTGTTTTGAATTAAATGTTTGGTTTGTTAATAGTTAAATGGGTCAGTTGATAGTTCGACACAAGGCGAAATGCTGAACGCCGCCTCCCCGATAGTATACATCGTTCGTGATAAATAACTCACGCTCTACGTACGTGTGGATACATTTTGCAACCGGTTTAAATACAAATACTATTCACAAACTCTGTGTATTAGACGTTATGTATGAATATTGTTACCACATTCAGGATTTAAGATACTAAAGAGAAATTTAATTGGACAAAATAGGTAGAAAAACAATGAAGCAAGAAGGTTTGACAGACTCATTTGGCGGATAGATTTTAGAAAACCAAGACTAAAAATTTGGAGGACGGGTGTATTTATAAAACTTACATCTTATAATAATCTGACTGGCATCAGTGCTTAATAAACTCACAAGTGCTCGACTGTATATGATTCCTTTCAGACACTCTAATAGAATAACAGGTAAGACGTGTATTTATTTTAATGTAATTTTATACATCTGTTGTATTCTTTTTCAACGATCATGATCACGTAGTCTAAGAGCAAAGTGCAGTAAATAGCTACACCAAATTAATAACTACAAAGTGTTATTAAAGCCGCTGACGATGTGTCGATTTGTACCTTTGTTGAGGTGATTTATTACATAGCTCAATATAAATTCTATTTATTTTTATTATATTCAAAGTTCTTTTTGTAATATTCTCGGCTTTATGTACAGCGAAGTATTTTTTTTGTTCGAAATGACTACGCTATTAACCCAGCAAGGTTTTAACAGCTTCACCGGACTACTAAGGCAAGCGCTTAAGGCACTCAGCCAATTTTATTTTGGCAACCAGCTCAAGGGTGCACGCACGGTACACCTCGGCTTGGCTGTTGCTTGTTGCATGCAAAATCGCGACCTATCTTAGCTAACCTAGCTAACTATTCATATATGTATGAGTTGTTGAAACGTATATGTGTACCAAGCATACACGCCTCAACAACTCCTCCATATATTTATTATCGGAAAATTGAGAGTTTTTCAGTTCGATAAGGGAAAAAAAAGTAAACCCTTCCACTTTCATGTGTAACACGTGCACGTGTGTGGAGGTGATCGTGTAGTGTTGTAGCGGTGATGTATATTCGTGTGTCACCGTATCGCGCAAGCAACGAACTCAAGGGCTCCCTACCGAGGGAACGAACCTAGGCTTGAGCCGCTGCTGTGGGAGGCCTAATCGAGTGTGCGGGTGCGAAATTAACCCCCAGACCACGGCGACGTGATCTGTTGTTACGCGGGTGTGGGCGTGAACACGCTCTGTTTCGAAGGACAGGCTGATACTGATCGTTCGCTGATGTGATTGAATCAGGATGGTCGGTAAAAATGTGTCGCGGACGTCTTTTATAACGCGCAGCGTTAGGTACGGGTTCATAGTTTGGGGCGGATACCACTAACGGACTGGGTGAATGTACAGTGAAGCTATGGAACAATCTTCCGGTTAGTGTGTTCCCACCTTCTAATAATATGGGGTCTTTCACGCGTAACTCGAAGAGGCATTTACGCAGGCCGGCATAACAGCGGCGACCGACGAAGGATGACGTATTTCTCGGCAGTCGCCGTTGTTTTTGGATTGTACTGTGCTTACCATCAGGCATAGTCACTTTGCCATGCTACAATAAAAAAAAAATATTAAAATGTATCTAAGTATTAGAATGATATAGTAATACCTACGTATATGAGTGTTTGTGTGTTACGTGCGTGTGTGCATTTGGTATGTCGAGTAGAATATTACGACGTCTCTATAAAACTAGTGCATCTTCATAAATAGATCACGCATCGCCCTTTGCAATATCTGATATAATTTATAAATAGATGAAATGTTCGTGTATAGAGAGTTCTAGAGCGTGTGGCGCGTCTCTCCGCGAGTACTGCAACTCAACTTTACATAAACATTTTTTTCCAACTCATTCTCTCAAGCTTACAAGCACAGACAACTTATAAATTCTTAAGAGATATTCTTTCACTTATTTACGTGATTTGAATGGAGCTGTTAATGTTAATGAGTATTTTATTCTACATTTGTTCCTGTTACATCAGATGTACCTATTTTTATATTATTACAATGAATCAGCATCTGATCGAGCGTTTATTACTTCACAATAATCTTGGTAAGTTTTGTTCTCCTTGTAGGAATTAATGTTTGATTAGTATTGACGGCTGGTCGTCCAGTGATCGCAATTCGTTTGAGAAACACACGAGGAAATGTTCTTAACTGTTTTTCCTCTGCATATTTATACATATATAGGGTACGTATATACGAAGATAAGTAAAACATAATATAATCTTTTCGAAAACTAATAATAAACTTCAATTTTCTTAATTACTCAAAGAAAAGAAATGTATATATCTATTTAATTTATTCAGAAATTATATTAGCCAGTAAACGCTAGGAATATTTTTTTTACAATCCCTGTAATAAGGGTAGTAGACTTAGTAGTAGTATGTGGTAAATATTTTTGTTCACTTTATATGTACGAAAAAAAATATTCAATCAAATTTAATAACAATCTGTATGCTCTTTTGGTTCTTAATGTGTAATTTTATTATCTTTATACTTTGATTTATTGCTGTTATTAATGAAAATGATTTGGACTTTTATTTTTATTATTACTAAGTACTGATATTATTAATTGCTTGATACAGTTGAATGCAGTACGAGAGTAATATGTTATTGTAATTGTTTGTTTCACATTTAATAAATAAAATAACAACAATGAAATGTTAATTATTACGCGATAGTGTTGTCAACGATTCAATAATGGAAAATGTAATATTTGTTTTTAATAATTTCTTAAGTATCAAACGGAACTTAATTATTATTATTGCATATTTAAGCTATACGCAAAATATGGTTTGAATTCGAAGACAGTTTAACAAGCTAGCACTGCCAACTTGACCAGTTTGAAATATAACAGAATGATGAGAAAAGTTGTAATCCCGAGGTAGGTCTAGAGAGAGAGAGAGTAGAAAGAGTAGTTACAGTGTCTGCAGGTGGGTGAGAGCGGCGAGGGCTGAGGCTGGCGGCGCGCGGAGTAGGTTTCTGCCGAGACGCAGCGTGCGGAGGCTCCGCGCGCCTCGCACCGCTCCCGCCTCCACCTCCGAGATCTGATTGTCCTCCGCCGACCTGTCGCACCACAACCGCCACGTTACACACACACTATCACCTACAACAACTATACACAGTAATGCACTATGCTACGACGCTACAGCGTATACGTTTGTTTATTTAGGTGACTCATTTAATTTCGCGACTGTTTTGCATTTGCGGTGAGACTTGAACTCCCGCGTAAGAATGGCAATTCCTCGCAAAAAAAAGTCAATCCGAATCGTGATCTCTGGAAATAATTCATGAAAAGATCGAGGTGTAGAGGATCCATTATCCAAAAATCGATCTTATATCTTTTTTGATTTGACGGGGTTATTTTTTTAAGTTTTTTTTCTAGATTATAAATTATTGTATAATTTTATTATTATCTACTTACAAAATAATCGAATTACGACTTACAGTACCAGATATTGATTTAGTGTATTGATTCGATATATAACAACGCTTTAAATAATCGATTTTTCTACGTGTGAAAATCGATTATTCGATCAATATATGGTTGTTGCCTTTAGCAAACATTGTTGTGAAATCTGTACAAACAATATTTATAAGGCTTAGTTAATTTACGCAGGTAGTCCGTTAGTTTAGTTATGTACTACTGTATGTGATGCAGCAATATATACATTAAAAGGTAATTGGAGCCTTTAGAACAAAAACATACTGATCACTGAATAAAATTATCTTGTGTTGTAACGATTTTAATGAACAGAACAGAAGCAGCCGCGACAGTGTTCCGTTGTCAAATATTTTCAGGTAATTTCTTTGTTTGAGAGTTTTAAATCTAAGTCTATAATACGGTATCATGACATGTTATATGACATTTTTTTTTCATCGCTCTCTGATTCTTATTTTATTTTGATAATATGTGTTCAAATAATCTCGCAAATTAAAATTATTTAGGTAACTTTTTTTTACTCGATAAGAATGTCTCTGCGACATTTCGTTTATTTATTTATCAAATTACTTGGCAGTAAACATTATGTTCTGGAGTTTGTTCTGAGATTCGTGCTTATGGCACGTAGATGAGTAAAATGAGAGAATGGTGGTCCCTTCTTTTACGTTCTTCATTACTGCCCTGCGCCCGGCACGCGTTCAATGTAGTGCGAGCTTGAATGGTTCGCAACTACTGAAGCTATTAATATCGACGCTATTATTGCACTGAATCTCAGTATTGCGTAAATTTCTTATCCATAGCCTACATAACGTAATATGAAATAAATAATTTCAATGAGACGCACGAACTGCATACGACTACGATTTATGCTATTTGATGTGTACTGTTTATCAGTATGTTATAGTGCAGTTTCACGATAGAGTTTGGTTGCCAAACCTTGTTTCAAATGTATATCTTATACATACGTATCTTGTGTATACTAATCAACAAATTTATACATTGCTCGTTACAATTACGAATGACAGCAATTCTCAGTTCTTAGAGTAAGATGTTAGATATGAAGTTTGCGTTCAGTATGTAGAAATAGTACTGATAGATTGTATCGCTGCCTTGTGTCGCGTACTTACGAGCTGATATAAGCAACAGAGATAAAGTCTGACGAAGCTCTGTAAAGGCCTGTTAGACCAACAGTAGAAAAATAATAGAGTTACAAGCACAAGTACCTATATATCCGCGCACTCCGCTATATGTACGAGTATATTGTACACAACGCTCTGGACACACGAATAAGAAAACTCTCGACAAGAATGCGGAGACCACTGTATAGACTTTTCCATTGAAACTCTTACATGAATGATTATTGAATTATTTTTTTGTCCTGTACTGTCATATTCATACCCTTGGCAATGTGTCATTGATTCATGTGGTTGTTCATTCTTAATTCAAGTGTTAGGTGTAAAACGTTTTATGTGCGGGACAATTATTGTTGTCATCGTGGGTTCCCGCGCTGTGACCGCTCAACTAATGTCCGACCGCGTATCCGATATACATTGTAAAGTGATTCATGATTGAGACAAATGATCACACTCGGAGCCAGATTGTTCGAGAATGTGCAGTTTATCCTCGGCGAGGCGGCGCACGTCTTCTGTGTTCTCACACCGAACAAGGATGTTTCATGGACAAACTAATAAATGTCATGTGTTAACATGCTACATTGCCTATTTATAAGCATAAAACACCAGTGACAGATTTATAATGCATATATAACTGGTAGAAAATACGGCGCGACAAGACACAGTATGTACGCGCTCTCGAATCTAGCACCAACGAATACTCGTCAAGGGTACTTTGGTGGATAACCGACACAACGCGACGGATCGTGACACTACGTACAATAGGATACAATACGACATACCAATAGTCGATGCATAGGTAGAGTTCATTACTAGTCATTCAATTTGATCAGCGAATTGCGTAACACCCAATCGAGAACCTTCGCAAGGCTCAATACTATTCATCGACTATTGGGCTTATTACTGAGTGATGTCGATGCGGTAAATTAAATATCACTTGACAAGCACAAGTATGTTTTGAAAGCTTCATTTAAAGCTAACCCCATGCGGCATCTTTGGATATGTTGGCATTAACAATCAGGTGAAATTATACCTACAAAAGAGAACAATATAACAATAATTTAACAATAATTTGGAGGTGGTAGAGCCACGCTGAAACTATGACTGGTTTTAGCAGGAATGGGTCGGTTCGCCCGGGGCAGTACCACCCACTCATAGAAAACCTCCGTCAAGTGAGAGCGCCGGAGGCCCATCTGCCCTCCTCTCCCCTCCACTTTTCTCTCAATCTTCTCTCCGCATCCTCTTTGCCCCATTCCCCCAACACACAGGCTGGGAGCGCACTTGCGACTCCCCTGGTGTTTCAGGTGTCTATGGACGGCGATGATCGCTTAACATCAGGTGACCCGCCTATTCGTTTGCCTCCTATATGATATAAAAAAAAACAATACAGAACAAAGTAAGGCGTAGCGTAGTTTCTACTAAAGAAAAAATATTACGTAACCAATACACGTGTACACATACTAATTAACTAACTGAGATAATAAACATCGCAAAATGTCCCGAGAGGAAAACGCTGACTCAGTTGCGGCTCATTTATAACGTTTTCTGGTACTATACAAATTGTTATACATAAATATAGTTAAAGTGTTTCTATTTCAGGTAGTAATATTACATATACCAGAATTGGTAAAGTAACAGTGTGTGCGGGGGCAGTGTACTCACTAAGTTCAAAACAATACTTATTCTCGAATAAAGTATAACGCTTTATCGCGTCCAGACAGGCTCTAGAGCAATCACCATTTGTTTCATTGTTAAGTAACTTGCGAGTGCTATACAAAGCTATCTAATTCTTTGTTTTTAACGACTGTAGCTTCACAATAGCACATAATTACATTACTTTTATAGTATATTTAATGTTTAATGCAGTTTAATCATCAGTTTAACCATCAGAAAATGTAATACGGATTTAATTAAATTTCATATGGAATACGTGTACAATAAATTCGACTTGTATAGGAACATTCATAATATATGTAGATACGATATATAAAATTGGAAACGTTGCGTCCCCTTTTATTTTTTTAACGTGTGAAATGCCTTATGGATACCCACTCTCCCGGGGGAGAAGGTGGGTTATGTCCGACTCGCACGGACTAAAACCCCACGGTGTACAGATTCCGCTATAGTTGGGGCAGCATGAGATCTCTATAGACTTCATCGTGCTGCCCCAGCGGTTGGCCCAGCTGTAAAAGCGCCGGCGCCGCTCCTCGTCTTGTAAGGTGACAGCCGGGTACACACCGGCCGTCTCCTTCGTCCACTGGACCTGTGCAATGGGAAGACGAGCCCCCCGACCCACCATCCTTAGGTCCGGCTACGGTGGCGGGAGAAGGCGCGTGAATTGACGCCTCCTCCTACCAGTTCTTCTTTGGCGGAGAGGGCCGCTTATAATTATATACGGCAGCAAGCACCTCCGCCTCCAGCTCCCAGGGAAGGGAGCCAGCCAGCACCATGGCCGCCGCAGAGGACACCGTCCGGTAACCTCGTATTACCCTCAACGCCACAGTACGCTGCGCGGCTCGCAGCGCACGAATATTGGTGGCGTTGAGGGCGTCCACCCATAACGGTGCCCCGTAGGCGACCATGGACCGCACGACTTCCATATATAGGCGGCACCCGCTAAGTATTGGGGAGGAGTCGTCTAAACGATTTAAGCATAAATAAGTAGGTTGTCAAAAATTTTCAAGAATTAATATTTTTTCTCATTATAATTACTTATATTTTCCCAATTGAATTTTTTTATAAATATTTTGTTTAATGTAATCCGGACAAACAAACAGAAAGATATTTTTTCATGCTCTTTATAGATTTCACAATCGCATCGACTATTGCGGTGTCCGAGGCCACTACTATGAAACGGTAATCAGTTTGTAATTAAATAATGATAAATATTATTTAAATACTTGATAAACAAGTTAAATTGATTAGACGAGACCTCAAAACCAAGTTCGCGGTTCCGCGTTACACGTCATTATAACATTAATTATAATTAGGTTGTTGTTTGTGATCGTGTTCCTGTTTGAGGTCTTGTTTGTTTCCTTCAAAGTGTATAACGCGTAAGTAACCTGAGTCGAGAATTTTTATAATATTTGTGCAGCGACTGAGCAACGAAATCTGTTCTCTTCTCACTACAATAATATATTTCCAGAAAGCATTAATTTACCGGCTCGATGTGACGTTGAATTTTTCTTTTTTGCTGGTGTTCCTCTCGATAATGGGACGTAACACAACGTTAATATGCGTTTATCTGTAGGTTACGAGATTACATTAGCTCTGCGAGGACCGATTTTTTTCAAAATACGTGTGCAATGTCGGATGTCGGATTAATTATAAATGCAAAAAAAAAACAACTAAAGTCTTGGACATACATTGAGCATATTTAAAAACATGTAATCCCCAGCATCGTTGCCCATAGTCATGAGTGTATGCATAAAAATAGTAAAAATAGTAATAAAAACAGGTTGTGTAAATGTGAGAATGTTCAATTGGTAACACAACATATGTATCTGGGGTTGTTAATACATAATAAATTCAGCTGGCGGCCGCAAATTGACTATATAGGTAATAAATTACGAGCTATTTTGTCTAGATTAGTGATATTAAGATATAAAGTACCGTATAATACATTAAGAATATTGTACCTATCTCTTGATGACTCTGTAATAAGTTATGGAATAAGTACCTATCTATGGTAATACATTCGGAACGCTTGTTGAAGACATTCACAAATTACAATTTCGATTATTAAAGACAATAGTACCTGAACAGATAAAATTTAAATAAAAAATGATATAGGAGGCCTCTTCAAACATTGTCGAATTGTAAATGTCTTCGACAAAGTTAAAATGGCCGTAATTTGTGAAAATCTATATAAATTTAATAATCTTTAAAAAAATTAGTACGACCGGACTCTTTGCGGAATTTGGCAGATGTTGCCATGTACACACTGCTTTGTTATAATAATAATTATGGTATGCGTACGTAGGATATATGCTTATTATTATTATTTTTATTATTGAACGTATTATTAGAAGTAATGTAAAACAAGCGAAACTTATTTTAATAAGTTATTCATTAATGAACTGTTTAAAAACTGAAATAATAGGTCTGCACCTATGAAATTGCCGTTCTGCAGTACTGGCTATTTCAAACCAAAATATTTTTTGTTTGGCTAAGAATACTAATTTGAAATTAATTTTATTTAAAAGAAATGGAATTCTTTTTCCAAAAGTAGTCATTTGTTTATTGATTAGTGTTACATTTTCATCGCATTTCAATCTTTTCTGTCATCATGGATACCTTAAAAATTCGAGTAACTATGGAATATGAGTACCGTTGTGGCAGCAACACGACACAAGCGGCACGCAACATCGACAACGTCTACGGAGCTAACACCACAAACCAACGCACCACCTGTTATTAGTTTGCTCACTTCAGTTCTGGGAATTTCGACCTGAAAAATGAACCTCGCGGTCGTCTGAAGACTTTGGTCGACAATGACGAATTAAAGGCGACTGTGGAAGCTGATGACAACATTCTACTGCTGAATTAGCAGCAGCTTTCAACGTTAGCACCAAAACAATATTGGTCCATTTGCGTCAAATTGGCAAGGTAAAAAAGCTTGACAAATGGGTGCCTCACGAACTCAATGATTGCCAGCGCGAAATACGCGTCGAGACGTGCCTTGCACTGCTCAACAGACACACAAATGAAGGAATTTTGAACCGTATTGTTACCTGCGATGAAAAATGGATTCTGCTTGATAACCGCAAGCACTCAGCAAGTTGGTTGGATCCTCTTTCAGCACTTAAACAGTGCCCTAAACGAAAAGTCACCCCTAGAAAAGTGATGGTCACTGTTTGGTGGTCTAGCGCCGATGTGATTCATCACAGTTTCTTACCAAACGAGGTAAGTATTAGTGCAGATGTGTACTGTAAAGAACTGAACACTGATGGCGAAGCTGGCACATATTCAACCAGCATTGGTCAATCGCTTGTCTCCGTTGCTCTTGCACGACAACGCGCGACCTCATACTGCACACCAGACGGTCTCCAAGTTGCAAGAACTGGGATTGGAAGTTCTCCGTCATCAGCCCTACTCACTAGACCTTGCGCCTACTGACTACTACTTTTTCCAGAATTTGGATAACTCTTTGGCGGGAACAAAATTCAATACCTGACAGGCAGTACAAAATGCCTTTAAAGAATTTGTTGCCTCCCGTCCAGCTGGTTTCTTTTAGAAGGGCGTCAATAAACTGCCCCTGCGTTGGCAAAGATGCATTGATTGCATGCGTGATTAATTCGATTAATACAATTTAAAAATACATGAAAAAAAATTCGATTAAATTTTTTATACAAAACGGCAATTTCATGTGATGTCCACGTGTTGACGAAAATACATTGGTTTCCTGAAGAGAGTCCTACTATATAAATATATAAGTTAAAGAAGTTATAGCGCGATGTGACATGTTTATTTTGTTTTTAGGTTGAAATCAAACCTACGCCATTTTGAGAAATGGTATTTTTAAATAAATATTTTGGAATTTTTGCAGCGGGTATATTATAACTCAGCCGTGGGCGCACATATGCTTGCGGGCGCGGGATTGGCCACAACTGCATTAAGTTATGAAGTCATTGAGCTAGGTTATTGCAGAGTGACTGACAGGTAATGGAGGTTTCCGAGCGGCGCAAGCACGTGCTGCGGCAGCCGGCGCAGTGAGCATCGGTCCAGCCACAGACGCAGCAGCGCGGCGCCGCCCCGCGCGCCCGCCCAACCCGCCGACACACGCTCCACTCGGTTCGACGACAGGTTACTGCACACACACACACACACATTCCCACATATTTACATATATTATATGATATAACTACTACTACACAATTCACTACTACTACAGATACTAGTTGATAATAACATTGCATAGGATGAGCGCGATCGCATTTAAATCTAAGGGATATTTATTTTACTTGTAAGTTTATCTAAAAAACACTTATGCTTAGAATATTCGACCTACTTGATTTATTGACTCATGGAATTCTAACAACAAGGGAAACTATACAAAAAGAAAAAAACACATGTGAATTTAATTCAAAATATTAGAATTTTTCTGAAATTATGCATTTTTTAATATAATGTCATCATCTCAGCGGCGCGGTGATATATTTGATCGTGTGACAATGCCGCGCACACGTGAATTTAATGTTTTTTTTATTGTTTTCTTAAAACGCTATGTGTTCTGAACTTTGAAGCCATAGAACTAAGGTAACCTTCATCCTTGCATTAAACAAAAAGTTTGCAATGTCGGTTGCCACACCGAAAAACAGGAAGGCCGTATTTTGTTCATCTATAATTTCTACTAAACTTGTAATATTGTCCGAAATTGAGCTTGATCTGACAGCCTTGCTTTGGTTCTTGCATTTTCGCAAAACCAAGTTTATCGTTTTACCATAAAACAAATAAAATACTTTTTAGTGTATAACTCTTAGATTGTATTCTCGATCTTTTCGATTCTATTCGCTTTCTTTACAAATAGTAATTTGTCATCTGATAGTAAAAGTGCGGTATGTCGTATGTATAAAACATAAATTCTACTAAAATATAAGAAAAATAACTATCGTTATCGATCTCGTATTTATTATTAACTACCATTCATAGTGATGGTGATTAGTAAAATGTAATACATTAAATGATAATTTTAAATATATATAAATATAATTGAGTCACAACAAGGAATAAAGAAAACTGCGAATCCGAATATTGTTATTGAGTTTTTGTCTTTGTGATAGTGTGAATAAAATCTTTAAATGCTGTTAATTTTGTATCCGCGAGCTAAAATGTATATTTATATTTATAGAATGGATGTATTTTTAATAAAGTTATGAGTTATCTGAAAAGTAAGTAGATTCTTGCAATCCCACATGGAGCATGTTCAAGTCTCGGAAGTAATGCGAGTGAAGTCACTATCCTCTCCCTCCTGCCCCAGTCATTCCGCTCTCAGCGAGATCAACTCACATACAGCCTGCAGCAAGCGGCAGACGTCCGCGCCTCTACGTTAACGTCGCTTGTAATCATCATTAATATCATTTTTATCATTATTAAGATGAATGTAGGCAGTGGACTATTAAATTAAACGAGAATAATAACCCCGAAGTACACAGAGTGTATCTCATATCATACCTATGATACCTATAATTCAACCGCATGTAATTACGTATATTGGGAATAAAATTAAGAACGTGTTACGTGAATATATGAAAGCTTTCTCAATAGCGGGTACTAACTAAACAACTCGATACAATTTTGGAAGCAGTTTACAGTTCAGCCGAGACACTCCAGCCATCACACGACGGTTGAGTTTGTATTTGCGTTTCATTACAGCGTCACAAAGAAAAAGGGTTGGATACTAGATACGTAGAGGAGTACTACTCTTGATATATTGTAATTCACTGGTTAATGTCAGTCACAAGGGTCATTGGTAAATATAAAAAGAGTAGTGAGTAGTGTCGAAATATATGACGAGTCTTATTTCTAGACGAGAGAATTTTGCTTCCAAAAAATTTTGCTTTGGCAGCTACACAAACTCATTTAAAAACTTTAGAATAATTCGTAACATGAGAAGTGAAGTGAAGAAGAGAAGTGATTCACTATTAGTTATCTCTTATAATATAGATCATACAATCGATCTCTACTTACTTTAATGCCGGTATTTGTCTAGGTACTAAAACTTTTTTTTCCTTACACTGATAACCTTTCTTGGGCGATGTTTACTAAATTCAGTGCTTATGATGTTAAATAAATGTCATAGTCACTATCTGGATCTTGGTTAATAAAAGTGTTGACAGATACATTTTTAAAGGACCTAATCTATTTTTGGATATAAGCCTAGTTATCTTCTTACAGTCACTGCTAAGTTTAACACTATTTATTCACAAGGATTCCTTTGTGTCCGATCGTATCACAGGAACAATCCTACCGCCAATGGTCTTGAAGTTAGTAAATATATTATCAATACAAGGTGAAGTTTGAGATGTACATATGGTTGGCTCATTAAAAAGAGCACCCAGGTTAAACGACCTAAGTAAGGATGTGACGAACGAACAATGCAATTAGCTTCCCTATTTCATCGAATTGCGGCACTGAATAGCTTCTAGTCAATTTATTCAGTTAAAGGTTTAGACCCAAAACATTAGTTCAATGAAAAACAGTGGTTCAGCAGGTACAACATACATAGAATCATAACAAAGGTTATTTGTGAAAGGATGAATAAAAAACTGATGAATACATTGATTCATCATTGAGTAACGAAAACAAAATGTAGTAGTAACCCTACACGGCCATGTTGGCCTTTCTTGTATTTTTAATCGCTTTTGTGTCAATCTAACGAATGTAAATTCTCTCTGCGTATGGTGGGTCTTGGCAGTGTCGTGAGTAATACTAAATATGTGTGTAAAAACGTTTATAGAAGTGTTTAAATTTCAATGAACTAATATATAGAACGATTGCCGGTAGACATTCCATTTGACTTATAGACTGCAGTGAACTGGTTAATTAAGTACAAACAACAAGCAGAGTATGCAAACCTAAATTTCACAGCATAAAGTTTGCAGTTCTCTCAGTAGCGGGAAGCAAAAAGCGATTACTAAATATAATTACAAAAGCAGTGTCCTTGTCCAAGCTCCAAGCATACCAACTGGTCGTAATATCTATAGGTATAGGCTGTACAAAGTATGCACCTGTGACATACGACACGGTATTGTGTGTACGAAACAATATGTCCTCTAGATGCGTCCAGCAGTGCGCGATGTTACGCTGCGTTTTGACTACGAACCGCAAAGTCAACTTAAGATGATTACCCTCATTGCGCAAATTTACAAACCAAACTTTACCACTCGGCAAAACATCAACATTAACAAATGTACTTTTAAAAAATAGCTTTATTTGTGTGAAACTGTGTCGCGTGTCACGGAATGCAGTAATATAATGTGTAGTAATAATACATTGCAATGACTCACAGATCGCGGAGCCCGGCGGCCGGCTGCAGCGCGTCGCGCGGCAACCAGCTGATGTTGTTGTGTGACACGTCTCTGCACACACACAACACATAAATAAATACAACATTCAACACTCAATATTACTTTCGTAAACTTGTTATACAAGGGAAACGAAATATAAAGTATCTGATAAATAATTGAAATTGTTCTACAGTTCGCGCACAAAGTATCCAAAAATAGTGCGTGCACTTAACTTCACTTTCCAAACTACAGCAGGACCATCTGACACCACAAAACGATGATGGATCAGTGTTAGCGTATCACTCTATTGTTCTTATTATCTTATAATAAGCCCGAGGTTTCGGTTACGGGGAAATATTCCCACGAAATTATAGCATGGCGAGATAAATATACATGGATAAATATGTAAACAAAATATTGATATTTTGTAAAGTCAACTCTATCATATATGCAGTTGCGTAAATTGTGTGAACTCTGTGTTCCGGTAGATAAATATTGTTGTAACCGAATTGTTATCAAATTGTAAAACAAAGCTTACAAGCGCTCATAGTGCTGACGAGGGTTTATCCTTATGATATATTACAAAATGTTGGACTATAAAAATCTTAATAAAGCCTACACTTTCACGATTGTAGCATGTATGTAACTCTCAGCAACAATTTTCATCTTTTATCTATAATTAAAAAGATAATGGGGTTACTTGTGATGCAATTTAGACCAGTCCTTATTCCTATTAATCCTTTTCCTGTTAAATAATTTGGGTTACGTTAGGCATTTACTGCCAATCAAAATTGATGGTCACGTAACAATTTCCAATAAATGAACATATCAAAGACAAAAAAATATGCACAAAAAATATTGTGTAAAATTTCTATAACCCTGATGAACTGTAAATATCAAAAGTGCATAAAATAGATTTAAATATGAAATAATACGTTCATTAGGCTACATTAGTACATAACACACATGCGAAACCGGGCCTGATTATTAGTATATGTATAAAAAAAATTAGTAATTATTCAACAACAGTACAACTCGGATTAACAATAATATTGCTTTACTAACGGTGAAAATAAATTTTGACCTTACCTTACCTTAGATATACAAATTACATCTTTGACGCTCATATCAAAATTTCTCCATCCCAAAGGGGTCGTGGTATATGAAGAATTAATAATATTTGGTAAGTTACGCAATAAAACAAGCAAGATGCGAATTAACTTTCTAAAAAATTAAAAAACCACATGTTAAATGAATGGGTAAAGTATGGTCGTTTAAACACGGTTAAACGGCATCGGTTTTTTTTTCTTAAATGTTTTTAGGCTATAGACTAACGATCTGAACAAATACCCAAGTCAAAAAAGCCAACTTGATAAATAGCGGACACCCCACACTACTTATCTCATCAGAACTTAGTACGCAATTATTTCCCTATAAATTGTAATTTATAGAAATGTACAAATACGGGTAACGATATCAGAACATCTGAAATGCATAAAGCTATGACGTCACTGACACACAAGTTCTAGCTCTCTCTCTCTCTTCTATACTCGGCAAAACCATTCAATATCAATATGTATTGCTTGCGATTCCACCTTCAGATTCCGCACCGCGCGACTACACATACATAATGCATGACGGTTTGTAACATTTGCGTTTTCCCCTCCTTCGGAATATATAATACGTAAATTGTATAAAACAAACTCACTACTCGCGTCTGTCTGTCTGTGCCCTTACTTTGTCTAACCTATGCAACAAATTTTATTTAGGGTACCTGCTTCCTGCAGAAGCTTTATATGTAAATTACATATATATCGTACGAGGTATCGTATTTATAGGATATATCATGATGAAAACTTAAAAAGTATTTTACAGACCTTTACATATCTGACGCTGAATAATGTACTTACTACTAGCACCATATATCTTTAAAAGTCCATAATACTGTACTTTACTTTTTATATATTCTTAAAACATCATTACTTATTTATGAAGTTCTTCGAAACTAATATGATATTTATTCAATTAATTACTTTGAGGATTTAACCAATAGACCAAGGATACCGATCAATAGCGACGAATATCTTGAAAGATATCACAAATTTAAAATGATGTGCAGGCTTGTCGAGACGGTTCGCTAGTATATAATGAAGTAAGGTGCTACGACATTGCAAGTAACATGTATGCGCTCTGACACCACTCATCAAGGTCTAAGCTTTACTAGCGAGTCTGGTTTCTAATACTATTTTAACTACATCAATATATTCGTACTTTTAATTTTTATTTTACCTATATTGATATAAGCATATAATAGATCGGACAAATAGCGAGCAGAACTCGCGTTCTCATGTTGGTACCGTATACATTTAAAATAATACATAAATTCTATTACCGTAACATTCATCAACGTCTCAGGTGTGTGGCGACGCCTATTTAATAGAAAAAACTTTTATTTCGCGGACGCTGCCCTGCCACATAGTATACGATATAGCTTTGTCATCTATTAAATCTAGTGCAAATGAAATCTATATAATTTTGAATTTATTCTTTAACCTTGACATATCCCGATGGATGTAGCCTATGCACTGAGTCCAGTATACGACGGTATATATTCACCGAAACCGATAGTAAGATCTCTGAGCATCAGGGGCTATCAGGGCGAACGAATACCCTCAAACACTCCCGATACTCTCTTCCTGGTACACACACAGGAGGAGAAAAAAGCCCTGATTAAAAAGGGCTACGGGGTAGGGGAAGGATCGCGCGTTCTGACAGTGCATGAATCCCAGGGACTGACCTTCAAATCGGTGGTGATTCTGCAAACAAAGAGCAGAAGGGTACAAATCCACGATAGCGTTTCACATGCTATAGTGGTAATATCTAGGCACACCGACACCTGTGTCTACTATACGGACGTGACTGACGACGCGATAAGTAGGTTCATTCGTCGGGCCGTGGACGCTCCGGCACGGGATATTGTGGATTACAACTTAAAAATGGCCATAAAGAATGGAAATGCAAGCGCTATAAAAACAATAACGTCATAAACCAAAAAAAAGCTAATAATAATTAAACAGTGAATATTTAAGAAATTACTAATAATAATAATATATATATGCTCACGGATACGATTTTTACGTAAAAAAAAACTACATATAAGCAAAAAAGGTGGGGACCAAGAGTCTGCAGACTACAACAAAATAAATAAAAAAAAAAACCTTATCTAAGAACTTGATATTGTTACAGCACTCTGAGAATTTGGTATTTGATATTAGTTTCAAACCTAAACCACAATAACAAATTAATAACGATAACAAATTCTACCTCTAAAATATTGAATGTACAGGTTTGGCCTCGTTATTATTTATTATAAGTATTTAGATATTGATGAGGTACGGAACTTTAAAAAGGTATCGATGTACCCACAAGGCTCATGAAGTCTGCTGCTGGCACTTCACTATGACACGACGCGAAAGGGAGGTTTTCGTAACCGGATGAGGTCATGCCGTTTAGCTACCTTTCATGTTCCTACTTGTGGTGAGGCGGATGCTCCACCATCTAGTTTATTCATCATAAGTTGTATCGTAACGGGGGGCGACTTTATCTTTTGACATAAGTCCATTTTTCACTATTCTGTTTTTAGATACCCGACCCTTTTGCCGTCGCGTGCGCATTAATTACGCACAGTGATATCTATATACTGTGCGTATAGCCCGCTTTGGTTTTATGTGTAATAAGGCATTATACCTCCGCGTCTTTCACCGCACAATGAATTTTACGTGTTATGTATTACGTGTGTAAACGAACTCGTGTAAACCAACACCGAGTGATACTCGTGGATGTTCGAGGATTGGCAGCCGCACCCAGGGGGCCTCTACGTAAGCGAAGAAGTGCTTTACCTATCGATCATATACTTTCACATTCTCGTAGTATAGACACGTCTAAACTAACACGCATTTCCGTTTTCAGCCATAATAATAGGTCTTTACCTATGAAATTGCCGTTCTGCAGTACTGGCCATTTCAAATCAAAATATTTTTTGTTTGGCTAAGAATTCTAATTTCAAAAGAATTTTATTTTAAAAACATGGAATTCTTTTTCTAATAGTAGTCATTTGTTTATTGATTAGTGTTACATGCTCATCGCATTTCAATCTTTTTTGTCATCATGGATACGTTAAAAATTCGAGTAATTATGGAATATCAGTACCGTCGTGGCAGCAACGCGGCACAAGCGGCACGCAACACCATCGACGTTTACGGAGGTAACACTATAAACCAACGCACCATCTGTTATTGGTTTGCTCGCTTCCGTTCTGGGAATTTCAACCTGAAAAATGAACCTCGCGGTCGTCCGAAGACTTTGGTCGACGATGACAAATTAAAGGCGATCATGGAAGCTGATGATACACAATCTACGGTTGAATTAGCAGCAGCTTTCGACGCTAGCGTCAAAAAATATTGGTCCATTTGCGTCAAATTGGCAAGGTAAAAGAGCTTGACAAATGAGTCCCTACGAACTCAATGATCGCCAGCGCGAAGTACGCGTCGAGACGTACCTTGCACTGCTCAATAGACACACAAATGAAGGAATTTTGAACCGCACTCTTACCTGCGATGAAAAATGGATTCTGTTTGATAACCGCAATCGCTAAATAACGCCCTAAACGAAAACTTACCCCTAGAAAAGTGATGATCACTGTTTGGTGGTCTAGCGCCGGTGTGATTTATCACAGCTTCTTACCAAACGGGGTGAGCATTACTGCAGATGTGCACTATGAAAAACTGAACACAATGACAGATAAGCTGACACATCTCCAACCAGCATTGGTCAATTGCTCGTCTCCGTTACTCCTGAACGACAACGCTCGACCTCATACTGTACAGCAGACGGTCTCCGAGTTACAAGAACTGGGGTTGGAAGTTCTCCGTCATCCGCCCTACTCACCAAACCTTGCACCTACAGACTACAACTTTTTCCAGAATTTGGATAATTCCTTGGCGGGAAAAAAATTCAATACCCGAGAGGCAGTACAAAATGCCTTTGAAGAATTTGTTGCCTCCCGTCCAGCTAATTTATTTAAGAAGGGCATCAATAAACTGCCACTGCTTTGGCAAGGATACATTGATTGCATGAGTGATTACTTCGATTAATACACATTAAAAATACATGAAAAAAAATCGTTTAATTTTTTTCATAAAAAACGACAGTTTCATAAGACCTAATAAGTTCGCAAACCGCTCAGAGAGCATTGTTTTTTTCACGACCACATTGTGTCTTCTTGAAACTTAAATTATTTATTTGAGCATGTCTTATGGGGCTGTCGCACACCACGAAAATTTATTTTTATAAAAGAGGTGCATCGTGCTCATTATTTCATAAAAAAGATTGTTATACATCTCTCATAAAGTCCTTCAACTAGGACAGGCTTCATAAAGTTACGGGTGAAACTTGGGGGTGCTCTATAACCGCGTCGTAACGTAACCTGCCGTTAATAGGTAGTTGTAGAAAAAGCGCCTATCGATGTCTCAAGTGTAAATATACATCAATGCAAGAATTCAAGAAGAAGGTTGAGCTTGTTTCAGTTTAAATTGACATAAGTAAGCGTACCTGGTTTTTATTCGTTTTCATCATGGAAATTCATATAATTATGAAGCACATGCCTCACGCGCACAACACTAACAAATATTTTAACATGAATCTATATTGTGACCGGCATTGCTGACATTTCGTTTGCCTCGTTCAATGCAGAATGTAATAAGACATTATGTAAATTTTACAATTTCCTAATGCAATAAGGAAATGTTATATCAATAGTACTGTAGTACTGATCATCAATCATGCTGTTGATTAACAAAATCAAAAATATATCAATCAATTTAGGCTCAAAGAAGGCATTTTTATGAACGTCACTACCACCGGTTCGGAAAATATCTAGAAGGACCGGGAAAAACCTCCATCTGTTTTATCTTTTTTAAATTGTACGTATATATTTATAACAATACATAATTATATATTACAATTGTTTTTAGCGAATATACAGACAGGGGATGCATTTTCAGGCGTCGACATCGTTTATATATTGGTCCACCTTATAATAAATAAATAGCCTTACGCTAACAACTATACAGCTGAACGGTATGGCGTCTGAAATTTATATAATACAAACAATTTTAATAGTGCATTAGAAAAACAGCTTCAATTTGTTAGTGTTTAAGTCAGCAGTTGGTCCCAAAGGTTCGGTACAAGAGGTACTCACAGGTCATTGTTAGCTCGTGTCGAGAACCCCTTTTGCGCATAGAGGCGAGACCGCGCCGCGCTCTTCTTCTGTCGCCTTTAACGAGCTAGTAACGACGAGTAGAACTCGTTATTACCGCCATCCATCATCGGCCGCGGTCGCTGACATGCGCCCGCCACCCCCCCCCCCCCCCCCCCCCCCCATAACACCCCCTGCGTAACTCACCCCCACGCGCGGCGACTCATTCACGAAGCGAATTTCATTTTGTTACACGGCACGGGGATCACATACAAATTTCAAATTCTAATCTATGACAAATGCTTGACAGTCCAATTGTTTGCCGGTTTTTAAAGTTAGACTGCTCGAGTTCTCTATTTGATTTGAAAAATTAAAAAATAACATTGACCATACTGCTTTTTGCGTACAGCACAATATGATCAAACATTTTGCATCACACGGCTGACTCAGCTCAGTGTGCACCGAGTGAATTGAGCACGGATAGATTGCATAGAACGAAACACTCGTAACACATAGAGCGCAACGCAATCCGTAGAGTGCTCTGAGACAGCAGCTTTACTAATTAATTTATTAGTCCGTAAATCATAATTAAAATGGCCTGGAATATTTGTAATTCACGGAGCCGCACAAATTATGCCGTTATTAGTTAAACGCTTAAATAAATTACGCTCAGTGAAATTAAACGTTTTATTTTTGAATAGAAAGATGAGAGGGCGAGAAACAGATTCTATGGCGAAATTATTAATTATAATATTTACTATTATTATATATTAATTATAATATTTACAATTATCTTGTAGATTTTGCCTCTCGTTATTTTGTCAGATATTGCGTTTATTATGTATTCTGAACTGAATATTAATTAATGATATCCTATATAGTTATCTTCTATCTATACTATAATAGAACTGTAACAAGTCGAGATCCGTACATTAAATATTTTTTGAAAATTTTAGTCCGGGTAGACTATGTTGTCGATATAGAAGCCAAAAATATTTTTTTTACACTTTTTCTCTGGCTGTCTGTCTGTCTCTGTGAACAAGCATCACTCTGAAAGTACTGTACCAATCTTGGCGAAACTTGACATAGTGATAACTAATATTGCGAGATTACATCTAAGATATTTTTTGTCCCATAAAACGCAAGGAGTTTTCCAGGATATAGTATAACATTCTAAAATATGAACACGTATTCTGAAAGTATTCAACCATATTTGATAAAACTTAACACTTAGTTAATATTATAAAGCTTCATTTAAAATACTTTTTTGTATCCCATAAAACGCAAGGGATTTTCCAGGTAGTCTAGTGAAGCAGTTAAGGCTTTGCTAGATCAATAGCGCAGTCATTTCGAAACCAAAGAGATTCGCCTGGATGACGGATGAAAGTCGAAAATTTGTAACTATTGATATCTTCGACGGATATTGGTAAATGTCTTTGTGGTATATATAGGAGACACATTAGCTAAACATTAAAGCTATATTTTATATTTTTATTGTTTGGTATTCGGGGAATCCCTGGTAACACTGATCCGATTTAGATTTTTTTCCAATTTTAGAAAGGTATATTATCCCCTAGTGCTATAGATAATGTTTATTGTGGTAAATATATATTTTCAATAGTTGATCATAAGGAATGTAACTGAAATCGGCAAAAACCGGTAGGTGATGTTGCGAACGGGTTCTAGACTTATTTTAAAATATTTCTCATATACTAATTGAGTACTAGTGGGCGCCCCGCAGTCGAGATTAGACCATAGTTCGTTGTTTTTTTAAAGTTTGAACTTTATTAGGGTTCTTTTGTCAAAGGGTATACTTCTATAACCAAAGGTTTTCATCATGGTTATTCAGTTTATTCAGTATATTTGACATGATCTTTAATTATATAAACATAAAAGAATCTATGTGTAAATGAAAATTGAAATTAATTATGAATTTATAACAAAAAATAGGAAGTAAAGCTCTCAAATTCTAAGTAAACATAACTTTACAAAAATAAATTAATTTATCGTAACCCATGACACAATTTTCAATTAATTTTACACGACACCATGGGTGGGTGGTATTTCTGGGTGATATTTTATTAAATGTAGTCTGTTCATTATGAGAAATAGTAATATGCCCAGTATCATCTTTTGGAAAAGTAATGGATACACAGTAGAGTCAAATGATGAATCCAAAACAAAGATGTTTTTAATACTACCATTAACTTTTGAAAATAAATTCATTTTTGTTGCTACATCAGGTTGAACTGCATCATTATAACCGCGGAAGTCTAAGTCATGGATTGTTTTATGAACAAAATGCTTATTATTATTATTATTTATAAAAAGTATTATTTGGCTCATTTTTTTATTCATAAATTATTATTTGAAGTGAGTTCACCATAAACAATAGTAAACATTTTAATTTTGACTTTGACTTTGGGAATATTGCTTTACTTTTATTACAACATGAAGTAAATGCACTCCTGTCACCTAAAAATTTTGAAATCCAATAAAACCAAAGAGAATAATATTTTTTTTGATGGTTCCATAAATGTGCTAAAGATAAATTGTTTTTCAATTAAATAATTATAAAATTAACCTGCAATCTGACCACTTAAATTCAAAGAGCATGTATGTATGAACCATAAGACGTGTTATAAATATTATAATAATAGTTATATGTTATGACTAGCTGACCCGTGCAACTTCGTCTGCATCAAATTGGTTATCACTGGTTTCAATTGTATTTTTAAACGCGAAAAAAAAATGAATAAATCTGGTATTCAGTTGCAGCCACAACTACCGTTTCCAAAAATCCAAACTATCCACGGATTCACTGAAACATATACCCAGATTACATGTAATTTTTATTTTAAATAAGCCTAGTACCCGTTCGTAGCATCATCTACCACTCCGTTGTTTGTAGTCCGGTAAAGCTGTTAAGACCTTACTCTGTCAATAGTGTAGTCATTTCGAGAAAAAAAAAATCATCTACCAGGATCAATTAAGATAAAAACTAACCTACATAAAACTAAATAAACATCTCTACCGCTTACTTTATCATAACCATCTTCAACTAGTATTAAAACCTTTTTATACTCCATTATATTAAAGAAAAATATATGAACACCGTATCGAAGCGTCAAACATCGCGCCGAACCGTCAAATGTCACTTGCTTGAAACTATAGTCTAAGAGTTATAAACTGTTTCGAAAACGTATTTCAAATATATTTCTAATACATTTTTATAAATAATCTCTGTACCATTCACAACATAGTGCCTATCACTTCTTGATAATGTATCCATGTTGATATGTTTCTATTGTAGATTATTCTACGTTGTTATACTGAATATTTGGTATTAAATACATAACGTGTATTTGTCACACTTGATATTGGCGAAATTACCTATATAGGCAGAGGCCATACCGGAAAGAATCAATCAAGCCAGTTTTATACATTATATTCATCCTAACAACGGGCTACCTAGCTGCCGGTAAGAGTTGCGTTTATTTGTGCATATCGTACCTTCACAGACAAAAATATTGATTTTTAAATAATTTTGGGATGATTTTTTCCACTAACTTAGAAACGTTATTAAAATGGAATTATTATTGAAAGACATTTTTGGTATTGGCAATAATGTGCTTGATGCTATTTTTTGGAAATAAAAATAAAAGTAATCTTACCCCATGTTAGAATAGCAGTAATTTTATTATTACTATATTTAGATATAAATAAGTACAAATTTTATCTTCCACACCAATTCAGTTATTACTCAATATTTAGACCGATTTATTGCTATAAAAATAATGTGTATAGAATATAGCTATAGCTATAGTTTAGTGCAGTACTGGCTGCATGATAAAGATAGCGATAATTGTGGCAGCGTGTGTTATAGACGCATTTTTTTTTTTCGAATTGTATACGCTGTTGACCTGGTAAGGTCTTTACAGCTTCACCGAACTATTGAGTCGAGCGCTGAAGGCACTCAACCGATTTGGGATGTTTGGGCGACCAACTCAAAGGTGCACAGTACACCTCGGCTTGGGCTGTCGCCTGTTTTGTGCAAAAATCGCAACCTATCTAATCTAACCTAAGCTAAGCTATCTAGATATACGTATATAAGTTATTAAAACATGTATGTGTACCAAGCATGCGTGCCTCAACAACTCCTATATGTATTTTGTGTTGGAAAAATGTCTCTAAACTATATAGGATAGGATAGGGAAAAATAAGGGTAGAACTCTTTGTTGTGTGTTTATTTTTCTGAAAAAGAAAAACAGCATGTAAGCGTGTAGACGTGCACGTGTGTATAGGTAATGTATGTGATGTTGTAGCAGTGATGTAAAGTTTTGTGTCACTGTATCACGTAAGCAGCGTACTCAAGGGCTCCCCGTCGAGGGAACGGACCTAGGCTTGAGCCGTTGCCGAGCGAGGCCTAATCTGGTGTGCGGGAGCGAAATTTACTCCCAGACCATGGTGACGTAATAGTGATTATGCAGGCGTGGACGTGAACACGCTTTGTTTGAAGAGACAGGCTGCTACTGATCTTTCGCCGACGTGATTGAATCAGGAGGGTCGGTAAGAATGTGTCGCGGTCGTCTTCTATACTGCGCAGCATTGGGTACGGGTTCATAGTTCGTGGCGGATACCACTAAAGGGCTGGGATGATTCGCGGCTTTTTCAAAATAACTACGTGTGAGTGATTTTATATACGCCCAGACAGAAGGCATCTCCAGGTCCCTGTGGAGATCCTTACTCCGGACGTACCATGGGGCACCGGTTATTTTACGTTGGGCTCGGTTCTGGAGAACCTGTAACTTTTGAATACGATTTTGCGTATGTGCAAAACCGAACAACTGTACGTCATAATCGGACGGATGCAAGTTTTATATAAAGTGAGTTTATGTCTGGGGGACATTTTACTCTTATGACAAAGCAAATGATAGAGACGACCCAAGACCATAGGGGCTTTATTTCACACTCTGTTTATCTAAAGTGACGCCAAGATATTTCACCTCGCGGGCCCAAGCTATTTCGGTTTCGTATAGCCTGATGGTCGACGACGCATATATTTAAAATGGCGTCAATCCCAAGTCATACGTACATTCCTTTACGTTTATCGTTGTTTCATTGTATATGGTGAAATCTTAATATCAATAATGTGTAATAAAATGAAATTTGTTCTTTGTTATGGAAAAAAATATTGGTTAAATTTTTTTATTTTTTTTTATAAAATATATCAGCAGGTATATATATATGATTGTTTATAAAGAAATGTGTCTGACTATGATACATTCATGCTTTTAATTGCGTTTAAATGTTACTGAAAAAAAAAAATGTTCTTAAACCTATTCATAAATCAAAATTAATTAAATCAAATTACAACGTTAACCGGCTACCAAGTGTCTTTTCGGGCTAATACCACTCTCTCACAGAAAATCGACGTGAAATAACAGCGCTTGCATTGTAGTGTTTCGTTTGGTCAGTGAGAGCGTCGGAGGCCCACTTCTCTTCTCCTTTCCTCCTTTGCCTTCCCTTACCCTCCCCCATATACAGGTTGGCAACGCACTTGCGACACCCCTGGTGTTGCTAGTGTTTATAGAGGTGGTGGTCACTTAACATGACGTGACCCACCTGTTCATTTGCCTCCTATGATACAAAAAAACATATATTGATATATTAAAGAACCAGGTATTCTAAAATTCTTGTTCTTTCAACGTTGCCGGCTCTTGTACTAAGGTGTCGCAAAAATGTCTAGTTACGTTTACTACAAATTTTTGTTTTTCGTTATCCTGGAGAACCCCTTGCGTTTTATGGGACGAAAAGTATCCTGGATGTAGCCTTGTAATATCAGTTATTACTGTGTTAAGGTTCGTTAAAATTGGTTTAGTACTTTCAGAGTAATACGGGTTTAGGTTCTAGGCTTTAATCCTTTATCCTGGAGAACCCTTTGCGTTTTATGGGACAAAAAGTATATTTGATGTAATCTCGTAGTATTAGTTATCACTATGTCAAGTTTCGTCAAGATTGGTTCAGTAGTTTCAGAGTGATGCGTGTTCATAGGGACAGACAGACAGACAGAAAGACAGACAGACAGACAGACAAAAATTGTAAAAAGATTATTTTTGGCTTCTATATCGATAACATAGTCTACCCTGATTAAAATTTTCAAAAAATATTTAATGTACAGATTTCGACTTGTTACAGTTTTATTATAGTATAGATAGATAGATAGATATCATTGTTGAATGTAGGATGAAAAAGGGTAACTGGAACGTTACAGTAAAAAAAAAACATACAGTCGAGCATAGCAACCTCCTTCGCAACCTTTTTTGAAGTTCGTTATTGACGCAGCCGTCAATTTTGACAGCTCAAAATGTCTTTTTTACTACATGTGTGTATATGTTGTGTAAAATTTAAGCAGTAGTGTGAGTAATGCATATTTTAATTAATTTAATATACTTCTAATGCATTTTATATAAAATAAATAGGTTTCTGCACTTCTCCGCCATATAAACTTTAACTATGCCAAATTTTAAGTTCACCCGTTTACGCAGTTCGTTTAAAAAGAGGTACAAACTTATTGCTTCACGTATTAATATATAGATATGTTTGAGTGAGTCCCTGGATAGTTTGGATTTACAATTGGACATGTAATAGGTGTAACCTCGCTGTAATCGAGTTTTAGGTTAACTAAGATTTTTTGCGTTTAAGAATACAATTTAAACCGGTAATAATCGATTTGGTGCATACAAAGTTGCATGGGTGAGCTAGTATTGAAATAACTCTATAGTACTGGATATCAGGAGAAATACTTTGGACCGTTTTACGTGAGATGTAGTGTGGAACTGTTTACACGTGATATGGTGTCGACGCGTGAAGACAATTTTTATAATTATAGTTATAATTCGGCATTCATCAGGCCATAATGGTGAGAGAGCATGTATGCTATGAGTAGATGAGAGCGTGTATTTGCGGTGTCAGTACTCGACTTGTGATGCAACTCGCCGACCTCGACCTCCATCTAGTGGAGGCGACGCGCGCGGTGCAACACGCACCCGGCGCGGCCGCGATACTGTGTACACGTTCCCTTTCTAAACAAAACGCTGTAACGTACTTGTAACACAACATGTCTTGTATACCCACCCACATACCACAATACGTAATATAATACGTACATACAATATCCGACACTATATATTCATTAGAAATTTCTTAAACAGAATAATCGTATATTTTTCTGCCAAGATTCCTGTTAAGAGTTGGTGAGATTGTAGTGGCAAAGGAGTTAGTAATTGAACTCACTCCTAAAATGTAATGATAGAGATATGTGAGTTCACGTTGAACAATTATCCTGTTACAGTAATAAAACTGTTGCCGGGCTCCCGGCGCCGTGGGGGAGCAACTGCAACTAACACTCAAGTGTAATTAAACTTTGTTACTTTTAAGTCAAATTTCTAAACGAAATGCTACTGCTTCATTATTCATGTTCATATACTTGTTCCAGTCGATATTTTAGCTTTTTGAGGTGACATTTTTTACTTTAGTCTTATTTTGATTAGATATAATCACAAAAGATTTCATTTGTTGTTTATAAATGGCGTCACAGTAAAGAAAGCTCGCGTGACCACTGTCTTTGAATGACATGTAGCTGTCGACCCAACACAATTCAATTGGCCTGGTATCGCTGATAACAATTTGTCCTGTCGTCTGTTTGTTGTTGTTTCATCGCTTTGGTTGTGTTGTTCAATAAACAAATCGTCGGGTCGACGATATCTTTGTTATCCGTCCTATGTTATACTATCTTGCTCAGATCGAGTATTATACGTAACTAACATACGACAACAAACAAGAATTCACATGTATTTCCTTCTTATTATATTCCTTTTATTTATTTAAATTACAAGGTCACAAATCACTCTGACCGCACTGTACATATATACGTTATGATAATCACAGTATATTGTAGACCGTCGTCACTGGGATGCCTGCGTCGCGTCGTTATGCGTAAATGTCTGTTCTCGTTAGGCTTGAAGAACCGGATGTCATAAAAAGGGACACACAAACTAACGTGAGACAGTTCCACAACTCTACGGAACACTGAAATCTGATATCGCGAACTTTTTGGTTTGTAAATATATGGAAGATTATATCAAAGTTTGGGCGAAAGCAAGCGCATGGCTCTGAATAGATCTCTCATCTATTGGCGAGGGCGTAATGTCGACCAGCTGTCAAGAATATACACGAAGACTGAATGTTATTATTATTTGTTATATTAGGGATGGTGATGATTACAACAGCTAATAATGTAATACAATATTCCTACGCGCTATGATATAAAAATAAATAACTCAATATATCAATTCACTATCTTTATATTCAAATTTCTTCTGTACGTGTATATGTCAATGAACTCCTCCTAAACGGCTGGAATGATTTTAATTAAATTTTGTGTGCGTGTTCCAGTGGATCCGAGGATGGTTTAGATTCTCAATAATACCCGGTAAATGGCGCTGCGACTGAGTTTTAGGTTTTGTTTTATTATCAAGGTAGAAGAACGTGCACTGAGCCCGCTAGTTATCCCATATAATATATTCATTGTTGTATATATTTGCTAGAACACTCAGACGCAGGTCACTAAAAGATTGAAAGATAGAATACGTCACAAAAAAATAAAGGAAGACTCCTAATAATAGATGTTTGCACGTTTCGCTCGTAGATTTAAATGTAGAGGGGAAGGACACGTGGCTCATATTAGTCTACAGGTGTACAAACGTATACAGATATAGAGACCTTAAATTATAATCTCCAGCTGATAATCTCTACATAAATATTGCAAACAATTGCCACGCTGGGTATTCTGTGTGAGATTCCATTACTAGAAGAGGGGTCTACGAGACATAATTATATTAGATTTTGTGTTAATATTATCAGTGTACTAATCATCTATCACTTGTAACTTTTTTTGGAAATAAATTTGTTGTATATTGTTTTTTTTGAAGTATACAGATTATTTATTCGAGTGGTTTAACAGTACTTGACTACTAGTAATGTTCATTAGTTCTCTAAAGAGTTCGACAAGACGACGCGTACATAAGACAGGCGGTCTCCCGCATTTGTTTTGATTTATGGTGCGAGTAGCGTGTCGGCGCGGCTCGGCTCGGTGCGGCCTGTCCGTGTGACGAGTCCGTCGCAACGCAATCTATCATCGTCCACGCTCGCCGAGTGACGCTATCAGACACCGACGCGCGGCGCAACCCCTTACACCCACTCCCCCACAGACCACCAACTCTTCACACGCACATATCGCAGAAACTATGTTCCTACAGGCATTACTTATTCATTTATTGTAAACAAATTTCACAGCATATGTTATTGTATTAAAAAGTTATAGTTATGGAATAGTAATTGCGAACGTAAAGTGATAATAAAATGAAATATTATTTTTTTGAAAAGACTTGCTTATACTCCACCTCCCGGCTCTACACTCGTGCAAGAAGTTGCGTCAGTGATGCACTTGGAAGTAATCGCGGCTATGTGTGTACAGCTGCAAAGCGCTCTACGCTTCAATCTCAGTGTTATCAGATGTTCGTGCGTCCTTGCCCTCGCCCTTCACGGGTTCAATGAACTGTCGGGTGGTGTCCCCTCGCGCTTGAGTCAGGACCGAAGGGCGCACGAGGAGGGTATCGAGACGCATTCGTACTCTGGGACCCATTTAGCGCACACATTAGTGATTTATGTTCCCGTTGCTCACGATCGCATGGATTAATTGAATCCAGTTTGGGATGAAAAGGTTTGGTACGCGTCCTGTTGTCAACTGATCACGTTTCAACACCGTTATTTATTATTCTGTCAATGTGTTTAAATACACTGGTAGTTAAAAGTTAAAATACTGTCTTGAAGTGGACTAAACATGGAAATGTTGGTGTTTCGGAAACTGTACTTGAGAGCCTGTCAACTTCTAGGTTAGCGTGTTTATCATCATCATGTAACAGTAGATCAGATTGAAGTTAAACGCTAAAACTTATAAAGTATAAAATAAATACTATAAAATACTACAACCTTTGAAACTAAAAGTTTAATAAAATTTAACTCTTTACTCCATCCAGATTTGCGTAGTAACTAATGTCATAATAATAGCTATAAAATAAAGTACAATTCGATTCATTATGTTCTAGTGCCGGAGAGTCTTTTTGACAATACAACAAAGCTTAGTACAGTTTGGTTTAGGGTTTTTCTTTCAGTAGGGGTAAATGTGTATCATACTTGCATATTCAATTTACAGAAGATAGAAAAAAAAGTCGTTGTATTGTAAGCAATAATAGCAAACTATATGTTTTGGTCGTCTATATTGCTAACATTGGGATAACCTCGTGAAATACATCAAGATAATATACTACGATATTAAAAAAACCTACAGGTAAATTAACATGACATTATATGTATTATATCATAGCGACGAAAGAAAGCAGAACTGCCGAAACTTGAAAAACCCAACTATACACCAGAGCTAAAGAACTATTTCAAAACTTTTTTTTTTTTTATGAGTAAAAAAAGTAGTAGTAGTATCCTTAACCCTCTCTCATACTTTCTTCTCTGCTCCAATTCCCCGAGAGCTAGAGGCTCTCCCATCTGTATCTTAACCGCCGTATACTAGTATACGGCGGCAAGCACTTCCGCCTCCAGCTCCCAGGGAAGGGAGCCGGCCAGCACCATGGCCACCGCAGAGGACACTGTCCGATAACCCCGTATCACCCTCAACGCCACAGTACCTTGCGCGGCTCGCAACGCACGGATATTGGTGGCGTCAAGGGCGTCCACCTATAACGGCGCCCCGTAGGCGGCCATGGACCGCACCACCCCCATGTATAGGCGGCGATAAGCGGCACCCAGCCCCCCCGTATTGGGGAGGAGTCGTTCGAGCGCCGCTGCCGCCCCCAACTATGCGCGGTCCGAGCCCCTTGAAATGGGGCTCGAATCGCTAGCGACCGTCCAGGGTGAGGCCCAGATACTTCATCCGGGTCCCCACCCTGACACGGACCCCCTCCACATATATGTGGGCCCCCAGAGGTGGCCCCTTCCGAGGCCCATGGAACATTAGGGCCTCGGTCTTTCTCGAGGGCTACGTCGAGGCCCAGTCTCCTGATGCGCCCGTCCACGAGGGTGACAGCCTCCGTTGCCAGGCGCAATAAATTTTCTGTTTCCCCCCTCGGACTACGACTACTAGTACTACTAGGGTGTCGTCCGCATAGCAGATGAGGCGCGCCCCAGAAGGGAGCGCGCCGCGGAGCACCCAGTCGTAGCCCATGTTCCACAGGAGTGGCCCTAACGCCGACCCCTGTGGAACCCCCCGCGCCGTGTTGCGCCGGACCATCCGTCCTCTGGCGTCCACGAAGGATACCTCTCTCCCGTCGAGGTACGCCTCCAACAGCCGCCGCAGATACAGGGGCACTCCAAAATAGAGGAGCGCCTCCAGTATGATACTGTGCGGCAGACTGTTGAAGGTGTTGGCGATGTCCAAGGACACCGCCAATATCCTTTCACCCTCAGAGGTTGCCTCCGTGGAGACCTTTTTCAGGAGGGTCAGGGCGTCCGACGGTTGGGCCTCAGGGTGGCCCTCGAAAAAACTGAGGCCCTGCTGTTTCACGGGCCTCGGCGTGGGCCACCTCCGGGGGCCCACTTAACTGTGGAAGGAGTCCGGGTCAGGGTGGGGACCCGGATGAAATATTTGGGCCTCAACCTGGACGGACGGTGGCGGTTCGAGTCCCACTTCGAGGGGCTCGGACCGCGAATTGTGTGTGCAGCGGCTGCACTCGGCCGTCTCCTCCCGAACACGGAAGGACCTGGCGCCACCTGCCGACGCCTGTACGAGGGAGTAGTGCGGACGATGGCCGCCTATGGGGCACCGTTGTGGGTGGACGCTCTCGGCGTCACGAACGTTCGCGTACTGCTAAGGGCGCAGCGCACGGTGGCGCTGAGGGCGATACGAGGATACCGAACGGTGTTCTCGGCGGCAGCCATCGTGCTCGCAGGCTCCCTTCTTTGAGAGCGGGAGGCGGAGGTTCTTGCCGCCGTCTATAATTATACGGCGGCTAAGAGACGCCGAGGGGAGCCTCCAACTCCCGGGGAAATTGAAGCCCTGAGGGTTAGGGTCCGGCAGGACGAATTGGAGAGGTGCAGGCAGGACCTGGCGGACGCGCGGTACGGCAGATATACAATTGACGCCGTCCGCCCGATCCTGCCGGAATGGTTCGGGAGGACTTGGGGCTCCCTGACGTATAGGCTGGTGCAGGTGCTAACCGGGCACGGGTGCTTCGGGTGGTACCTGCACCGGATTGCCCGTAGGGAGCCCACCACCGCATGCCATGAGTGCGAGATGACTTCCTCGCAGAAGGAGGCGGCGGAGAGGGCCCGTGAGACAGACCCTCAGAGCGGCCGTAGCCAAAGGTGGGCCGGAAGAAGGGGGAGGCGGAACACTCGCCTACTCCCTCTACCGTAGCCGCACCTGAGGGGATGTAGCCGGGGGGCTCATCCCCTCATTGCACAGGTCCGGCTGACGAGGGGAGGTGACTGGTTGTGTACCCAGTTGCCTCTCTATAGTAGGACGAAGCCTGGCGACCAACTTGCCAGGCTGCCGCAGGGGCGGTTTCTCAGGAAGAGAGCCAGAACGGTCCCTGGCCGCCCCTAACATGCGGCCGACGGTACACCGTGGGGTTTTAGTCCGTGCGAGTCGGACATAACCCACCCTCTCCCCCGGGAGGGTGGGTATCCGTTAGGGATTTCCCCACGTTAATAAAAAAAAAGGGCGTCCAGCGTGGAACGCCCCGACCGGAAGCCGAACTGCGCGTCCGACAGATTTGGCCCCACTTCCTCAAGGTGCCGAACGACCCGGGAGGCACGATCCTCTCGAGCGCCTTCCCGGTGTCGTCCAGCAGCACAAGGGGCCGATACGCGGACGCGCAGTCCGGAGGGCGGCGCTCCTTCGCCATCAGGCACAGCCGCCCCGTCTTCCAGGGTCTCTGGAACTGCCCGACCGCCAGACAGCGGCTGAACAGCTCCCAAAGCCAATCTCCGAGGTGGTCCAGAGCAATGGCTAGCACCCGGCCCGGGACCTCGTCAGGGCCGGGCGCCTTGCGTCCCGCCGTGCGGAGGCGCTCAATCGCCCTCCCCATCCCCGCCGTAACAGGGGGAGGGTCGGTCGGCGCCTCATCTACTGCCTGAGGAGGAGGCATGGGAGGGGGGAGGAGCTCCGGAGGGTCAGGGAACAATGCTCCCACGACCCTCTCAACCACTTCCGGCTGAAGGGTCTCCGTTATCGGGGGCGCCTGGCCGCAGACTTCTTCCGCGCCATCTTGTACGGGCGCCCCCACGGATCCCTCTCCAGCTCACGGAGCATCTCCTCCCATGCCTGCTCTTTTGCCCGACTGATGGCGACCTGCAGAGTCAACAATAATAATACGAGGCGAGCGCGAACGACGTGTTGTTGTGGTAGGAGGGGTGCAATAGGGAGAGAGGAGTTGTGCAACTAATTACTCTCGTTTTTTGATCGAATATATAAATAGATTGGTCTTTATAGGTAGAGGGTAAACCTCATTGTTGGCTTGGTGAGATGTGGCGACGCAAAACACGAATTTTGCACTATTAAAGAAATACTCAAAAATATTTGTAACACTATCTGTATAAACACAAGATTCAAATTGTTTTGTCGGCTATTTGTTATACTAGCGTTACACGGTACGCGCCGACGACCTAGGACCCTTTGATAGATGCCGTCAAACATACCGCTCCTGCGCCTAGTTGAATTTTTGTATATAATAAAATGAATATTTATGTAATAAAATAAATAGTCATTATTTTATGGAACAAATTTATTTTTTCATCAGAGACCAAGCGTGTTTTTTAACTAATACCCACAATACCAACTCGCCGAGTCTTCCCTCAGAATCCAGTTTAGATCTGATATTTCGAAAGAAGGCTCCCGAGTAGTATTGAATTGGAACTACAAAATATATTCAGTACATGACGGAATAACGAAAAAATGTTTCAGATATTCAATGAAATCTCTAGATATTTCATGTCATATTACTCTTTACATTATTTGAACTATGGAGTACGAATAAGAGATAGCGAGGACGAGTGAGTCATAAGATTCACCTCAATAGCATCAAGTCCTCAAAATCCTAATAGATATTCTCTTTACCATGAGCGACGACATGATGATTCCATTCACTTATTTATTGCAAACATTTTTTAATACATTTAATTTATTTTAGTTCAAATTAGTTAATTTACTGTTTTCACAAACAGGTTACTTACTCAAGCTAGCCATTACATTTAAGATACGATCATTGCAAATCATGTATTAATAGTAAAATCATCAATAAAATAAACTCACTCTTTCAATCATTGTTATTCAGTTGTTATTAGTCTACGACAAATATTACATCAATCACACAATGTAAAATATACCATTAACCGTACGTATTCCTACTACGTATGTATAGACGGCTAAACTTCAGATCGCCTCACCTCATTTGAAGTGACACATCGCACTGGGCCAGTACAAAAAATAGACCACTGTAACAAACGCATTTGAAAAGCGTGTCCTACTCAACATTATCTTGGAGTTCGGTGAATTAGCGACACAGTTACTGTTACATTCACCAGTCTAACATACATTAGACTGCACTATATACAGGCACGTTGTCTCAATGGAAACAGGTTCTGTTACGTACCGTTCAGTACGTTGATTACATTTTTGATCTTAATCTCAAACCTCTTTTAAAACTCTTTTATTATTTTCATTCTTAAAAATCATAAAACTTTCTTTTTAATTAATTGATAACCATGAATATTATCTAAAGGATAATCAGGCTCTAAGTCTTTATAAGGACTATCACTAAATATGTAATTAAGCTATTAGTTCTGTGTATAACAAATTCACACATTCTGCATTAAACTCATGTAGTTATAGAGAAAATCATAAATATGAGATTAAGAAATATCCAATATACATTATACCAAATAAATTCCAAATGAATTAAATGTTTATATAATGTGTATATTATAACTCGCCGGCTACTAGGTTTTATGAAAATATAGACAAATTATGAAAAAAAATAATTTGATATAAAAATTCAAAATTTACACAATTATTCTATTGTTCTGCGTTAAAATTCGTAGCTAGCTGATCAAGACTGCTTCGTAAGAATTTATAGGAATCTACATATCTTAACTTTGTTTGTCGTTTATTATTATTAAATTAAAAAGTAAATAATTATAGCTATTGAGTTTTTGGTAAATTAAATATATTTAATTTGGAGTTTGATCTATATCTATCAGTAGAGGTTTCGGAAACCTCTAAAAGTTTTCTCTTTTAAATATTTTTAAATTCGTATGTGGCAGTGGTCAATATATCGATGGTTACAGATTTTTTAATATAATATTTCCACATTAATCAATATATCAAATACCACGTAGAGGACTGCATATGATAACATTAATATCTAACCGTGTGATTGTAATAAGACTCTAACCTGGGTGTTATTCAAATAATCTAATTTTGTTTTTGAAATATCACTCAAAGACGAAATGAAAATATTGTAGTCATCGCCTGGAAATATTATACAATTACTCTTCTGGAACTCAAAGTAATTTGTAATACCTTTCGTCTGCTGTATGAAATCTGCAATCTGCTTGCAATATTACATTTAATTCAAAAACGGTATGCTGATCAATAGATGCTCTAATGAAGCACAGTATGTCATCATTTATGGAATTAACTTATATTTCAGATGGTAATTAGTAAGATTTATCAGTTTTAGCGTTTATTCTACAACTTGTCCAAAAGCAGGCTCAGCCATACGAAAACGAACGAAAGAAAGAGTCGTAGCCGTAGTAATGATATCCTTTTAGGACAATTTTATTTAGATAACTTAAATTTTAAATTTAGAAAGAAAACATAATCTGAGTCTTAGTTGAAAATTATGAACAAGGCGTGGACATACAAATTTCGTTCAAAGATTAAAAGGTAACACATTCACCATATCGAAACGTTTTCCGAGTAATTTGAGGAAATTGAACTCATTATGAAACGGATTGAAAAATTGACGTATTGATTTATACGAAGAGACTATAACATGGAACTGCTAATCTGTTGCTACGGACTATGACAACAATTAAGCACTACGAAAAGTCTCTGTAGAAGGTATTTAAGGCCAAAGTTAAGAAAGTGGCTTTTCACAAGAGACTCGCGTATAAATATAAAAAACTAAATATACAAAATAAAATATAAATTGTTCAAACTAAGAGATTCCTACGTGAAGCTACGTAAAAAAGGTATTGTGTCTTATTGATAGGCAGTATTCAATTTAAGCACATTTAAAGAAACTGTTAAGAATAATGACATAGAATCAACAACATACATTAAAAGGATAGCCGAAAATAAATTTTACATTGAAGTATTGTTTACAACGGGAGTACAAATTGATCATTACTTTACAGATGTCATATTTCATTTTATTAAAGACTAGCCTCTACCCGCGACTTCGTTCGCGTGGAATAAATACATTAACACCAACACTAATACGCAGCAGTTCTCAAAAGGAAAGAAAATCCCGATTTTGAAACATTTTTCATCTGTGCTCCGCTCCTATTAATCTAAGCGTGATGATATATAACCATTCTCGATGAATGAGCTATATAACATTGAAAGAATTATTAAAATCGGACCAGTAGTTCCTGAGATTACCCCTCTACAACGTCACAACATCACAACGTCACAAACTCACAAACTTTACCTTTTTTTTTCGAACTGACTACGCTATTGACCCAGCAAGGTCTTAACAGCTTCACCGGACTACTAAGGCGAGCGCTTGCGGCACTCGGCCGATTTTATTTGGGCAACTAGCTCAAAGGTGCACGGCACACCTCGGCCTAGGCTGCCGCCCGACACGTGCAATACGCGACCTATCTGAGCTGACCTAAGCTAACAATTCATACCTATATGAGCTGTTGGAGCATATATGTGTACCAAGCATACATAACTCAACAACCCCTATATATATTTCGTATCGGATAATCACAAACTTTACCTCTTTATAATATTAGTATAGATAATGCAATACCCGTTGAGGTACTAATTGACAAATTTATTCTAAAAGATTTTGAAGATCATTTTACTCTTGTAGGTGTGTTTATGGTAAGGATTTAACGCTTTATACTCTTAAACGAGAAGACAGATAAGGATAGAAAATATGACACAGGAGACTCTAAAAAGCAAATAGTCAAAAGAACTAAGGAATGTGTTTTATATACTTGATATCTTTTAGTATTGTACATAATCTTATCTAATGTTAACGGATAGTGAGGTTAAAATGGTATACAGGTAAAAGTAAAGACGAACTGGCTCTCAATAACACCTGCCAGAATACAATGAGTTTAGAAAATGACCTAACATCATGCTGTGATTCACGGTACTTTTCTTCGACGAAAACTCTGGCTCATTTGTGAGAATTCGAATTTACGTCGATGAACGCGGTGTCCGAACATGCGAACCACTGAGCCATCATATCTTGATTTTTTTTTTTTTTTTAAATACATTTTAAGTAAATAGTTAAATGAAAATGCAAACTTTATACAATATGTCTTATACAAGCTTTAATGAAATCGTTTTATTTATAGGTATTGTAGCTGGTTAATATTAGGAGAGGTGGTGGTAGTACCATGCCGGGCGCACTGAACACGAATGCACAGCCCTCAACGAAAAGATTTCAACGCGCACAGCCGGCTACTCACAACTCTACGTATAATATATTATATCACGATTATTCTTAATTTAATCGATTTGATATTTACCTATAAAGTATAATATAAAAATAA